>CM076580.1:1562053006-1562431583 GCA_034641835.2 Pinus albicaulis
TCTCTATAATCGAGCTTCCATTTGAGTTGATGAGGAAACCATCTCAACAATGTTCCCTAAGATAAGAAGCTATACTTTGTTGAAACCACATATAACATATTTAATCACTCTGGAATGGTTATTGAGGATCCATTTTTTTTTATTGTGAATGGCATGTATTTCCTTTGTTTCACAATGTGAATCTAATTTACACTTCGATCTTCTCATATACCTCAACAACCTGATCCCTTGGTCCTTTCTCAATTTTAAATAATTGGGCATGCCATATTTATTTTTCCTTCTCCCACCCAAGTACAAGGAGATGTCCAAAAATTATTTTCAGTGTAGTAATTTTGTTATTTAAGGCTTTATGCAATGATATCATTGGATCTGTGTCATCTTTCCCCTCTCTGCAAGTTTATGATCTCCTAGGCCAAGGGGTAAACTCGATGCAGAGGAATGTCCTGTTGTTATGTTGTGTTGACAAGGGGCTTGTAATTTTGGGGCCAAATTGATAATTTCTTCCTCATGGGTGTGACTGAGATTTTGTGGGTGTAACATGTACCAAACCTATAACTTTTGATAGGTGGCTCATTGAAGTTTTGGGATTCAACTTCAAGTTTCTTAGGGTCCAACCTTTTATCATGCCCCCTTTTATGATTTGTCTATCTTTTTCTAACTGAGAGCTTTATGTGATGTGATTAATATTTTGTGGCTGTAACATGTACCAACCCTTTAAATTTTCATAGGTGGATTATTGAAGTTTTTGGGTTCAACTTAGATTTTATTAGGGGCGAACATTTTGGAATTCCCCCTTTTATGATTTGTCTATATTTTTTTAACTAAGAGATTTATGGGATGTTGTCATAATTCTTTTCCAGTTCTCCAATTTGGATAATATGTAGCCTTCCTTTTAGTGGTGCCACTACTTCATTGGCTTCAAAGTTACAAAAACCATGGGAGCGTTTGGAGTTGGAAGAAGAATCCTCTATGGGTGTGGCACTTGTCCCAAAATGGTAGATGCCAATGACACAACATTGTGAAATATAACAAGTGCAAATGCCTAGCTTCCACAGTTGCATATGGTTCTATTTGTACTAGTTTGATAAAATATTTTCTACAACCACAAGTTTCTTCTCTTCAACAATGAAGTATACCCATGAATCTATGACCCCCAAGAATCACAATGCATTACATTCATTAATGTGTTTTAAGATTATTCTTTTGCTTTTACGGATCATATGGTATATACCCTATTTGTTTTGGAATACTTTCATCACATATCACTTATTTTAATATATTTATAATAGTGTGAGGCTTGTACACGAAAATTCCACATCCAATAATGTTGAAAGTGGATCTCTTCTCAATTCAGTACCCCATGTACAATCACCAACTTTATTATTATTTATCATTTTATTTGATTTTGGGTTGTCTTTTTAATAAAGTTAACTAGGCATAATTTTCATCTACCTTTTTATGCACTTATAATAGTTTTATTAATTCCTTTAGTGATTTAGCATTGTTGGACGTCATTACTTCTTTATATTCTTTAATGCATTAAAATTAGTGGACATGAGAGTACACGTTCATAACTATAGTACGAACTGCTAAAGGGGGGGATGTTGTACCATTGTATGGAATTCTGCTATATTTTTCTCCGTTGGTGGAAAGAAGGTACTATCCTTGGAGCTTTGTCTGAGGTACACACTGGTAAAATAACACCCTGGACTAAAACTACATAATCACCACTAATTTATGAAGCATAAATGTACTTTGGTTTCAATGAAATTCTAGCTAAGAATTATGTGTAGTATATTTTTTACATGTTACACTCTAAAATTTAGGGCTTCCATTTAAACTTTAGATGGTCATTGAATTAACTTGAGATTTTTTGAATTTTTGAAAAGCAGATCCCAACGGAAAGTATGTGGCTTTGGAAAAATATGGGAAAGATTTGATAAATATGGATAGGATAGGTAAACTTGATCCTGTCATTCAAAGTGATGATTAAATCTATAGATGCATTCTGATTCTTTCAACATGGACAAAAAATAACAATGTATTGATTGGAGAACTAGGTGCTGGCAAAACTACAATTTTAGAAGAGTAATGACCATTCAAAGGTTTTTTAATTGATGTTCAAGAGGATTACTTATGATTTATAAATCCATCTATAATGAATTTGATTGCAATTCAATATTATCCAATATGCATGATTGATTGCTAATTGAACAAATCATTATGACAATTTTATTTATTAATTCTCATTTATGTTTCAACAAGATTTCTCAAAGAGTAGTGCAAGGAGATGTTCCAAAGGCACTAAATAATCGAAAGGTATTGATTCACAATACTTATTATAAATTTATGCCTTATGTTTTGGAATCAGTTAATAATGTAACGTTGTATATCTCTCTTTGTACATGACCATAACTGCAATTTATGGTTTGCATATATATAATATACACCTATAATAACAAATTAAACATTAAAATTAGTAACTAAACTATTAAATTAATCTTGATTTTATTATGACTACTATATCTGCTATATATGTGATATAAGCTTGATTGATGTGATATATGTATTTAACTGGAAATTTGAAATTCTAAATTATAAATTACAAACAAAGCTTAGCATGGTCATTTTCCTACAAATACCAGCACACATGCAGGTATACCATGTGCACAACTTATGTTGGGATACATCCTCTTTAATGAAAATTTCACAAAATATGAAATAGAGATCAAAACCATTTTATCCTTCAGTTTATATTTTCTTTGCAACGATGAATGTAGGCTTGTAAATATATATTCACTATACTTCCTTTATGTCAAGGAGATATATCACTATACTTAATTTCACATATTCCTAGGTTGTCTGGGAGATAGATATTTAGTGATCAATACTTGTTGGATTCACTTGAAGATTAGGCTATAATTTTCCATGACATTACTTATCATTGGGTTGAAATTAGTGTAGCCATATGTTTCAAGGCCCACTTTTCCTAGTTTGGTTTATCTCACTTTTAAAAATGTTATGGAGGGAAAATATCTTAATAGATTTTATCTAGTGTAAGATAATTTTTTGTTTTCAGAAACAACTTTCTAAAATTGTTTTGTTTCTTATACTCATTTTTTCCACTCATTGGTCTCTATATTGCAATGTGAATATTCAATAAGTTTCACATATTTACAACCTTATGGAGTATGTTATCGGTAATAAATTGACCTACAAAATGAATGCATGGCAATGCACATGGCCTTTATTGGTTCCTCACTTTGATGTGCATAGATTGTGATGCATAAAGTTTGTGTGTTTCTATTCTCTTCACACAAAATGTTTTTGATTTATCAACTTGCATATTTGATTGTGCCCTTCTCCAGGGTTCAGAAAATGGAAAATATGGAAAGGGCTAGAGAGGATTAAAGCCATCAGAGTAGTTCTGGGTAATGAGCAATCAAAAATGGATATTATTCGAGATCTTCAACTTACAAAAAATGACATAAATGAGGTTGTAAACATAATATTTGAAACCATTAGATTTCATAACAAAGACAAGTTTAATATTAAATGAACAACACTAGGGGGTGGAGCTTGAGTTTCCATTACTACCAACCGGGTTTCTTCAAGAAATATGTTGGAGCTCACCAGGGATCCCTATCAATGACAAATAAATTATTCCATATGGGCACGAACAAGATACATTGGGGAAAAAAGCAAGAGTTCCATTATCTCTAAAATAGGCTCCCCCTATGAATGCACTAGTGCCTCTGAAAGGGTCTTTGTTGATGGCTAAACATAAATTCAACGCAATTGAAATAATTGAAGATTTAGACTCTGGCAATTTTGGTTGTTCCCCTGCAACAACTAAAACAAATATTTTAAAGGAATTCATTGTTCCTTTCATTATAGGAATGGTGGAGGTTTTCTAACCCATGAGATAGAACATGAATGGTGGCTTGTGGGTTGCACTAAAATAATTTTTTTTTTAACTTGTAAGGGTAAGAGACTTAATTAGGGAGATGTTGTCACATTATCCTTTTCCATGTCTTACAATTCTATCTACAAATGCTGGGGAATAGGAAGAGGATGCTACATCTTCAAGGAATGTGAGATTATCCACAAAATAATATGGTGAGGTGAGCTATTTTTTATTGAGGGCTTCATAAATTGACATTTCTTGCATTGCAGTCCCTTGATAACAGGAGCTATTCCATACTGGGGGATATGTTTTTGAATCGAAGTTATGTTATAATAATGGTATCATTGGTAGTTTTTATTTTTATTTTTTGTTTTGGATGAAAATTTAAGGTAGGAAGCCTTCTTGCATAGTGCAATCAATGTTTAATACCATTGGTTAATTTGAATAAAGTGAAGATACAAGGTTTCTATATAGTTTCACCTAAAATCCTTGGTTTTATGGACAACATACTAGTGGTCTCTCTCTCCCCCTCCATAAATGCTAGTACACCATCATAATTGTAGTACGAACTGTTGAAGGGGGGGATGTTGTACCATTGTATGACATTATGTTGTATGTTTCTTTGTTGGTGGAAAGAAGGTATTGTACCTAGAGCATTGTCTGAGATACACACTATTAAACTGACACACTAGGCTAAAGCCACATAATCATTACTCATCTATGAAGCATAAATGTACTTTGGTTTCAACGATCATCTAGTTGAGAATTGTGTGTAGATTATTTTCTGCATGTTGCACTCTAAAATTTAGGGATTTAATTTAACCTTTAGATGATAATTGAATTAATGTGAGATTTGTTGAATTTCTTAAAAATCGATCCCAAGGGAAAGTATGAGGTTTTGGAAAAATATGGGAAATATTTGACAGATATTGCTAGGAAAGGTAAACTTGATCCTGTCATTGGAAGAGATGATGAAATTCGTAGCTACATTCTGATTCTTTCAAGATGGAGAAAAAATAACAATGCATTTATTTGAGAACTATGTGTTGGAAAGACTGCAATTTCAGAAGGGTATCGACCATTCAAATGTTTTCTAATTGATGTTCAAGAGGATAATTTATGATTTATAATTCCATCTATAATGAATTTTATTTCAATCCAATATTATCAAATATCCATAATTGATTGCTAATTGAACAAAGCATTATGACAACTGTATTTTCCATTTCTAATTTAAGTTTCAACATGCTTGCTCAAAGAATAGTGCAAGATTTTCCACAAGAACTAATGAATCTAAAGGTAATGATTCACTATACTTGTTATCAGTTTATGCCTTATGTTTTTATATTAGTTAATGGTGTAATGTGGCATATCTTTGTTTATATATGACCAAAATTGAAACTTAGGGTTTGCATTTGTAATATACACATGTTAATAACAAGGTAAACATTAAAATCAACAAGTAAACTATTAAATTAAACTCGATTTTATTGGAACTTCTATATGTGTTATATATTGTGATATATGGGATATGAAATTGATTGATGTGATATATGTGTTCAATTTAACGGAAAATATGAAATTATAAATTACAAATAACAATTAAAGCCTAGTAAGATCATTTGCCTACAAATAGCAGAACACATGCAGGTACACCATGCGCACAACTTATGTTTGGATAAGTCCTCTCTAATGAAGCTACCATGCAATATCAAGTAGAAATAAAAACCATTTTATCCTTCAGTTGGTGTTTTCTTTGAAACGATGAATGTAGGCCCGTAAGTATCTATTTTATATACTTATTTTCTATATGGACTCTAGGAGATAGATCACTATACTTTGTTTCACATATTCCTATGTTGTACGGGAGATAGATCTTGAAGTATTATAGTTTAGAGACCGATACTTGTTGGATTCACTTGAATATTAAGTTGTATTTTTCCCTAACATTACTTATCAGTAGGTTGAGATTAGTGTAGCCATTTTTTTCAAGGCCCACTTTTCCTAGTTTGGTTTATCTCACTTTTAAAAATGTTCTTGAGGGAAAATATCTTAATAGATTTTACCTAGTGTAAGATAATTGTGTGTTTTTAGAAGAAACTTTCTAAAACTGTTTTGTTTCTCATCATTATGATCATTTTGGTCGCTCATTGTTTTCTCTATTAAAATGTGCATATTCAATAAGTTGTACATATTCATGTTGAAGTTTGATTTAAAAAGAATGATGGATAAAATCAATTTAGGAACCTTAATTTCTGTTGCCATAGTTTATCATCTATTTTATATGAATTTTCTTTCTGAAATTCACTAGTAACACTAAAGCATTAAATTGTGTAAATATGCAGTGAAAGAGATTGAAATTGAGAAAGAAAATTGGGACTTGGAGACATTATAGTTTGATGAGCTCTCTCTCTCTCTCTCTCTCTCTCTCTCTCTCTCTCTCTCTCTCTCTCTCTCATTTTCAACTTCAACTGTTAGGGAATATAAATTTTATCTAGTGACAAGACGTTATTTTTTTACCATGTTTATTGGAGTTCCCTTTCAGAAACATAACATAATGTTGGGGGCCACATGTAGAAACTAATTGTAGATTCAAACTGCTAATTGTAATTTTCTAAAACAATAGAATTGAAGCTACTCTACCAATTGCGGAAACAATTAAATGATTGAAAAATCACGAAGCATACAAGAGCAAGAGTTCAATCACACATTACATAATGATTTCTATGGAAATTCCACAACTAAAAACCTCTCCTATCTATGTATTTCATTATTCATAAAATAAAGAATATTACAATGATTTTCTCAAGCTCGAGCAACCTATGCACTATCACAATCTATCTCATTGTTTTGCAAGCTAGTCTCAGTCAATACTTAACCAAATACAAGCCTGTCCAAGTCCCTATTTCGTTGAGAATTAGCCCCTATTAATTATGGAAATTTCTCATCCATAACTACACAATCCATCATAGGCTTTCCTTTGATTGCATGCACCACTTGTACAATTTGGATGATTATACAACTAATAGTACACTTCTCTTGAAATCCAATATCAATTGGGTAACTCGTAGAACACACATGCATGAATTATTTATGGTTGATTTATTGGTTAACTGGTTGATCACAAAGTACGCACCCCACTACTTGACCTCCCACTAGTTCCTCAAATAGTTGGAACTAATTTAACCGATTTTAACTCGGTTTTACTAAATTAATTAATTACAACTCAAAATAAAATCAACCAGGGCTCCTTAAAAGTATGAGACACTCTACATGAATCAAGTTAGGCCCTCAACTCGAATTAAATGAACCAAATAAACCAAACTAACTTATTTAACTCATTCAAGTTGTCTTGTGATGTGGAATTACAATAAAATTAGACTAGGATCTTTTTTGGTGCCATTTTCAACACCCCCTCACAACAAGAAAGGGATTATAAGATACCCTAATCCTGCCTCTATGGTACTCGAATTTGCCTCTTGACAATGCCTTAGTCAAGATATCTGCATCATGTTCCTCTATAGGAATGTAATCTAACAACATGATTCACCTATGCACACAATCTCTGAGATGGTGATACCAAATGTCCAAATGCTTGGACCGATCATGAAAAAATGGATTCACAGAGAGTTTGATACAACTATGATTGTCACAGTAAATCACTGTAGGATCCATCTGCTGGAAAAATAACCTAACATGGATCTTCCTCATCCAGATAGCCTCATAAAATACTTGACCAGAAACCATGTACTCTGCTTCCACGGAACTGAGTGCAACTGATCTCTAGTTCCTTCTGTACCAAGAAATTATTGCTGATGTGCTCTTCCTATTTTATGGACTCCCTACCCAATCTGTATCTATGAAGCCTTGCAAATTCACTCCCTCTATTAGTTTGTATGAAAGACCAAAATGAGTGGTGCCTTTTAAGTTTCTCAACACATGTTTAGCTGCCTTCCAATATATTTTAGTTGGATTAACCATTAATTGAGGAAGTTGGTTAACTACATAACGAATGTCTGGTCAGGTGTTCACCAAATGCATAAGTGAACTCGCAAGCTTCCTATAAATTGTATCCTCTACCACTTCGCTTGAAGTAACATATTCCTTCCTCCAATTCCCTGCTAGAGGAGTCTCCATGGGTTTGATTCTCTCCTGTGAAACTTCTTTAGTATATTGTTGGCATACTTTCCTTGAGAGACAAAAAATTCCCTATCTCCTTTCCAAATTTCCAAACCAAGGAAATAATGCATCAGCGCCATGTATTTCATCTCAAATTCTATTTCCAAACCCTCTTTGCAATATTTTATCAGCTTCTCATCCCCTGTTAGAATTAAATCATCAACATATAATACTATAATCAACAATTTTCCTTCAAGAACAACGTGGTAAAGGTTTGCATATTCTTCACATTTGGTGAACCCCAACCCAGAGAAATAATTGTCGATCTTGGTGTACCAAGCACATGGTGCTTGTTTCAATCCATGCAATTCTTACTTGAGTCTACACACATGCGACTCTCTATCGAAGATCTCAAATCCTTTTGGATGCTCTATGTACGACTCTTCATCAGTCACTCCATTGAGGAAATATGTCTTCGCATCCATCAAATGTATCTTCCATCCCATCTACATTGAAATTTCTATAATTGATCTGATTGAAGAGTACCTTGCTACTAGATCAAAGGTATCCTCACAATCAATTCCATCCACTTTCGATAACCCCGTGGCCAAAAATTTGGCCTTGTGTTTCTTGACACTCCCATCTGTTGCTTTCTTCACCTTGTAGATCCACCTGGAACCTACCACTAACTTGTCCTATGGCCTTGGGATAAATTCCCAATCAGTAATCTTGATAATGGAATCATATTACTATACCATGGCATCAACCCATATTAGTTGATGCACTTCTTCCTCGAATGAGAATGGCTTAGTCTCTATACTCTCACTCATCAGATCCATGTAGCTAGTGTACTAATCTAGTGACCTCCTCTACCTGTGCTATAATGTGGGTGCTCCCAAATTATCTCTAGCATCATGCATAAATATTTCAACCTCTTTGGTGTGCTTATTTCCATCTCTAGATGTATCTGCATGAGTAGGTCCTTCCACTCTTTTCTCCTCTACTTGTGGCTGCTCCACAACATCTCGAGTTTCTTTCTTCGAAGCTAAAATCTCCTCATCTACATGAAAATGAAGCTCCCTCTCAAGGGAACATCTCATGGCCTTCTATTCATTGAAATTTACATCTCTACGAACAAATGTAATCATGTGAGATGGAAGGTACACCTGATATTTGTGAGGTGTATCGGTGTACCCGAAAAATATGCCCAACTCTGTTGTCAGTTCTAGATTTTTTCTTGTACCCTTGGAAACATGACAGTAAATTGATGAACCAAAGGTACCAAATTCTGCCATGTCTAGTTTCTTACCTAAAAAAATCTTCTTCCGGTGTACTCATTTGGAGAATCCGATGAGGAATATTGTTCTGCACATATACTACTGTGTTGCATGCTTATGCCCATAAGTGAAATGATAGGCCATGATAATGCAACATCGCTCGTGCAACTCCCACAAAAATATGTGCTTCCTCTTAGTAACCTCGTTCTGTTGTGGGTTATGGGGTGCTATTAACTCCCGTCAAATTACTTCTGATGCACATAATTTCTTGAACTCATTCGACATGTATTCTCCACCTTTATCACTCCTAACAACCTTCACTTTCCTACTAGTGTCTTTCTAAATAATTGATTTAAATTCACAAAATTTTGAGAATGTATGGTATTTCTTCTACTTGAAGAATATCTAGAACTTATGTGAGAAATCATCCTACAAATATAGCATAATACTTATGCTTGGAAATGTAGGCTGTCTAGAAAGGTCCACACACATCTGAATGAACTCTTTCAAGGACTACTTTTGCTTGTCTATCCTTATCATGAAAGGTGTATTTGATGTACTTCCCTAATGTACACCCTTTGCATATATCACACTGCTCTAATGCACCCTTGGTAAGTCCTTCGAAATTTTTTGCATGATATTAAAAGCTCCATGGTGCAAATGGCCAAGTTTCGTATTCCATAATTCACTGATGTCTCGGCTCTGCACCTTCTCTTCTTTCATTCTCAAAGAAACACAGTCTTCTACATCCAATTTGTAGAGGTTATTCACCTGAACTCTGATCTGCTTCACTTGTCCCATGGATGTGTGAAGAAGATAAGCATTTCCTTTGCTAAATATCACATTGTAGCCACTATATTCCAACATAGAAACTGAAACTAAATTCTTCTTCAGACCTGGAAAAAAACATGACATCTTTTAATGTGAGAGGAGAACTAGATCCTTTTGAAAAACAACAATATCGATACCAGTTGCGCTATACCTTCCATAATCTCCCATCTCGATGTGCATTTGTAGGTTCTTCTCCTCCAATTCAGTGAAAAATTATTTGTTGCTTGTCATATGGAATGAAGCTCCACTACCCAGATACCACACATTACCCATCATTGATGTCACCATGCATGCAGTGAAGGTGAAATACAACTCAAATTGTGAATATAGAGCTTCACATGTCACTCCTCCTGAGGGCTTCTTTTTGGTATCCTTGTGCACACACATCATGGCATAGTGTCCCATCTCATGATAGTGAAAATATTTAATCTTTGAAAAGTCATTATTCTTTCCTGCCTAATTGAAATCTCCTTTGGATTAGAATTTCTTCCACTTCCCTTTCTTTTCCTTTACAACCAAGGCACAATTATCCTCATCATCATGCTTGAATGAGGTTCCATCCTGGGTGTTCTTCCTAGTATCTTATTGAAACAAGTCAAACCAAAAAATCCTCCACTTTGGTAGCTTCTCCCTCCCATTTATCAAATACTGGTAGCTGTGCCAACTCTTGGGAAGGCCTAGAAGTGCTAGGATGACAAAATCATCTTCAAAAACTGTAAACCAACACTCCCAAGCTCATCCTAACATTGGGTGAACTTTATCAAGTATTGTGGTGTTGTGTCGCCCTTTTCCATCTTGATTTTCTAAAGCTTTTCCTTCAATTCCAGCTTCCTGTGGTCACTGGTGTTCTGAAAAAATTCTATCAGGGTTTTCCAAATTACATATGGAGTCTCTTTCTAGTGGAGGTTCGAGAAAATATGGTCTCAAACTCCTTCCAATAGGATCCTCCTCGCTTTTGCAACACACTTATTCCACTCTGCTAGATACTAAGAACCATATGCTGGAGGTTTAGGAATATTCATATCTACGAATTCCTTCAAACCGTTATCTTCCAACACTGCCTCCATCCTATCCTTCCAAGCAAGATAATTCGAACTACCCTCAAGGGAATATTCGAGTCTCAATATATATAAGGCCATCCTGCTAGCCATGAAAATTTTATTCTGCAAATTCGATCCTACAAAGACAAATTCATATTCTTCTCTTCTATACTGATTTTAGCTCCAATGCCATCTAGAAATTTCTTGTAGATTAAAACTGCTAAATGTAATTTACTAAAAAATAGACTTGAATTTACTCTACCAACTGTGGAAACAATTAAATGAACACAAAATAACGAAGCATTCAAGAGAAAGAAATCAATAACACATTACAGAATGATTTCTAGGGGAAAGAAAAAAAATAAAAACCCCTCCCATCTATATATTGAATTAGTTAAAAAAATAAATAAGATTACAATGCTTTGCTCAAGCCCGAGCAACCTGTCCACTATCAAAATCTATTTCATTGCTTCACAAGGCAGTCCTAGTCAATACTTAATGAAATACAAGCCTGCCCAAGTCCCTATTTCCTTGTGTTGTTTCCTTTTGAATTATCCCCTATTAATTAGGGAAATTCCTCATCCATAACTATGAAATCCATCATAGGCATTCCTCTGACTGCATGCATCGCTTGTAAAATTTGGACAACTATAAAACTAATAGTACACTTCCCTTGAAATCCAACTTCAACTAGGTAACTTGTAGATCACACATTCATGAGTTATTTATGGTTGTTTATCAGTTAACTGGTTGATCACATAGTACACACCCCAATACTTGACCGCCAACTAGTTCCTCCAAAAGTTGGGACTAGTTTAACTCACTTTAGCTTAGTTTTACTGAATTAATTAATTACAACTGAAAATAAACTGAATTGGGGCTCTTAAAAAGTAGGAAACTCTACATGACTCAAGTTAAGCCCTCAACTCGAATTAGCTGAACCAGCTAAGTCAAAATAACTTAGTTAACTTGTTTAACTTGTCTTGCGATGTGGAATTACAATTTTCTCCTAATTTAATTCAAGGGAAAATTAAATTAGGATCTTGTTGGTGCCATTTTCAACACCACACAACATGACATTGACATCAGAAATATCAAATGCAAGTTCAAGGGGCATCTATTTTACTACCATATTTCCTAGGATTTTCAACCAACCTCATCCTAATTTTGGCTTGCTGTTTGGCTGTGAAAAAACACAATGGTGAATAGGGACAAAACCCTTATGGAAAATGAAATACTTTGTCCAGCAAAATAATATCCCTATTCCCATTGGCTCCATGTTTGGATTTTGATGATGTCAGCTAAAAATTTGTCTAACTATTGTATGGAAACACAATTTCCATAGTTGTACCATCAACAAAATGTCACCAAATCCCAAACCACATGCGAAGTTCACCTATTCTAATAATAATTTGTGAACACTCTCCAACACTTATATTATTACTAACATGAATTGTTCCAATTGTAAATGTGGGAAATATTAGTTGAATATGCTTGGTGAGTGTAAATGATAGTTAAAACAAGTAGCTAATGTGTGCAAAAATAACATAAATGACATCCAAATTATAGAGGTAGGAGCGTTATGAGAAAATTATTGGAATCTCTATTGTGACAAAAATGATTATTTGCTTTACATATCATGAAAAACACATGCACATCTTCTCTACTATCCAAGTTGAATTTTGAGTACCAACGGATCTATTCTAAACATGAAAATGGATAAATAGGATGTAAATCGTACTTTTCTATTATCAATGAATAATATGCCTAGGGAAGTTATTTATTAAAATTAATTTATATTATTACTTTCTATTTGCAAATACCCTTATTTTTCCCCCTTGGCTTTCAATATTTATTTATAAGGAGAACCTCTTGGGATCCCTCCTCTTCCATGGAATATCTAGAAGGAGGGTGTCTCAACCACCAACTACATAGTGATTGGTAACCTCAATGGAATCTATTGAATTTTAACATGTGACCTATGTTTGTCCTACTACTACCATGCCTTGGATAGATGGTTCAACTGATTGAACTAATTCTTGGGGATTTGGGATTTGTGTGTACATTATAGAGTTGAATACATGCCATTGCAAATGTTTATTTTGGATCTTCCAAACATCCTAGATATCACGACATTGTATGTATGACCAAATATTTCATTCTAAAATACTTGCTTGTAGTTTATGTCATTTTGAAAGTTTATTTAGGATTTTGGTTGTCAATGGAAGTAATTATTTTTGAACATTTGGATATCATCTACATATATTGCATGTATTTTAAATACTTCACTTAGAGTTATTTGTTTAACCTAATATTTTGATTTTTCTCTCTTGTTTTAGTCATTTGATGTTGGCTTCTTCTTGGTTGTTTAGTTTCCTTGCAACAATTTTTTTCATGCATTGAGACTACATCCACCAATATAGACCATATTAACAAGTTCGTTTCTGACCATAGTAACAAAACTCACTTGTTTAATTTGGACTAATCTAAAACTTTGTGCATCTAAGAAAATGATTTGTTTTAAATTTTGTGTGAGACAAACTTGCTGCCTGTGAGTCTAACTTGCCAGCAGTGAGTTTGACTTGAAAGCACTTGTTAGCCTGAACTCTGACTTGAAAGTAAGTCCTAAGTTTTTATTTTTAATTTTTTGGTGAGATTGAATCTTGAGTCTAATGAAGTACATGCTTGTTTCATGTCACTAAAAAAATCAAACAAAAAATATTCATTCTGCTTGAATTTTTGGTAGGATGTTTTGCATGTAGTTTTTAGTGTTTTTTTCCAGTGTCTTGTAAATCTATGAAATAGGAGGAAAGTCATGATTTTTTAAGAAAAAACATAAATAAAGTAGTGGCATATTCACAATTTACACAAGATTTATTGTGGAAATCAAAAATGGGAAAACTGACCAAACAACCACACACTTCACAATATAATTTATATATATATCACAACTCTGCTTAATCCTATTACATTAAACGAGATATTTCCCTTGACATTCTTGAGTTCAAGTTGATCTACTAGTCTCTAGCCTTGATGATATTTTTACCTATCCAAATTTTAGATCATTTAGTCTGGAAAAGCATGTTGATTTTTGCTTATTTGAATGAACATCATGTACCTATTTTAATTGTTTCACAATTTGGAAATATAATAAAGAGTGGTAGTGACAACAAGTTTTTTCCATGATTGTGCATTTGTTTGATCAAGTTTTTATGGTTAAGATGAAGGTTTTGGAAATATTATGTTCAGGTTAGATAATTATTCATATTCTTACTCATCAGAGTCCCTCAATAAATCTCATGTCATGCTTCATATTTTACTCTTTGCGCACCACCTTCACATTTTCTAATATTTCCAAGAATGAAAGTTGTCTGAGGAACCAACAAAATAGGCACTCCAATAGTTTTTGGGCACCTTTCTTGGCCTCCTCAAACTCACATTATAGGGAGTCCTACATCATCTAGACAACTGGAAAGTATGGGTTTTGTGTTTTGAATCACATTAAAACTACTTTTGGTTCTACATGTATCATGACATATGAATTATTGTTTATCAATTTTATAAATGTATATGTAGCCACCTCATGCACATGTCATGGTGTCTTTAAGACTTCAAACCTTTGGACCTCTACTTCCAATGCAAGGATGACATGTGGCTTGTTGATGTTTTATTTCCTTTATATATGTGCCATAAATATTATTGTTGATTTGGACATTTGCATGTAAATTCTATTGAATGAGGAATTTGACAAATAAATTGATGACTGAATGCAGTTTAGATGTGGAGCACCACCAAAAATAGGTCAACAATTTATGCCCCAAAGTATCAAAGCTTTTTGGCATGTGGCTCAAGATAAACCACCAACAAACACTATAATTTCTCCATCCATTCAAACAAAACCTGTACAATATCCTCCACAAATGAAACATTTTACTCCATGTCCAGGGAAACAACAACAAGCGCCACCTTCATCTTAGGCTCTGTCTATGACTCATTTTCAACAAATAAGGTCATTGACAAGTGGTGCTCTTATATCTCAGCAACCTCAACAATATCAACAACCTCTTAGTATGCTACCTCCACCTAGTTTAGGTGGCATGTTATTTCCACTGTCATCATCCTATATGGTACCATCTACTTTTATTTGTATAATAGTTATTATAGCATTTCAATGCATTTTATTCTTAACACAACTTGCATGAAGTATGATTTTTAATATTTTTTGGACTCTTGTATTTTTTCTTCTCTAGTTTGTTCCAACTACCTATGTTCAGTCGCATAATTCATAGTGTTAATCCACAATATCAAGCTATTTCTCTACTTCAACATGTTTCACTCTTGCATTCTATAACTCATCAGTGAGGATTTTCAAATCAAACTAGTGTCCTTGTATCTCAAGGGATGTAAATAGGGAAACAGTCTATTGTTGGTTTTACTTCAACTCTTGTAAGTTTTTGAAGCATGTTAAATGTATTCCAGAGGTTTTTTTGTATATACATTTCAAATAGATTGGGTTTTATAAAGTTGGTAACATGGAGCCTCTATAATTATTGTATTTGTAGTCATATGAGTGGTATATTTATGAACTGAATTGACATTTATTCTGTATTTTAAAGGGAGTTTTTGTACAACCTGGTAATTCCAACTTAAAATTTTCCTCATTTTAGAAAGAACATACAATCACGAATGGAAGAAGGTATGAGAAATGGTAATTCAAAGGTGTATTATTAGTTTTTATATCTCATTATCTAGTCATAAGTGACAAAACAAGGTTGATCTCATGAGTAACAAGATGAGGGATACATGTAATTTTTATCTTGTGGTGCTACCCATTTCTTACATGTTTAATTTATGTTTAGTTAGTAGTAAATACCTTTGATAGAAATACTACAAGTATTAAAATCATTTATATTACCCAACAAAAAACTTTTGTATCTGATACTTTGCAAGCTTTGTGGAATTACTTGCACTAGGAATAAATTTAATTTGTACATTCTAAAGCCTACTAATTCTATGTTTTACAATACCTGAATTGAGATGGAACTTTGGAGTGAATTGGAAACTTTTGATCTTGTGTAGATATTATTTTAACAAGAAGACAAGGCAATCAAGTTGGGAGGAGCCTTTAGAATTTATCACACCAATTAAGGTGAGATAACAATGGATTTATCTCACTGTATGATTGGGTTATTTTTTTAATATATGATGCCGTTCTTTAGAGATTTAGTATATATAGAGATTCATGACATTTCTGGAATCAATATCTTCTCTCCATGATAATAATTATGGAGAATAGTTGACTAACTATGTTTCAAGTGGATTTTGTTTGTCCCAAATTTGTTGTTAATGACATAAAAATGGGAGAAGTTTTGTTTTTTTTTTTTCTCTAGATAATTATGAGGTCCAAAGTTACATGGGAACTACTAAAATTAAATGGTTGACTTTACACATAATTCTGAATTAATTCACATTAATTCTCAAAGTGAAAAAAATATATAAATTCCTCTCATTGATTGCTTCATGAATGAAAGTTTTGTACTATGGAACTCTTCCAAGTTTCAATGCTCAGGTCATGCTTGAGTTGGTAATCCTGGATCTGCCTTCACATCAGGGATGAAGATTCTTTTACTTAGTCAAAAAGTAGAAATATCCTACTTGGGAACAATTACTTTTTTCTTTTATTCGGTGAGAAAGTAGAAGACTTATTATTGGGATAAATTTCATTGTTCTTGTGTTAGTAAAATAATTATATTCTTATGTTGAATTATCTTTGTGATGTATTGAATATATTTATCACATCAAAGCTATTAATAGAGAGGAAAATCCCTGGTGTGGAATTTCTTTGGAGAAATTCCATTGCTCTTATGTTAATCAAATAATTATATTCTTTAGTTGATGTATCTTTGTGGTGTATAAAAAATATTTATTACAAAAAAGCTATTACTAGAAGGGAAAATAGTTATTGTGGGATTTTGTTCCACATGAATATTTATTCCATTCTAATCTGATTATGTTAGGTTTCTAACACTTAATTGTTGTTCAACATTTCTGACGCGACAGGTGTTGGGTCATTTTACTAGGTAAAATAACACAAGTATTTTATTGTCAATCCAGGTTTGTAGAACTTAGAAGCATCTCCAAAATATATGGATTTAAAATACATTCAAGTTTAGAAGATGAATTATTGAATTTAAAGGAAATTCATATTACAAATATAAAAGTTAACTAAATAATTTCTAATTCAATTATGTAATAATCAGAAGAAGAAGCTCCTAACTTAGGAGAACTTGTTTTTCCTTCTCTACAATACTACTTCATGAACATAAACCAAAAACACTAATGAAAAATAGGTCAAGATGGATGAAAGAATAATAGAAGAGGCTCATAACTAAGGATGTCCTTGCTGTCCTTCATTACAAATTCATTCATCATTAATTCAATTGTTAGAAAACAAGAAATTTAGAAAATCACTTAAAAGCAGGAAAGATGAATTCTAGTTTCTAGTTCTTGATCAGATAGAAGGAATGTTTAACTTAAACAATGGTTTGAATTTTCATATGCATATTAGAAATTATATTAATATCCACTACCAGACATAATAAAGCATCATACATCTAATTAACTGAACCAAACTAAAGCAAAACTAGCTAATTTAACCAGGAAGTGTACTTTGCTCGGTGCGGGGGCCCTCCACCCTTGCCTCACACACTAAAATTACTTCTTAGCTATTGGAACTTATTAAAATATCATGCACAATAAAATGATAAATTATGTCTTCAATTAATTTCAGAAAATAAGAATCTCAAAGTCTCAAGTTTTTCCTACTACCTTCTTCTTCTTTCTTGGAGAGAGATCACTCTTATTTATACATGTGAGTTGCTTTGAAAAAGAGATAAGAAACTCATAATTACAAATCCACTTTTCTTTCAACCAATTTCCAAAATTACAAAATATGATCCCTATAAATATTTATAGAAACCTTGGATGTGATATCCATATCCTCAATATTATCTCCTCAAATATCTTTGATCCCTTCAAATCCTCACACAAATATTGAATGAGATATCCATGATCTCCTTGAAATGATCTTGAATAATTGTCTCCTTGTATCTCTTTGAATATTCATAGACATTAAAAGACTCACACAACTTTTGAGTCATATATGAAAATATATTAATTTTATAATAATTAATCACAAATTCTCTCAAATTGCACGAAAATAAATAAATTGGAAAATACTGAGGGAGACCCATATTTAACATGGAAAGAGTATGATAAATAGTGAGTGGAGAAATATATTATGGATAAATGTGAGGAATAACGAAAGGAAAATACGGTGAAAATACAACATTTGGGAGGCCCAAAAATAGGCAGATGCATCCACTGCTTGGAAACAATTCACAACTCTAGAGGGGATAAAGTGAGTAAATATTATTCTTTGATTAGATCATTGTTTACCTGATTTTTAGGTCAAATTGGTATTTTTGTTGTATTTATCTTAATTTCTAACTTCCGAAAACCTTTTTTTACACAGGTAATATTACAACAAGGTCAAAAAACAATCCAAGTGGACTATTCCTAATGAATTGAAGGTTTGTATTATTTCTTATTTTTATTTGAGAAGGCTGGTGTTGTTTTGTTTTTTCAAATTTTAGTAAATGATTTTAGTAAGTTCTTTTGTGTGATTTATTCAAATGACTCGATAGAAATAAAAAAAAATAAGTCAATTTAGTTGGAAACCCTGAAGGATCACTGTCCCATTATCCACGACTACATCACATGTTCCAGTTGTTGTCACATCATATCCATCTAGATCAACGCAAAATATATCTTCTACCAACACATTTATATATATTATGTACAGTCTTAGCATCAACATGACCTCCAACAGTTTTTGCACAAGTTATGAATATTCTTCTGAAAAACCTAGTTAAAGTTATGGATTCTTTGACACCAACTATTTTTACATGTACTAGAGTTGTCTCATTTTCCATGGCCACATCTATTCTCACAAATCCCGCAATATGTGTCATGCAAAAAATAACTACAACTATAGTACCAATTGATACCACTGCATCATTGACAACAATTTCTATGGTTCCCACAATTGATGCAATGACCACAAGTGTAGTGCAAACTGCAGTTGCTACAACAATGTAAGGGTCAACTATATTATTTGATATCGACTATATTCTATCAAATAGATGGAAGGTTTAGTTGATTTCCTCTTATTCATATTTTTCCATTTTTTTTCATTCATAGGTCAAATACTAGTCAAGAAAAGTATAATTGTGCTGCAGAAACTCAATTGTATAAAAATACTTGTATTCAATAATAATATCTATTCTTCTAAATCAACTTCTCGTAGCTAAAAAATACTAAAGCACTGACGGGTTCAATGTCTAATTTAGCTGGTACCTTATCAACTGACCTATTATCCTTTACTCCAACAACCTCATAATAATATCCATGTACCTCCATAAGTTTTCCAAGGTTAAATTTTGGTTCCTTCAAAATTTTAACTTTCTTGATGAATACATTTTGTAGAGAATAAATTGAGGAAGTAGCTTTCTCAATCTCCTTTCCAATCACCTTCGAGATAAATTTTTCCACCAGCTCTTTCATATCACATGAAGGAGATTCATGTACCATGATCTCTCTCATTTTCCTAGAAATCTGTCTTATTTGACTTGTTTGGGAATAACATGTTTTCTTGACTTGATTGGGCCTCCTATTTGTGAATCCAATGCAGAAAATACACAAAAACCATAGTTATATTTTGTCTTAACATCCACACGATCTTCAATCAAATTCTACCACTTTCGAACCAAGGATCGAATCTTATTAGTGGTGAAATATATTCCCTAGAAATTAGTGAGGACATTCCTTCCATGAACATCCTCTGCACAAAGCTTGATCTTTCCGTAATATTTATCTTCATAATTCTAAAGATTAGCTAGTGAAACCTCAAACACACAATTCTTAAGCCCTTCAGATGCAATATTAGTACCCTGAGTCTATGTAAGAAGGGTCTTTCCAACTTTCCTTGAGTTAAAAGTAGAAGGAGCCTTCACTTCATACCAATCCTTCTTTAAGAAGGGGTCGACAACATTCTTCTTGCCTCCTTTCTTTCCCTTAGATATGCACTTGTTCTTCCCGATAGTCATTTTTGTTCCAGAAGCATCTGATAGAAAATTCACACCCTCCCAAATAGATCTCAACCGTTGCTCAAGGGTCAAATATTGATTTAAAAAAGGTGGAGTTTTAAGGAAGGAAGAACTGATGAAGCTTCTGCATGGGATTTGGAGGTAAAACTTACATCTGTAAATTTGAACGAGATTGTTGTTTGGTAATATCTTCACTAAAATCATTCTCTTGCACTTTTCTATAATTCATTATTAAGAGGGTTATTTACTTGTTAGGGCTAGAAATTCATGCCACTTTCCATAAACATTCATCATAATTCAGAATTGTTTATGAATCCTCATACATTTGAACCTTCCATTTTTGAGGTTAGTGAATGTGATGTTTCAAGAATGTTTGTATTTTGAGAATTAATGTTATATATATATATATATATATATGCACACACACACATATATATGTTTTCTAGGTTTTACAATGGACATCAATGAAAAATTAATGAAAATTTGTTTTTTTTAACTGTCTTCCTTTCAAGATCTAAGGATATACTATTTACTTCAAATGGATTAATATTTATGTATTTGTTGTTGCAGAGACCTCCAATGTCAAACATGTTTGTACCCTTTGTAAAGGAGTCCATTCATGCCCTGAGAATGAATTGACAGAGTTGGAGATGCTTATCCCGATCTAGCATCATGTGGCATTCATGCTATAGGGTTGTGGCATTTAGCTAACTCTGTTGAGTTTTTTTTTTTTTAATTTAAAAATAGGGGTTGCATGATTATAGAATTTACAAATATTATGTCATTATGCGTCGAGAATTTTTTTAAAATCAATTCTTATATATGCAATTTCAAGGATTTCCATAACTCATCACATAATTATTTAAATGGTTCCAACTCAATGGTAGAGCTTCTGCCTTATAAGTAGGAGGTTGGTTGTTCGATTCCACTATGCCTTAACATCAATTAATCAATGATATTGTAATTTATTTTTAATTAAACACTTATATATTTATTTATTTCAATGGTGAGATATTGTCTTTAAAGAGACAAAAATGATAATTTAACGTCTTTAAATATATATTTTTATTTGTCTCTAGAGAGACAATAGCTAGGATTAATGATCAGGTGATCATTTCCAAAGTTGAAAAAATGCTAAAAAATGGAACTGCTTAGAATTGGTTGCAACCTAAATGAACAGAAAGGCCTCATTGTTGTGATTCTGGTGCCATGAATGGGACTCAAATCTAATGTCGTATGTGGAAGTTATGCAGGTTTGAAGTTTTCAGTATCCTTCAAAAAATCCAGTTGACCAAAGTTGACTTTTGAATTTGGAAATATTAAAAAAAAATATTTCGAGAATATTCCTTAGAATATTCCATGGAATATTCCAACTGGACGAATCATTGATGGACAAGTGGCAATTTATGGTTGGTTGGTTGGTTGGTTGACTTTTATTCTGGCAGACCAATTAGGAGTTGCCACGTGGCAGGCTCGAAGGCCGCCACGTGGGCCCAGGTCAGATAGAATGGTGTATGTTAAAACTTTTATGGGTCCACGAGGTTTGAAACCTGGACCTCACTACCACTAGCACAAGCGCCCAACCATTCGGGTTGTTTGATGAATCTTAACCTCTATGTAATAATGTTTGTATTTAAGTTTTGAAATTGTATTCATTGGTAGAAAGAAGGGCTAGCCCCGTGATAAGTTGACCCTCTAGAGGACCATAGCCTGTGACCAGGAGCCAAGTCGACGGTTACGATTAAAACTGCCGCTCGCCAACCTTGCATGTGGCTAGATGCAACATTTAAATGTAACAGTTTTGCAATCGTTGTGTAGGCGGTTAAGCCAGCGGGTTAAACGCAGAGCCAATCAAATGCACTCATGTGACATTTAATGTCAGCCCAAGCTATTCTGCCAGTTTGGGGCACGCTCCACTAAATCCAGAATTTATGGCATATTTAGCGCATTAACTGCAGTTAGCCCACATTTAGTAGGGTTTTCGAGTGACATTGGGCAGAAATTTGTTTGGATCATAAACTCTTCAATATTGAACCAATTTGGACGAAATTTTAGTCAATTTTTGGTTTCTTTAGCATTTTGGAATGTTTGGGATAGGTTGCAGAGCGAAAATAGGTGTTATTCAGCCATTTTTTCTTTAGGGAAGCTTAGAGAGCCACTAGGGCCATCAAGGAAATGGAGCCATATTGGGCTATAATTCACTGTTTGAGGTGAAACAAAAGCCATTTTTAGCTTATTTTTGTCTTATGAATTCAATTTAACATCTGGTTTTACCTTTTTAGGCATATTTCTCACAATATAACCAATTTGAGCAACTTAATAGAGCAAGGACATGCCCATTGGGAGCCTTGGACCCAGAAGATGTAGCCCAGGAGGGGTGAACTGCCTCATCATGTTGTTGTGTTATGTTATGGTGAAGTTTATTTTCTATGTATTTCTGATTTAAGATGTTAAACAGTAATTTTAATTAACATTCCCTCACACATAAACTTAGAAACAATTACCAAAAACACTTTGTTTAAATTGCAAGACATGGAGAATAATTTGCACACTTAATTAAATGGCAATCGATACTTTGAATAGCATTACCAATATTTCCATTTTTATATCAGATGGTATCAGAGCTTAGGATTTGAGCCTTACAAGTTAGAGTTTTACTCAACATTTTCTCTTGTGCAAAGATATCGTTGATTGTTTGCAAGTTTCGATGCTTACTAGGCTTAAACTCAAGAGAGGTGAAGGACACTTGGTTAGTGCACAAAGTAATCCACAACCAAGAAGGGCCAGAGAGCCACCCCCAAGAGCCATTGAAAAAGCCTCAAGAATTTCGTCAAGATAAGGAGAATCTCCTGAAGACATTGATCCAAAAGAAGAAGAACCGGTATTCCGAAAAGATTTCCTAGACATGACAGAGATGGTGAGGATACTATACCAAGAAAGGAATGATAGGCTTGTTGGAGAAGGGTCTAGACACCAGAAAGAAGGAGAGGGTTCTTCAAGAGGAAACAAAAGTGATGACAAGTCAAATAAAGGACATGGAGGAAATTGTGATCCACCATCCCCATCTTCATCCTCTTCCTCTACATCATCATCCTCTACCTCGGTGAATCAATCTCACAAGTCTAAAACTACTGGTAAAAGTCCATTTTTAAAGCTTGATGTTAAATTTGAGTTTCATATGTTTAATGGTGAGGTCAATGTAGAGAAAATTGACAATTGGATAGGACAATTGGAAGTTTATTTAAGGATACAAAACCTTCATGAAGATTACACCAAGATTCAGTTAGCCTCTTTGAGAATGGAAGGAGCAAAATTGGTATGGTGGGAGGCGAAGACCAAGGATGAAATTAAAAAACATGGTAAGATTAATTTATCATGGGCTGAATTTATTTCTGCAATTAAGCGAAAAATTTATGCATTAGCTCATTTACAAAAGGCTATCATGAATTGGCAAAGTTTTAGACAACTTAAGGGACAAAGTGTTCAAGATTACACTCAAGATTTTAGACAAAGGGCTTTATTACTTGGAATTGATTTGCATAGACAAGAGAATTTGCTGAAATATATAGGTGGTTTACACAACTATCTTATACATACTATCCTTATGTTTAATCCTACTAGTCTAGACAAAGTTTGTGTACAAGCTATGAATTTAGAGGCTAGAGGTAAACAATCTTTTGATGGGAATGAGGGTAGTGAATTTAAAGGCAAAGGTAGAAAAATAAATGCAAACTCTAGGAAAAAAAAACGAAATTTATTTTGTAAAAACTGTTCCAAAACAAGCCACAATGAAGACCATTGCTGGAAACTTCATCCGGAGTTGAAACCAGAAAAATTTAAAACCAAAGATAAGGCCAAAGAAAAAGGAAAAACAGTTGCAACTGCTGAAAACGACTCAGGGTCTGAATTAGGTGATGAAACTAAAAGCATAATCATGGTACTAAAGAACATAAAGGGGAAAGAGGTTGTAAAAGAAACAAATCCTAGTTCTAGCACTTTAAACTTTCATATAGAAGCTCCAAATGAAGAAAGGATGATAAAGTTGTTTCATGTGAGAATAATCTCAAAACACACAAAGATAGACACACTATTTGAAAGTGGGTCTCAAGAAAATCTCATCTTAGAAGACTTAGTTAAGAAGCTGAAACTTGAGATCATTCCACATCCAAAGCCATATCCACTTGGATGGATTTGCAAGGATGCTAATTTACAAGTTTCAAGGAAGTGCATGTTGTGCTTCGCCATAATAGGTCATTATGTTGACTTGGTTGAACTAGATGTAGTACCACTTGAAATTACAGGTGTGGTGTTGGGTAGTCCATATTTATATGAGAAAAAAGCGATCTTCCATCGCCGTGAGAACAAGTACCATTTGTTCAAGGATGGTAAGGAGTTATTGTGAGAGCACATCGAAAGAAGCTAGAATCGTCTTTAGTGAATGCGGGGCAATTGAAAAGGCTTGTCAATGCAAGTCAAAATCTGACTTTGTTGATGATTAATCAAAAATATTTTGTACATAATCCTTTTCATGTTATTTCTGATGTAAATGATGATATGTTTTAGTCTAAAAGAAGGTCGTATTTGGAAGAAGATGACAAGATGTTGCAAAAAATGCCTTTGGTGTTGATCGATGCAGAGAAAAAAGTGTCGGTGCAAAGTGGTGCAATAATCCAAGAGAGGGTAAAGCATGCAAGCAAAGAGGGCACACATTTTAGCATGCATCATTGCTGGTTTCAGAATGGCAGATTGGTATGGCAAGAAAACTTGGTTAGGAATCGACACAAGTAGATGGCTCATTCGGAAAAAAATTTCCATGAAGGTAAACCATTGTAGGAACAATATGATTTCTACAAATTTTAGCTGTTGTTCTACAAATTTCAAAAATTTGCATTATGACTCAGTCAAGGTTAGCAACAGTTGGTCAGTGGATTCAAGGAAGAATTTCTCTTTTTATGAGAAGATCAATTTGATGAAGTCAGGAAGATTTCAGTGGTTCAAGGTTGGAAGAGTGGAGAATCAATCTCCTCATATTAAATTTCTGTAATTCAAATATCTTTTGGGGTCCAAAAGCTTCCCATTTGGGAGGTCTGATTAGGTGATCATGTCCAAACTTGAAAAAACGCTAAAAAATGGAACTGCTCAGAATTGGTTGCAACTTGAATGACCGGAAAGGCCTCGTTGCTTTGATTGTGGCACCATGAATGGGACTCAAATATGACATCGTATGTGAAATTTATGTAGGTTTTAAGTTTCCAGTATCCTTCAAAAAATCTAGTTGACCAAAGTTGACTTTTGACTTTGGAAATTTTAAAAAAGAATATTCCCTAGAATATTCCATGGACTATTCCAACTGGACGAATCATTGATGGTGGTTGACTTTTATTTTGGCAGACCAATCAGGAGCTCACGTGGCCCCAGGTCAGATAGAATGGTGTATGTTAAAAATTTTATGGGTCCGGGAGGTTCAAAATCTAGACCTCACCGCCGCTAGCACAAGCACCCAACCATTTGGATTTTCCGATGAATCTTAACCTCTATGCAATAAAGTTTGTATTTAAGGTTTAAAATTATATTCGTTGGCGGAAAGAAGGGCCAACCCCGTGATAAGCTGACCCTCCAGATGACCACAGCCTATGACCAAGAGCCAATCTGGTGGTTATGGTTAAAAATTCCTCCCACCAACCTTGCATGTGGCTAGATGTAGCATTTAAATGTAATGGTTTTGCAACCGTTGTGTAGGCGGTTAAGCCGGCTGGTTAAACATAGAGCCAGTCACATGCACTCATGTAACATTTAATGTCATCCCAATCTGTTCCGCCAGTTTGGGGTGTGCTCCACTAAATATGGCATTTATGCCATCTTTAGCACGTTAACTGCAGTTAGCCCACATTTATAGGGTTTTCAAGTGACATTGGGTAGAAATTTTTTTGGATCATAACTTCTTCAATATTGAACCAATTTGGATGAAATTTTAGTCAATTTTGGGTTTCTTGAGAATTATGGAGTGTTTGGGACAGTTTGTATAGCGAAAATAGGTGTTCTTTAGACATGTTTGCTTCAGGGAAGCTTGGAGAGCCACAAGGGCCATAAGGGAAATGGAGCTGTATTGGGCTATACTTCACTGTTTGAGGTGAAACAAAAGCCATTTTTAGCTTACTTCTGTCTTCTGAATACAATTTCACAGCTATTTTTTCCTATTTAGGCATATTTCTCACTGTATAACCAATTTGAGAAACTTAATAGATCAAGGACATGCCCATTGGGAGCCTTGGACCCGACAGATGTAGCCTAGGAGGGGTGAATTGCCTCATCACATTGCTGTGTTATGTTATGGTGAGGTTTATCTACTGTGTATTTCCGATTTAAGATGTTAAATAGTAATTTTAATTAACATTCCCTCGCACATAAACTCGGAAACAGTTACAGAAAACACTTTTTTTAAATTGCAAGACATGGAGAATACTTTGCACACTTAATTAAATGGAAATGGATACTTTGCATAGCATTACAAATACTTCCATTTTTAGATAAATTAAAGACATACTATCCATATAAAGACAATATATTTTTAAGTCCAAGTATTGTCTCTAGAGAGACAAAAATGAAATTGCCTCCTAAGAGACAATAATGCTTGTGTTATATATTGTATTTATAGAGACAATTTTTTAAGATAATAATTTGAGACACTCGCTTAAAGAAAATATTTAAGACAATACACAAGTTTTTTTTCTCAAGTTAAGACAATTTACCCAAAAATGTCTCAAATATTGTCTTAAAACCCCTCTATGTTACAATAGTGCGAGTCTAGTAGAGAAAATAACAAAATAATGCACTTATCTTCATATGATATATTAATATCAACAAATATTAGCTAACTTATCACATTATTGAAGGCATTCATATGCTCTATAATTTAGTATCCATCCTTCAACCTCAAGTTATACATCTTCTTCCATAAGAACAATTTGTTCACTAGGGAATTATATTGATACAAATCCCCTAACTTTTCCCACAAAGTCTTCATTGTATCTTTCCATAAAAAAATTATTAATATTGAATCCAATAGAAAAAATCGTACTGTGTTATTTTCCTTTCAATCCAACATGGTCTACTCTTCTATTTACATCCCAGCAAGTGTAGTGCCCAGATCCATAATGGTCCACTTATCCCTGTCTTAATTTTTCACAACTCAAAACTATACCCATTGAAATTCTCAATATGTAGGTTTTAGAACCGTACAATTAATTTGTACAAATAGTATCGTAATTAAAATATAAAATATAAATTGGAGAATACACACATCAGCATAGAGATTTTATGTTGGAAACCCTACAATGGAAAAACGAACAAGATATTTCGATATATATACATACATAGATACATACATACACATGTGTGTGTGTTGTAAAATATTACGATACAATATATATCCCTTGAAAACAGTAACTACTAATCCATTTTCCATATATTAGAATACAATTGTAGTTTCTTAATTGAAATTATAAAACCATGGGAAAATCCAGTACGAAGAATGAAACTTTATTATAGCAAAATCACATGTAAAAGGCTTCCAAAAAGAAAGAAAAAAAATATTAAATGTTTTTTAAGGGTGCTGACTCCAAATCCCAACATAGGGGGGATTTTTCTCCCCTCCAAACTACCTAAACAGGAGGGGATTTCTCCCCTCCTGTGATCCCCCCTTTATGCTTACTACAATGTACAACATGTGTTGATAGTCATGCAAAGAATATAACAAATAGAAAAATTATGGTGGTATGTAAATGGTCATATTTGAGAGAGAATAATAAGGAGTCTACTATTAGATGGGAGGGATGTCAAGTATAACATTCCCCACTTCCAACCCCAAATATTTCTTGTACATGTATTTGGGTAGCTATTGAACAAACAAACTAGTGCATGACAATATATTTTTACGATGTGAATGGAAATACAATGTGAAGAGATACGAATTTAGTAAAATAATTTAGTTACCCAACACAATGGGGGCTTATTTAACCAATAAAATGAGAGCTTCTTAATTTGTTCAAGTGTGGTTCTAATTTTATTAATCAAATGAAAATAACATTGGGGAAATGTGGGACATAGTTAGAAGAGAACCATATTGTATGAGGACACTTGGATAGTAAGCCATAAAAGAGGAAGGATTGGACTAGAATATTGTTAGAGTGTGCACCATCTTATAGGAGGGGTGTTGATCCCAAGGAGGATCATGCTTGGAGGGTGTTTCAATTGTATGTAATTATGTCCTTGACTTAGTATATATATAGGGGAGGATAGAGTTGTTCTATATTTGTCATCATTATACTCTATTCATCGTATTGTCTTAGAGAAGTCTTGTATGGAGACATACATTAGGCTCATGAGGAATCCCTAGTAGTATGAAATTAGTGTGCATGAGAAAACCCTAGAATAAGAAAAGGGGAGAGATAGATATATTATATGTTTCATAGAGAGATTTATTTTGTGTGAATTTTATTTTTCTCATGTGATGCTAGGGTTTATGCTATGCATGTATACCGTAAAGAATAACATGGAGTTGGTTTGATTCATGATTATGATGATGATGGATCTTCTTGTACTCACTACAAGAAATCCCTATGATTAGCTCCATTATTTTTCTTCCAAGGACTAATTTAGTGTGTTTTTCTCCAATGTTTTGAAAAAATCGGCGGTAGTTATTGAGATGGTGCAATTTTTGGCGTTTATTTCATCTACAAAAACATTTAGGCGTTAATTCAGGAAATAATAGTGCCATAAATAACGATGAAAATAGCCTTGATAATATCAACAAAAATAGTGCCATCAATTTCCCCGAGAATAGTGCCAATGATAGCACTAGGTTTAGCTCCCTTTTTGGTACTCACATTACCTCCTTGGTTAGCTCCCTTTTCAGCCCCATAATCAATGCCATATGTTCCTAAATATTTACTTAATTGAAGTGTTGGGGGTTAAGTGGATAGGGGATTTGAGGATTATGAGATTTAGGGATTAAGGGTTAGGGATTAAGGGATTAAGGGTCAAGAGCTAAGGGATTTGGTGCTTATAGGTTAGGTATTTTAATGGTTAATGGCTAGGTTGCTTCAGCTTTGGATGGTATGCTGAAGCTTACTGCTACAAGGTTACATTTAAGTTCCTCTACTGATTTGGATTAATTAAGGTTCGAAGAGCTGTTGTTATTACACAAACAATTTCTTAAGAATGTGTTACATTTCCTAATCAGAATGCATCTAGGAAATTCATTTATTCATCCAATTAATACATACCTCACCCTGCCATAATACTGCATGATTATACCATTATGACACCATTACATTTTACAATTAAACTGATGTAACCATCACCATTAGTAACAACACTCCATTATTATTATTTTTCTTTATTATTCATGCTATTACATCGAAGATCAGTGTAGTCGTTAAAAAAATCCTTTTAGTAAGTTATTTTGTGAGATTTCTTCAAATCACTCGAGAGAAATAAAAAAATAAGTGACTTTAGTTGGAAAATATAAACTATAATTGTCCCATTGTCCATGACTACATCACATGTTCCAGTTATTATCACATCATCTCCATCTAAAGCATCACAAAATATATCTGTTCCCAACATATTTATATATATTATGGTCTTACCATCAACATGCCCTCCAATAGTTGCTGCACATGTTATGTATGTTTTGCTGAAAAACCCAATTAAATTTATGGATTCTATGACACCAACTATTTTTGCATGTACTAGAACTGTCTCATTTTCCATGGCCACATTTGTTCTAAAAAATCCTGCAATATGTTGTAGAAATTATACAACATATATGTATATCATGGATTCAAACTAATCTAACAATATACTAAAGATAGATACTGAATCACTTCTACAAATCACTTGCAGAAATTAAACACAATTGCCAATCACATGAAGCAAAGAAAGAATCAAATCAAACCACAACATAGATAATTTCCCGGGGAAATATTACTACTCAAAACCCCACTATCTTCTATTGTATATTCAAAATGGATACATGGAACAAATACAAGGTCCTCTCCTCACAAGAGTTTCCAACACTCAGTTATTTGTCTCACACTGTCCTTGACAAAAAATGATCAATACTTAGCCAATTTCAGCCCTCTCAACAGCCCACCTTGCTCACGCAATTCATGAGGAATTAAATACCTAAAGAATATGAATTTTTTCCTTCCTTAACTGTGCAAGTATCATGGTAAATCCAATGGGTGTTTGGGTTCATGGGTGCAACCCAATAATCCAAAAACTTATAGTCAACATCCCTTTCACCTAAATCTCAACTGGGTCTCCGTTGGAACTGACATGCATGCAATTAATAATATTAAATCTTTAGTTTCATGTGAGATCACTGATTTGTAATTAAATAATATTTAATTCACTTGATCTCTCACTAGTGTATCAAGCAGTTACAACTAGCACAACTGAATTTAACTCACTTAATTGAGTTAAACTAATTACAACCTGCATTAACTAATGCACCATTGCACTTCGAATTCTGTTACAACTAGAATTACTCTGCATGCCTCACCAACTACCCTCAACTTGAAATCATGAGTTAACTGAGTTTATCACACTCAGTAAACTATTACAAGTTATTTTAGATTATATTACATTTTATTGTCCATATTAATCAAGGGATAACTAAAATAGACATGCACCAAATTTAGCCCACACAAGTGTAGGTGTTGCTAAGACCTGTGGTCCCACACTAGTGTAGGTGCTGCTTGGACCTCCTGGTCCCACACTAGTGTAGGTGCTGAAATTTCCTGTTAGACTTCAACACTCCCTCTCAACAAGAAAGGGATTATCCTTCATCCCGATCTTGTCTCTATGGTGTTTGAATTTTCTCCTAGCGAGCACCTTCGTCAGAATATATGAATCTTGATCTTCTGTGGGAATGTACTGAAGTAACATTATGCACATCCACACATAATATCTAACATAGTGGTATCAGATATATATGTGCTTGGACCTATAATGAAACACGAGATTAACCGAGAGTTTAATGCAACTCTGGTTAGAACAATGTATCACTATCAGATCCATCTAAGAACCAAACAAACCAAAAAGGATCTTTCTCATCCATATGGCCTCACATGTATCTTGAATTACTACTTTGTACTCTGACTCTGCTGAACTGATTGCCATAGATCACTACTTCTTGCTGTACTAAGAAACTTTTGTCGATCCTATGCTGAAGATCCCTCCTGACGTGCTCTTTCAGTCTAATGGACTGCCTACCCAATCTGCGTCTGTGAAGCCTTGAAGATTTACTCCCTTTGTCCATATATACCATAATACATACTCTTCTGTGCTCCTTAGGTATCTCAAGACATGCTTCCCTACCTTCCAAAAGAGCTTAGTAGGCTTAACCATAACTTGACTTAGCTGGTTAACTACGTAGAAAATGTCTGGTCTGGTGTTCACTAAGTACATCAGTGAACCAACTAATAGCCTGTAGACAATAGCATCCACTACTTCTCCAGAAGTAGCATCCTCTTTCCTCCAATTTCCTGGAAGAGGAGTGTCCATGGGTTTACAACTCTCCATGTGAAACTTACCCAATATCTCCTTTGCATACTTTCCTTGAGAGACAAATAGTTCACCATCCCCCTGCCATATTCCAAACCAAGGAAATAATGAAGGAGTACCATGTCCTTCATTTCAAACTCCCTTGCAAGATATTCCTTGCATGAGTGTATTAGCTGCTCATCACTAGTAAAAATTATATCATCAACATAAAGTACAATAATCAATAGCTTACCCTCAACCATAATCTAGTACAAGTTTGCATCAACTTCACTTTTGGTGAAGCCCAATCCAGTGAAATAGTTGTCAATCCAAGTGTACTAAGCACAAGGTGCTTGCTTTAGCCCATGCATTACTCTCTTGAGTTGGTACACATGTGACTCACTCTCGAAGATCTTGAAACTTCTGGCTACTCTATGTACACTTCTTCCTCAAGAACTCCATTGAGGAACACAATTTTCACATCCATGTGATGAATGCACCACCCCATTTGCATTGAGAGTGCAAGGTTAGATATAATGGAAGAGTACCTTGTGTCTCATGAAAAGGTATCATCATAGGAGATCCCCTCAATCTGTCAGAATCCTCGGGCCACAAATCTGGCCTTGTACTTCTCCACAATCCCATCAACAACTTGCTTTAATTTGTAGATCCATATAGATCCAAACACTGATTTGTCGACCGGTCTTGGGACTACCTCCCATGCACTATTCTTGACGATGGAGTCATACTCCCCTACCATAGCATCAACCCAAGTTGGTTGCTGCACTGCTTCTTGAAAGGAAGATGGTTCTATCACAATACACTTTCTCATAAGAGCCATGTATCCAATAAACTTGCTAGGAGACTGTCTTTGTCTGTGCAGTGAAGTAGGGGCTCATACATTCTTTGCTGCATCAAGTCTCAATAGCTTCCGTGGTGCACCTTTTTCCATTTCTGGTGGAAGGATCTGCAAGAGTGTTTTCTTCCACTTCATGATCCTCCTCATGTGGCTACTCCACATCTTGAGGCTCATCCTCGGGAACCATGAGTTACTCCTTTGCATGCAAGTCTAGCTCCCTCTCAAGGGACAACGACATGTCTTTATCCTCATCAAATTTTATATCCCATCGCACAACAGTCATTTTGCTGTTCGGAAAATACACTCGATATTTGTGGGGAGTTTCAGTGTACCCCACAAATATCCCAATCTCAGATGTTGGTTCTAGCTACTTCCTGGCATCTTTGGTCACATGCACATAAACAGATGAGCCAAAAATCTTGAAATGAAAAACATCAGGTTTCTTACCTGTAAAAGCATCTTCTGGTGTACTGATGCAAAGTATCCTATGAGGAAAATGGTTATGCAAAAATACCACTGCGTTGCATGCCTCCATTCATAGATGCAACGGTAGGCCCTGATCATGCAACATCGCTCATGCTGCACCCACAATAGTTCTGTTATTCCTCTCAACAACCCCATTATACTATTTTTTATGAGGTTCTATCAGTTCTCTTCAAATTCCTTCTTTGCTGCAGAAGTTCTTGAATTCGTTAGAGATGTACTCACCACCATTATCGCTCCTAAAAGCCTTCACTTGCTTCCCCGTGTCTTTATCCACCAATGCTTTAAACTCAAGAAAATTTGAGAATGTATGATATTTCTTCTACATGAAGTAGATCCAACACTTACGAGAAAAGTCACCAAAAAATATCACATAGTACTTATGTTTTGCTGTTGAAGCAACATAGAATGGTCCACACACGTTTGAGTGGATTCTCTCAAGGATTTCCAAAGCTCAATTCTCCTTCATATGAAAGGTGGCCTTTGCATACTTCCCCATAGTACACCCCTTGCATGTATATAACTAAGCAAGTGTTCGCATTGGAAGTCATGTAGAAATATGCCGCATGATTTTCAAGGTTCCATGGTGTAGATGGCCCAATATCCTGTGCCATAACTCACCCTCATCCCGGCTCACCACTTTTTCCACCTTGCCCATCAATGCTGCACAGGAATATACATCAAGTTTATAGATATTCTTAACTCAAATCCCTATCTTCTTGGCTTGTCCTATTGTTTTGTGTCACATGAAAGCTTTACCTTCACTCAAAACAACATCATAACCTCTATGCTCCAACATTACAACTGAGACCAAATTTTTCTTCAACCCTCGTACATGCATTACATATTTTAATTGAAAGGGTTTACCTGACTGTCTCTGGAAGGTAGTGTTACCAATACCAGTAGCACTGTACCGCCCATCATCACCCATTTCGATATGCATCTGGAGGTCCTTCTCCTCCAAGCTACTGAAAATTTCCTTGTCTCCCGTCATGTGAAAGGAAGCACCACTATCCAAATACCACACCAATCCCATTGCACTTGACACCATACATGCACTGAGTGAGAAGTAAAGCTAAAATTACGAGGCCAAAGCCTCAAAAGCTGCAGATCCTGAAGCCTTCTTGTTCTTCTTCTTTTATGGGTAGTTAGTGGCATAATTCCCATGCTCATGATAGTGAAAACACTTCACTCTGGACATGTCACACTTCTTTCCATATTTAGACTCGATTTTGGAATGGAAATTCTTTCCCTTATCCTTCTTCACATTGGTAGCCAAAGTAAAATTTTCTTCATCATCATTCTTAGATGAAGATCCATCTCTGGTATTCCATTTGAACTCTTCTTGTACCAAATCTGACCACAGTCATTCCCAATATGGCAGCTTTTCCCTTCCATTGACAGAGTCTTGATAACTATGCCAACTCTTGGGAAGTATTAGAAGATCCAGGCTCACCAAATAATCATCAACGATAGTAATTCCAATGCTCCCAAGCTCATCTCGACATTGGAAAAACTTTTTTAGATATTTTGGCATGGAGTCACCTTTCTCCATTTTGATCTTCCTTAGGTTATCTTTCAGTGGGAATTCCTATGGGCACTGCTGCTCTGAAATAGATCTGTCAAAGCTTTCCACATTTCATATGGTGTCACTTTACCATGGATACTTAATACAATGTGGTCTCGTACTCCCTCCAGTAAGATCCTCCTCGCCTTTGCCACATTCTTATTCCATGCATCAAGATTTGCAGCATTTGTCACAACAGGTTTTGGAACATCATTGTCAATGAATTCTTTCAAGCCATTATATTCGAGTACTTCCTCCATCCTGTATTTCCAAGAAATATATTTAGAGCTTCCCTCGAGTGCATACTCTAGTCTCAAGCCATTGAAAGCCATTTGGATCTTGAATCAACTGTAGCACTAATAAAGTCTTTCTGCAAATTCAAATTCTATTCAATCACAAACTCAACTTCTTCTTTACTGCAGTAATTTCCTGTGCTCTGATACCATGTTGAAATTATACAACATATATGTATATCATGGATTCAAACTGATCTAACAATATAATAAATCTAGATAGTGAATCGCTTCTACAAATCAATTGCGAAAATTAAACATAATCGCCAATCATATGAAGGAAAGAAAGAATCAAATGAAACCACAACACAAATAATTTCCCAGGGAAAGCTTGCTGCTCAAAACCATACTATATTATATAGTATATTCAACATGGATACATGAAACAAATACAATTCCCTCTCCTCACAAGAGTCTCTAGCACTGATCTGAAATGACTGTATTATTTTTGTTGTGCTAAGTGTCTTTTTAGTTTATAAACATGTGCATAATTAGTTCATTAGTTTGCATAGGGATTGAGGTGTTTGTCCATGAATTGTAGATTATTTTTAGTGAATTAGAAGCATAAAAAAATCTTAAATAACATTGAATAGTAGTGTAAAATAGAGAAACAAGTCACCACATGAAATTTACATAGCAGGAATGATGACGCAGTTCACCCCTCATGGGCTACATATACTCGTCTAGCTCTCAATGGCATGTCCATATTTCTTCATGCTCAAAATTTTTCTATTAAATGTAGTTACATTACTCTAATGGATGTTTTCTCCACACCAATGGATCCAGAATGCTCCAATTAGTAAAAAATGACTCTTCATTCACTCAGAATGGTTGAAAATTGGGCCTCCTAAATTTTTTCCCAGTTTCACCTAGAAAAGCTCCACTAAAAGTGGAGAACTCCACTTAACTGGAGATAAAATAGCATATTCTATCATATTTTAGGCGCGCCCCTAAACTTCCACTGAATTTAACTGCAACATTCAGTGTTATTGGTTGGGGTGGCCACATGCGCACCCAAAACCTACGGCATCATCGTAACGGTCGGCGAAACTTCGGATTAATTGTGGTTGAACTGTGTTGAACTCTGGTTTGAAGGGTCGTTAGCGGTGACTATGAAAAAACGGTTACAATTTAAATTTTTACATGTGAAAAACACATTAGAACATTTGGGGTTAACTCTTATTGAAATGGTTGTTAATTTTTATGTTTAACACCATGTGACATACCATGTGGGGACCGCTAGCAGGTTCGGACCATCGACGGTCCCCAACCCCAAAACACATTTGTAACAAACCTTAAATACAAGCCGCGCCCTTAGGGGTTAAGTAAAAATATGCAGATTGGGTGGTAAGAATGGTGCGTGCCTGATGGGAGGTCTAGGGGTCGATTCTTATGGCCTCCAACAAATTTTGATAGTACAGTCTTGGGGACATGTGGCGGACTTAGGGCTAGCCAGGTGGTGCCCTTAATTGGCCCTCCCTAACTCCATTGCAATTGAAAAATTGACACTTCTAATTCATTGATTAGTTCTGAGGAAGGAATATTCCTCAAAATATTCCCTTTAGCTAACTGTACATCCGGCCATTTGCTGATTGTGCATCCCATTCAAACTTTTTCAAACTGTCGCACTTTTACCTGTTTGGCATTTCGATCAGAATGCAATATCTTCCTCATATGACATCGTTTTTTTGAACCGTTTGCAATGTCGGAATCAAGAAGAAGAGACGTAAACAACCATCGTAATTTCAACCCAATCCTGCAACTTTGAATTTTGAGAAAAATTTATGAACTCCTGATCATTCCTCCCCATTAGGAAGCTTTTGGACCCCGAAAGATTTGATTACCTATTCAGTAGATGAGGGTACACATACCTCAAATTTCCAACCTCCATCCATTTTTCCTTTCTTGTTTTAGTGCTTTTGATCCCAACTCGAAGGTAGTCAACACTTCCCCTCTTAGATGCTCTTGTCTTCCTGTCAAGAATTGTATCTTCTTTGATATCATCCAGAAATTATGGTGAGAAATATTCAATAGAAGGTAGCTAAACATCAATTCCTTGATCATCGATCAAAGGTGGCTCATACAAATGTAATTTTTCAACATTAAAAATTGAATACATTTGCATATAATAAGCCAAGTCAAGTTGGAATGCATTATTACCAACTTGTTTTATGATCTTAAAAGGACTGGAGTGAATGGGTTTGAGATTTTTACCTTCCCCTTGCATCCTTTCTTTGCTAATGTGCAACCATACCTCATCTCCCTCTTGAAACTTGTGATCAACCCAATGTTTTTCATGCCTTTATTTGTATTTAATTTTACTTTTCTCAAGCTATTCTTGAATTTGTTGATGATAATCTGGATTTTCTCAATGAAATTTCGAGCCTTATCAATGTCACTATGGCCATCCATTGCAAAATCCTTCCCAAAAATGAAGTCTAATGGCGATTTTGGAAAATACCCAAAGCATACTTCAAAAGTTGATGTTTGTGTAGAAGAGTGCTTTGCCTGGTTGTAAGTGTGCTGAATGTAATGCAGTTGCTCATCCCACAACTTAGGATGTTTGTTGCAATATCCTCTCAATAGATGCACAACGGTTTTGTTCACCACCTCGATTTGTCCATATGTTTGTGGATGAAAAGTGGTACTCTTTTTCAACTTTGTGTCTATCATTCTCCATATATTTGACCAAAAATTCCCAATGAACCTGGAATCGTTGTCACTAAAAATAGAATTTGGCAATCCAAAATGAACCTAAACATGTTGAAAATAAAGTTCCACAGTTTGTTTAGCAGTAATGGTTTTATTACATGGCATGAGTATACACATTTTACTGAATCTATCCACAATTACATAAAGATAATCATGTTGCTTTATTGACATAGGTAGACCTCCAACAAAGTCCATGGAGACACTCTCCCATGGCCTTGATGGTATCGGTAGTGGTGTGTACAACCCAAGCTTCCTATTACTAGGCTTACTTATTGCACACATAGAACAACCTCTTATAAAACATGACACACTATCTATCATGTGAGGCCAATAGAAATACCTTTGTAGATGCGCCACTGTTTTGATTACCCCAAAGTGTACAACAATAAGAGATGAATGAGATTCTCTCATAACACTTAGCGTCTCTCCTTGTGGAATATATAGCTTTCCCAAATGAAACAAAAAATTGTTATGCATGTAATAATATTTTTCTTCAACTTGATTCCCTTCACTCAAACTAGCATACACATCTTGAAAATCAATGTCATGTGCATACTGTTATATGTAGCTCTCATGTACAACAAAATAATTTTTTAGTAAACTAGATGCATTAATGATTGGTCTTGAAAGTATATCTACAACTTTATTGAAAATACCTTTCTTGTACCTTATAACCAAGTGAAACTGTTGAAGAAATCCCATCCACCTAAAATGTCTTGATTGCTGCAATTTTGTTTGTGACTGCAAGTACTGTAATGGTTGGTGTTTGGTATGCACAATAGTCTCTTTACCCATCAAGTAGTGTTTCCACTTCTTGACACTTTGTACCAACGCATATAGTTCTTTGTCATATGTAGGATAATTAGTCACAAAACCATTAAAAGTTTTAGAATGAAAATCGATAGGCTTACCATGCTGCAAAAGTACTGCGCCCATGGCATAATCACTAGCATCAATTTGAATCTCGAATGGTTGTATCAAATTTGGTAATGCAAGGAATGGAGCTGAACTGATCTTGTCTTTTAAATATTTGAAAGCTTGATGTTGTTTGCCTCCCCATTGGATGCCTTTCTTCACAGCTATCACTGCATGCATAGGAGCTATGATGGAAGAAAAGTTGGCAATAAAATTTCTCCAATACTGAGCTACACCTAAGAAACTTCTTACCTCGGTTACTGTTTTGGGTGTGGGACAATTGACAATGGCTTCCACTTTAGAAGGATTAATACTCAATTCTCCTCATCCTACAACCTATCCCAAATATACCACAGGAGTCTTTCCAAACTCACACTTTGACCTCTTAACAAAAAAATTCTCTCTCTTCAAAATATCAAGCACTCTATTCACATGGAAGACATGACCTTCTATTGTTTTGCTGAAAATTAAAATGTCATCTAAGTATATGTTACACAACATTTTGTCACCATCCCTACAATCCCCTATCCCGCACATTGGAGGGCTTTTCCTGTGACCTATGAGTAGTGACATGACCCGAAACCACTTTCATGGCATCCCCTTGCATAAAGAAAAACATTCCTCTGAAGAAAGTTTCCTCTGAAAAACCATAAAAATATATCTTTTAGCCTTGGCACGACTAGCCAGTTTAGCCCGCGCGCCAATGGGGGGAATCCACCATAGAGGGCGCGCCAACTGGCACTCTATCCCTATGTTTCACTCATGCCAAGCTTAATAAGGGATGTTTTTTAAAAATAAATGGCAGACGTTTGATTCCAATAAACTCCTAAATGAGTCACTAAAAGGAGTTGGGTGGTTTGGCTCCGGATCTACATGTATGGGAAGTGTTTTTCCACCTATCATGGAGGCTTCCTTAAATATAGGGCCAATCCCATGATTATAGGGATCCCAACTCCTCTTCCCCCATCTATAAAAGCTTGCCTTCTCCCTTAGCAAGCTAGCTGAAATTGTAGGAAGGAAACTATAGCCAGAAAACTGTTGAGAGCCAAGCCAAAGAGAGAGAGCTTCGTCCTATTTCCGACAAGCTTTTTTGAGACGTGCTCCGCTGTCAGCCCTGCTGAAGGAAGATAAAGTGTCAGAGCTTTGGGTTGTCTCTTTCCTTTGTTACTTTAATGATAAGAGATTTTGATTATGGTTCCATTCATGTGTCTATTTCTTTGTGCATTGAATTACATCCTCTCTGACTGATGTATGGTTACACGCTTTAGATTTTACATTGTATGTCGTTGTTTCCTTGCACGTGTTCAGGTGTTCGGACGTGTCGAGCGGAAGGATCATGATTTTTCAAGCGAGGGACGAGAAGCGTCATCCTTTCTTCAAAAACCATTGCATAGGATTTGAGGTAGGCAATTCGTTATGATTTTTGTCATTTTGTAACTAGGAACCTGCATCACTGCATGACTTGATTGTTGCTAGACCCGATCTGGGCTAGTAGGGATTGCCTCTATCCACAGAGGGGATTTACCTCCTCAAAAAACTGGAAACTCCACTGGGGAGTCATTTGGAGTTAGTATTTTCTCTTTTGGTTGTTTTTGGTTGTTGATTGATTGATTTTATCTTCTGGTTCGTCTCCTTTCGGTGTAAAACCCCTGTTCATCCCCCACAAGACCTGATCCAGTCTCTTTTTCTCTTTTTTCATTTCTTCCTATAGTAAGCTCAATTGGCATGGTTTATAGCTTGAAATTCATGCCAACTGGCGCTTGTGACTAGTTAGGCCCTCGCGCTAATGTTGTTTTGGTGCAAAATACAACCAAACAGTCGCGCCAACTCTGTTTGGTGTTAGGGTTTGCTTGTTTTTGAGCCCTTTGAGTTTGATTTCTGGTCCTAGTTTCATTTTTATGAGTGACTGAGTCCCTTGAGGTCTTTGCTTACTGTTTTTGACCCTTGTCCTCTGGTTTTTTGCCCTTTACCATCAGTTTTTCATTCTAGCCCTAGGGCTTCTAGGTGCTATAGTGTGCTGAGCCTCCCGTGGGAGTTTATGGTTCTTGCTTTTCCAGTCAACTTCATTTTCACTTCTTTGCATTCGTTTTGTGGAATTCCATTGTATCATTGTGTTGGTTGAGTGATTTTTCTCTCTTTCATTCAAGTTTCGCTTCATCTCATTCCAAGCCTAGATTACACGGTTTGTGTGAGTCTTTTCAGATTCTTCATCGATTTGAGTGATTTATCCATCAGTTTGAGTTCTGATTGTGTGCTTTTGCATTGAGTGAATTTGTTTGGTTCACCTCTCTCACTGTCATATCTGGAATTGGTTTATTCATGAGTTTTTTCAGTCATTTAGTGCACTTGCTCTTAAATATTGAAAAAATAAAAAAACAAATCTCTTTGCACTTTTGATTAGTTTAGTGAAAATTTTAAGCTTTTTCGCATTATTAGTGTTATATAGCTCTAAGAGAAAAGTTTTTAGTTTCATTAGCATGCATTAGAGATAGTAGTGGATGTTTTTGTGATCATTTTTTTGTTATTTGGAAAGCTCTCAACCTTCCTGTAGTTAGATCTTCATCGAACAAAGTGATATATTGTGGCATGTAGTGTGCATTTAGAGGATTTTTGAGATACAACATTCGATAGGGCCTGGAATTGATACATAATTTAGATATCAACTATAAAATTTATTCAATTAACCTAAGGCAACATTGAAATATTAACGACATATCTAGAGGTCTAGGCTAGTGACGTGTTCTAGCGTCATTAAACCTAGTAGTTGTCGTTCAACTTTTGGCTTTAGAAAATGCTAGTACGGACTTGTGCTCCCCGTACCATTGAGTATATAAAGGGAGACCCCACTAGCTTGCTATCCTTAATCCGTAGGAAGTCAAGTCTGCCGCCTTTTACCCGTGATACACCAGACACAGCATTCGGGGAGATTACTTGCACGTACGTCAAGTCCTTGGTTGATTTCTCTTTTATTTTTTAACCAAGGTGTATATGGCAGTTCACGGATATCTAGTACACCCATCTGCCTAGATTACCAGAACAATCATTTCAATATTTTCTGACTCATTAAATTTGAAAATATCATCAAGCGCTTGTCCTTTCATGCTTATCTCCAAATTGAAAGAGATAGAGTCACCTTTTACTTGTTTCTAGACTCTTAAAACATGAAACAGCAAAATTTTCCAGTTTCAATGTGGTAAAATTAATCACCTACGATCACATGCCCATTTAGAGATTGTTTTTCCAGCCTGTTGATTGTTTTCCTTGGTTTTTCTTATGTGTATTTGTTTTGAAATCTTCCTCTTTTTATTACAGTCACAGTGGTGGAACCCTTAGTTTCGTCTATTGGCATTCCTTACACAGACGATTCATCAGAGGTCTCTCAGTCCTCTGTTGAACATCAGCAGCCTATTGTATCCGAGTTTCCAGACGGGGGACCGGTTATATCTGAACTTCCCTGTAGAGGACCAGTTGACTTCAATTGGCCCTTGTCCAACACTTGGTTTGGATTTGGAGTAGGGGAACACTTCCCTCATATTACATCGGGATTGCTTTTCTTAGCTGCTATTATACCTCCTAGCCCTCGTTGTCTTTTAGAAGATCTTGCGACAGGGTCAGATATGGACTCACCCAGTCCTTCTCCTAGTGAGGAAATTCCTACATCTAGTGAAGATTACCATATTTTTCCCGAAAACATCCCTGAGCCTTGTGTTATGTCTTCGCCTGGTCCTTCACTTCCAGTGGGATATAGGTCTTTAATTCAGGTCATGGCCGCTGTGGCCTCTATGGGAATATCGACTCCATCTACGAGATCGGTTATTCCTTCGTTTGGGATGTTCCCATCGACACCTCGCATGACATCTCCTTTCGTCACATTAGTACCTGTTAGGCCTACTGTCTACGTAGATGCATCTACACCCGTTGTCACTATTCAGTCAACCAGGACCTCGTCAGTTCCTGAAGACATTTACATAGCTTCTTCTATTATGGAGAATATTTCTCCTGAGGAGTATATATTGTCTTTATAGCCGTCAAACTCCAAGGTTGGTCAATCCTCTCAAGATCTCAACCGTCCTTACTTTTCCCATTATGGACCGGATGGTACCCCGATTTACATATTTCGTTATCAATATGATGAGTAGGGAAACCCTCTTAGTTTTCCTGCTCCTGAGGCTTATCATTACATTAACAATTTTCTATCTACCCAGGCTGGGCAACCTTCTAACCCACAAGGAAATCCCTTCCAAGGACAACCTTTGGCCCAGCCAGGTTATCTATATGACCTGCAAGGACAACCCTTATAGGAGTAACCTTCGGGCCAGCAGGGATTGTTGTACGGTCTGCAAGGACAGTCCTATAACCCTGAAGGTCAACCTCTAGAGCCTCACCCTGTGGTCCAACCAAGGAAACCCCAAGGACCCACAGGCCATCTAGGATATCAACCCAGACCGTTGTATGGTCCAAGGGAGGAAATCCATCCTTCTCAACCATTGGTGTAACCTCTGCAACCTCATTTTCCAATTGGTACGAATGTTTCACAACCAGGGCCATCTTATGGTCCTGCCACAGGTCAACCTGGTTATCAAGCACAACCTAGCCCTCTCCTTCCATCAGGTCAACCTGCTTAGCCAGGGTAGCCTGGTGTCCTTCAGCAGCTAGGTCAACCTATTCAACCAGGACAACCTGTTTAGCCAGGCCAACCTATTCAGCCAGGGCAGCCTGCATAGCTAGGTCAACCTGTTCAACTAGGACAACCTTCACAATCAATTAAAGCTTCTCAAAAACCGATATATTCTATGCCACAGCCGAATCTTCCTATGCGCTCGACTTATCAGGCTCAGTAGGGCCCCACTTACCAGCAGCTCGCTCGACCTCAAGGCGGCTATTACCTTCAAGGTCAATCTCGACCGGTTTACAACCTGCCCCAAGATTCTGGTTATTACCTTCAACATCTAGGCTACACTTATACTTCGCAGTCAAATCCATACACAGCTCAAACGAGGCCCACTTATAATCAGGGTCAGTACCCTGGTTATCAACCCCCATACCCTAGTTATCAGCAATCGTATCAACCCAATTATACGGCTTATACCCCCTATGGTCAGAATCCTCTAGGACAGAACCAATGGGGGCAGAGTTATGCTCAACTAGGTTGGAGTATGGGTACAGGTCCTTATCGGGGACCTGGCATGCCTTTTAATCCTCAGTTACCTTTCCTCGCCACGTTGGAATTACTAGATGTATCTAAATTGACCAATGATCTGATTCTTTATAATTCATATTGGCCTCCGGTTCCAATGAATGTGCCCGCTGACTGTCCTAAGTTTGAGCGTAAACTGGACAAGACCCCCAAGCACATGTCATGACCTACCATTTGTGGTGTTCTTCAAACTCTTGGGTGCATGACTCGATCCATCTACGTATTTTCCAGTGCACTCTTACTGGCGTTGCTGCTAAATGGTACATAGAACTACCCCGCGGTATTTTTCAATATTTTAATACTCTATCTATGGTGTTCCTGACACATTTCCAGTTACCAGTTCGCTACGAAGCTGGGACGCATCTCCTGACATCTTTGAAGTAGGATAAAGCCACTCATATTTCAGATCATATTCATGAGTGGAGACGTCATCGTCATCTGATCAAGTTTGATATTTCTGATCAGCTTCTAACTCATTGGTTCACTACCTCCTTTGTTAACAAGATTGCTCAAGACATTGCTATGGGGGCATGTGTAACCGAGGAACAAGCCATTGCTCATACCCAGTACCTCAATTTGGTGTAATCTCAGTTCGACATGTTATATGATATCTTGACTGATGCCCCACGGCTAGGGACCTCTAAAGCACCACCTACCCCATCGGTTAATGGTGTTATTGGTTTCTTCTCTCAGACTTCTTGTAAGTCTTCAAATGGGAAGCAGAAGTCAAATTCTTCCAATAATTTTGCTCCTCCTGCCACTCCAGATTCTGGTAAGACCACAGAGGTCAATGTTGTTCAGGCCAATCCTGCGGAAAATACTTCCAAAGGGAAGAAGAAGGGAAAATGCAAGTCCAAATCCAATGCCCAGAAACCAGAATCTTCCAAAACACATGCTGATGATGGTTCACAACGAAAACTGAAGTACCCTTGCCTGATCTGTGACGGATACCACTACACCAAAGATTGTCCTTGACGATCGGAGGTTAGTCAAATTCTTAAAGGCTCTAAGAGAAATCCGGTAGTTCTTAAAGAACCTTTTCCATCTCAGCAGACCCAGATGGTCGAGCAGCCTTCACCATCTACACCATTTGGGTCCCAAGTTTTTATGATGAATGGTACTGCACCCATTTCGATTGCCACTCGTTCAAAGGATTATGATGGATCATTCTAGGCAGCTGGGAAGGAAGTCGTTGATGACCCACCTCCCCCACCTGCCTCTGGTCCTTTAGAAATTGAGAAGCCTAGTGTTGAACTCGTTATACGGCCACCTTCCAATGGTGTTCTTAAAAAATCTTCCTATAATCCAAACGCCCGTGCTGCTCAACATTACAACATTGCTTAGGATTTAGCATAGGCGCCTTCCACAATGTTTGTGTTGGAAGTGCTTCAAATTTTCCCATCGCAACGGAAAGCTCTATTATCTGTAATTGGCGGAATTGATCTTGCCGATTCTAGTCTTCTCACCTTCGATATAGAGAATTTTGTCCCTCGACTTCCACATCAAATCACCCTAGTTATAAAAGTCGGTATCAACGGCCTCAAAATTCACAGAGCCATTGTGGATGAAGGTGCCTCTACCTGCGTTATGTCATATGCCTGCTGGATGGCCATTGGCTCCCCAGCCCTCACTTCATCTGCCAATGCCCTCGAGGCATTCGATGGTAGGGAATCAAAACCCTTGGGTGTTCTCACGAGTTTACTGATTACATTACAAGGTAAGACAGTCAATGTTGAAGTGGAAATTGTTGACGCTAAACTCAACTACAATCTTCTACTTCATCGCAGCTGGACCCACGCCATGCTATGCATTCTGTCCACCCTCTTTCAGCTTTTGAAGTTTCCACATGAGGGAAAGATTATTACAGTCAATTAGTTGTCTTTCTTTACCTCATCCTCCGAGAACAACATGCCATACGTGGATCTAATTCCTAATCCCCCCGACAATGTAGGACCTAGACTTTTCAAGGACCCCATTCTCATGGGTATTTTTCCCATGCCACCACCAAACACCGTTCAAGTCAACATGATCTCTAGGTTGGATGACCCATGGATCATCCCTTCTCCTGAACAGGTGACCTATTTTGGAGAATCGATGCCTTTGACCCTACTTGAAATTAATTATTGTGAGGTCGTTGCTGTATTAGATCCTCCTCCTGCTGAAGATGCTCCTTTCAGCATGGCTTTGGATGTTTATTCTAAATCCCCTTGGCTCGGTGATGCATCTTTGCCCGATCCTTTGAGAGGAGTTTTTGCGTCCGATGAAGCTATCATTGAGACTATTTATCTCGAAGATCTGACATGGAGTGATGGACATCATCGTTCCTCGTTCATGCCCGCCCTGGGGGCAATGTCTAATTGTCTCGAGCGTTTTGCATCTCAGATTCCCTCTCCGCCTCTCCAAACACCAATATTGACTCACAAGGTTCTTTCGGAAGGAAATCTGAGTAATATCACCCAAAAAAGGCCTATCGACATCTCCGTTAAACAGGGGGTCGTCTAGAACATTCACGTGGGAGTCAGTTGTTCTCCCAAAGAGATTCAAGTATGCACTAGCCTTTTTCGCAAATTCCGAGATGTTTTCACATGGTCTTATGAATATATGCCTCGGATCAATCCCATTATCGTCGTGAATGAAATTCCCACCTATCTTGGTGCGAAGCCTGTCCGCCAGCGTCTGTGCCTAGTGCATCCTCGAAAAGCCACGACTATAAAATCAGAAGTTGAGAAACTTCTTAACACGGGCTTCATATATCAAATCCCCCTCATTGAATGGGTTTCAATTATTGTCCCTGTAGATAAGAAGCAGGGCACGATTTGAGTCTGTGTTGACTATAGAGACATTAATCACGCTTGTCCTAAGGACAAATATCCCACCCCCTTTATAGATCAGATCATCGATGATTGTGTAGGGAGTGAGATATATTCCCTTGTGGACGGCTTCTCGGGTTATAATCAAATTCATATTTTACCCTCTGATGAACATAAGACCGCCTTCATCTATCCGTGGGGCACATTTTCCCATAAGAAGCTCCCGTTCGGCTTTAAAAATGCTGGAGCCACCTTCCATTGTGAAATGTCCTACACCTTTCATGACATATGTCACATTGTTCAACCGTATCTGGATGACCTTCCGGCTCATTCAGCTCAGCGCGAAGACCATCCCGAATATCTCCGCCAGATTTTTCTCCGCTGTAGACGTTACAACATCAGGCTTAATCCTCACAAGTGCATCTTCTGCGTTGACTCTGGTCATCTCTTGGGATTCATTGTCTCTAAAGACGAAATTCGCCTTGACCCCCTCAAGGTTGAGGCTATTTTTAATCTCCCATCCCCATCCTTGTTGCATCAACTTCAAAGTCTTCAGGGGAAAGTGAATTTCTTACGCAACTTTATCCCAAACTATGCAGAAGTGGCCAAAGGTTTTACGCGACTTCTAAAGCAGGGTGTTCCCTTCCATTGAGATGATATTTCTCAGCAATATTTTGATAAAATTAAGAATTTTCTTATACATGCTCCATTAATACGTCCTCCCAACTACCATCACGACTTTACTCTCTATTTGGCTACTGCGTTCAGCACAATTTCCATGGTTCTGGTATAGGATGATGATGACAGAAATGAACATGTGGTTACTATCTGTCTTAGAATATCCTCGATACTAAAACACATTATGCCCATGTCGAGAAGTTGGCACTTGTCGCGGTCCAGGCCGTTCAACGGTTTCTCCATTACATCCTATTGCGCATGGTAACCGTGATTTCCGACTGCAACCCCATGACCTACATCTTGCCTCGAAAATTACTGGGGGCAAGTACTCCAAATCGATTGTGATCCTTCAGGAGTTCTAATTGGAGTTCACTACTACCAAATCGACGAAGTCGCTAGTTTTTGCTGATCTTATCTGCTCTCTCCCTACTGACTCTGTTCCATCTCAATCCGAGGATCATATCCCGAATGAAAATCTCTTTCTAATCATCACTCACGATCCATGGTACTATGACATCATCATGTACCTCCAGAAATCCACCTTCTAGTCTGAGTTGATGAAGGACGCTTGACGTCACATTCGGCATCAATCGCAGCCATATCGCATTGTTAGAGATACCTTATATTATGTCGGAGTTTATTTTGTGCTCCGCCGATGTTTGACCTTGGAAAAGGCTAAGAAAGTCCTGAATGACTGTCACAGTGGCACTTGTGGTGGTCATATTTCCAGTTATGCTACCGCCCAGAAGATTCTACGTGCGGGTTACTTATGGCCGTCTATATTTAAGGACTATATTGTTGCAGTAAGAAAGTGTCACGTGTGCCAGATATTCCAACGCAAGATGCATGCACCACCCCTCCCTTTACATCCAGTCATTACTGTAGGCCCTTTCACCAAATGGGGCATTGATTTTATGACATGTAACCCTCACTCAGCCAGGGGGCACCAAGTGGGCCGAGGCGATGCCTACATTAGCTGCCGATGGTAAGACAGCTGCTCAATTTATTTTCAACCATGTGATCACACATTTTGACATTCCTCAAGCCATTTTCACTGATCATGGCACTCATTTTTGGGACTACATGATGGCAGAGCTGACATCAAAGTTGGGCTTGCATCATGACAGCCCAACGCCATACTACCCTCAGGTGAATGGCCAAGTTGAGGCTGTGAAAAAATTACTTGTCACGATGCTTCAACAAACAATTTTTATTCACAAATCCAACTCGCATCTCCAATTGTTCTCAACTCTTTGGGCCTACTGAAAGTCAGTAAAGAGCGCGACCAGATTTACACCTTTCCAGTTGGTGTATGGTCTGGAAGAAACTCTTCTGGTTGAATGTGAGATCCCTTCACTGAAGTTGGCTATGGAATTACTGCCTGACACTTCCCCAGAGGAAGAACATCTCCTGTATCTGGAACGACTGGATGAAACTTAATGCTTGGCTGCTTTGGTTATCGAGGCACAGAAAAAGTGGGTTAAAGCTCATTTCAATCAAACGGTTTATCCACGTTCTTTTATAGAAGGGGACCTCATCCTCTTGTATGATCAAGCACATAATAAACTTGGGGCAGGTGAATTCCAACCCATGTGGCATGGGCCATATATCGTTAAACGTGTATTGAAAAATGGGGCCTATGAGCTAATCGATTATGAAGGTATTCCTTTGGTGCAGCCTAGAATTGGGTTGTACCTGAAGAAGTACTACGCTTGAATTATTCTTGTGTGGTGTGTGTACATAAGTGAGTGATTTCATTTTTGTGCATGTGTGGTGTGGTGTGCTTTGTAAGCATCTTTCTACTGATTGGGTCTTCCTGATTGTGCAGATGTCTATTACTCCTTTTGTTGGTTTTGCGGATGGTGCCTCCTGCATTACCAGGAATCTTTCCTCGGCAGCATGGGTAATCTACAATCCTGCTAGTGAGTTAGTTAATTTACAAGGTGTTTGTTTAGGGCCTGCTACAAATAATGTTGCGGAATATAGTGCTGTTTTGGAATTATTGAACAAGGCTGTTAACCTTGGTATTCATGCATTACTTGTATATCTGGACTCACAGCTTGTAGTGTTACAGATCAATGGTCATTATTCAATTAGGAACCCATCCATTTTAAGACTGTATCTATGTATTCATTTACTGGAAAGAAATTTTGATTACATTACATATCAACATATACCTAGACGAATGAAAGCATTAAAAAATGCAGTAGCTAACATGATATTAGATAGAAATTTATGCAACTTGTAAAAAACATCATCATATGTGAAAAAGATCCATCCAGAAATATATATATATATATCATCATATGTGAAAAAGATCCATGCAGATATATATATATATATGTCGAATGTTTGCAGTGTGTGCATCATACAAAATCCAAAAATATACATGTCTGTTTTAATAATATCCAGAGACAACATGTCTCTCAAAAATATGCATATGAAAAGCCTAGGCGACTAATCAACATGGTGCTCATGGTAGCATGTTATTGCCCACACCAATCGCCTCAGTAAACGATGAAGGCGACTAGGCACCCCCACGGTGTGCCTCTGATAAGCCATAGGGACATCTGCTAGGCGAGCATAATCAGGAATCCCATGGGTGATTCCCTCTAAGTTCTGAACTAGCTCATTCCCCTCACCCCCCTCACCTTGAGGGTCATAGGTGAGAGGGGTCCTTCGCATGATCGGTGACATCTTTGCGGGTCTCTCTGGGCCAAAATCTACATACATATAGGATCGATTGTTAGAACATGCATGTATACCAAAAAAATCATAAATCCATAAAATCAAAAAGAGTCTTACCCAGCTCCTCATCCCAGTCCTCTCCTTCCAAAAGTATAAGGTTTGGGTCTCCTGTGAAATTAGTACCAGCATAGGGCCAGTCCTCTATGGAGATCAATTGTCACCGGAGCCATCCAAATAACTCAGGACACCATGACATTTGCTGACCCCCTCCTGCTCTGGGCATCAATGTTGCCCATCAAGCTATCCATGGCTCTCTCAACGGTGGATCTACGACTATCACCCCCTGGCCCTAGAATATAGGTAGTAGTTTGAGGATGAACGATACTAGGATAGACCTGTACCCAAACTACTTCAATTTGGTATTTTTACATTTTGTCAATTGTTGTTTGATATTCATGGTTATGACTGTAGCACAACCAAATAATGTCAGGTTCATACATTCTAATGCCAAGAGGAGTTGTGTTTTGGTAGCCTGATGCAGCGCCTGTGACCCCGCAACTCGTGTAATGGTATGGAGCACCACTCTGAGTGCTAGATCAGGAACAGTGCGAATCTCCACTTTACCACTACCTGATCCTGTTTGTGCCCCTACGCACACTCTTTCCATAACCATTGACATCGTTTCTCCAGAAGGCCTAGTACCTGTCATGATTGGAACTGGACCTCTGTGAGACAATCCAGTGATGAATTAAACATCGAACACTTCGAGTTCGAGCACTTGATCTTGAAGCGCAAACTTCTCTTCATTCTCATCCCAGATACTGATTAAGCATTGCAACAATTCAGGTTGTGCCCTGAGACATGGTTTCAAGAAGAATTTCTTTAAACCGCAATCCCAGAGAGCATTCATGCATTTCTCGTTCCCCTTTTCCATTTCGTCCTCTTCACTGTGCTCCCTTTCTTTCCATTAGATCACCATTGTGGCTTTGTACCTGCACCAAAATGGTCATAAGCACATCATAAGATCCCTTGAGAAGTCAAAAATATAATTGATTGGTTCATTTTTTGTAAAAATTGAGCATAAAATGAGGTTGTTTGGCGCGACTGTTTTACTGACAATCACGCCAGCTGGCGCAACCCCTTTTCAAAAAGAACTCGATTGGCACGGGTCCATGCCTCATACCCATGCCAACTTTGCAAGCCCTAAATTTGCAAATCCTCCCCTCAGGGATCCAAAATCACGATGGAATACTATGAAATATGGATTAAAACATAGCTAATGGAAGTTCCTCTTACATGGAAAAGACGGGATCTGAAATGATGCACTAGATCGTCCACAATCGTGACTGCAAGTTCGCAAGGAAAAAAATCACAATTTCTCTACACAAGAGGTAAAAAGTAAAAAGTAAATATGTTTTTACTATTTTGGTCATATTTATAAATTTTCAAAGTCAAATTAGGTTTTGGGGCTTATTTCTCTAATATTTTATCATATTTTGTCAAAAAATAGGTTTTACGCTTGCTTTTTGTGCAGCGACAGGTTTTCACGTGACTGGGACGACTATATGAGTTGTATTTTATACTTTTTCGGACTCGGTAAAAACACGAAAAGTCACTATTGGAGTAAACTTTCAGCTCTTTTCTAACTCTCTAAAAATGAAAAGATTGTCGAGTCACTTGTCATTTTGATCTCATTAAATTGGCTATGAAACGACATCTACCCAATATGTGTTTACCCCTTTTTCGGGCTAGGATAGATTATTTATGAAAAAGGAATACCCTAGCCTATCACAACTAGGAGGTTTTCTCAGACATAGTTTTCTACCTTTTCGAATCTGAGGAACTATCTATGAAAAGGGACTGTTGGAGTTTACTTTTCCGCTGTCTTTTCAAACTCTCTAAACATGAAAAGACATCGAGTTATTCCTTTGTTAGACTCGTTAAAACTTGATGACATCAAACTCCGTCTTAATGACAATACTCGAGTTCCTCCTTCCTAGGGCTCGTTAAATGTACTAGGTTGGATTTGTCCGAAGGAAAAACTTATATCGCAAGCATATGATATCCCCTTCAAGATTGTTTTCAAAAATAATTGGGGTACTCGCTAGAAATGGTGGGGGGAAAATGGAACCAGTGTCACCGTCATGTCGGCAGTATGTTGCTCTTGAACATGGCACTTGTCTACATTCGTATCAGGTTGGGGACATCTCATCTCATTTTCTGCTTGCCTCCATGGGTTTGGTAATCCTTTTTGACTGCTCATCTTCTCTTTCCCATGTCATCATGACCTCAGATCTTGTGATGTGAAATACTGCCAAATCCAGTGTCATGTCGCCGATATGTTCAAGAGAAGTTGGCCTCTGCAATTTTCAATCTCCCTCTGATCCTCCACTGATCTTGATTCATAAGCATTATGTTCCTCTATCTCGCATCAATGATGTGGGAAACACTATGGCCCACCTTCGATCAAGGTCACTTCCTGTCGACTTCAGCTCATTGTCCAAGAAGCTGATCTGGAGACTCCCTTCCGGTACCTTCGATCCTGCATGCCTCAATGGCAGGTTCTTCAAATTTGATGCAAGGTTTTCATTATTTTCCTTCGATCGAATGATTCTGCGGGTGTTCGACGTTAGCTCACTATTCACATTCCGTGGATTGTACCTATAGTACCTTGAGGGCCATCCTCATTATTGGTGGTACCTCTCACGTTTGTTAACGACTTCCATTATTGGTTGGTAATCAGACGATGTACTTGCATGTTTGACTTCATCTCACTTATTCACATGATGGGACTTGTACTCTGTTCGAGTCGAGATGGAGCGCAAGACCCTGGATTTTGTGTGATGAAATCCAGGCTGTGGATTATTTGTGGATTATCATGATTAGTTACATGAATCATTGGATTGGATGGTTGTGACCATACCTAAGTCTACTTGTTGATCCTTTTTGGATGGCTGCGCCCAAACCACATATCATGTATTAGAGATATCAGTTGTACTTGTATGCAGGTCTTCCAATGACAGTGTTTTTAGTTGGGCACGTTCTCATAAAGCATTTCACCCCTCCCTCTCTCTCTTGCCTCATGCTTTATGGGGCATCTGTTACACAACATTTTTTTCAAAGCTCTATTCTGTACCTTCTTCATTGCTATTCATCAACTCTTTTACCATACCTGCATCATCTCTGCTTAGCCCCTTCTTCTTCTTTGCTCAGCTCCTCCTTATTCACATTCTTCTTGTAGCTTGCTTATTCTCTTCAACTCTCTTTAATTCTGCTGCACACTCTTTTCTTCTCTCACTCTTTTTCGTCAACCACATCTCCCCTTGGATATTACCCTGTTTTATACAAAAACAGCTTCATGGTTTTTTGTATTCCACTGGGAATTTGAAATGGATGGTCATGTCTCTTTGCCTTCTGCCTTCTCATCTCTTTTATCTGCTCATTCAGAAAATATAACAGTAGGTGCTTATTTTAATATTACAATGGGATATTTTCTCTCTTCCAGAGACTTGCCAATGCATCACAACAATATAAATTTAAATAAAACATTTACATTCAAATTACAAATGAGAACTCCAGCTCACTCATTTTGTCTCTTGGCTTGCTGTGCATTTGTCTTTTCTCTGACTGTGTCTTTGTCCCTTTCTCTTCTCTCTATGCCTTTCTGTTTATGGTTGTTGCGTAACTTCTATATTTGTGTAACTGCATTTTTCATTTTTATATCAGCGCTTTATATATAAATGAATCTGCTGACTGTAATTATGGGCCATATTCCAACGCTTTTCATGCCACGAGTGTCTTGCTGATGTGGAACATTCCGCAAGCGGCACGGACATATATCACAGTCGTTGTATATTAATAATCGCCCTCCCATTAAGCTGAGACCTGTGGGTTCACAGCCCATGCGGCATATTTTAATACAACTACAACCATGTTTTATATATCTAACAACAATCATTTTATATAAACAATCGTCCTCCACCTTAAGCCTTTGGTCTTATATTAAAATCCAATAAGTTGAATCACAACCTCTAATATATGAAAGGGTTGGGCCCCACATATGACGGCGGACAACACATCGCAACAACGATCGGCAGATCAAACAAAAAAAATCGTGCAATGTAACATTTGCGATGTGTGATGTTGCGATCGTGCGATATTGTGATTTCACGATGTTGCGAGGGTGCGATGTTGTGATTTCGCGATGTTGCGAAGCTGCGATGGCGCGATGTTGTGATGTTGCGATGGTGCGATGGCGCGATGTTGTGATTTCGTGATGTTGCGATGGTGCGATGGCGCAATGTTGTGATGTTGCGATTGTGTAATGGCGTGATGTTGCGATGTTGTGATGTTCTTATAATCTCCGATGCGATTAGGCTAGAATTAAAATATATATTAACCATTGTTTATATGCCCACCGATTCCGAACTCTTAATCACAATCGCAAGTCTTTTAATATGTGTTGCAATGGTTTGTTTCTTTTCGATGCGATTAAGCCAGATTTAAAACTTATCAAGCCACTGTTTGTATGCCCTATCGGGTTTGGAACTGAGTCGGAGCTCTTGTCACTATGTTCCGCTACCAACCTTTTCTCCGATGCGATTGGCTGAGGGTCCCACTTTATTTTACTTCCTTTCCATTGATCATAACACGCTCCACTTAAATAAATATATTAATATATGTGCCTTGGACCATTGCAAAATATGAAATGTGTGGCATTTAAATGTATTGTGATGGATATATATATATATATATATATATATATTTGTATCCTTTCGCCAGGGGTTAAGCGATTCCCAGAATTTATGTGCCTCTGCTGTGCTAACGCGTCTGCCTCTGCTGTGCTAACTCCTTTGCCTCTGCTGTACTAACGCCTCTGCCACTCGACCACTTCACTGCTTCTGTATTCACTGCCTCTGTCTCCACTGCTTCTGCTACCTCATCTTATGCTTTCTCTGCTCCTTGGCTAATGTTTCAAGTGCTACTCCTTTGTCATCTCCTTTGCCTTATTTCTGGTTCAGGTGCTGCTCCTTTGTGCTCCTTTTCCATGAATGACAACATTTCCAACAGTCTACCCCTTTGGCATTGATGGAAACACCTCCACTGATAATCCAATGCTTCCTCCAAGTCTTTCTCTGCCTGGCTTCTTTTAGAAGACCCTTTCTTCTATTACCTTCTTTTCCTCCCCCTTTGACATCAATGGCAAAGGGTTGCACATTTCTCAGTGTTGATTCTGTCTTTGAATTTCCTATCTCTGAGTTATGTTTAGGCCCTCTTCTGCTGATTTGTAACATGCTACTCCAGAGTGATGTACAAGACTTGTTGAGAGAACACCTTCAGGATTATTGCTCTTGAATGTATACTACAAGTTGATACAATCCCAAAGCACTGACTCCTTTCACTTGTATAGAGCTGAAAGTGAGGATAATTACACTTCATAGAACACATTGTACTATCTTTAACTAATCAGAGATGCATCATTTGATTTAAAAACTAAAATGATGATAAGGCTTCAAATATACTTCTGTCTCTGTCTGATGTAGTGAGCCAATATATTTCTGTTGAGGAAGATTTTAGATGGAATATGTCTTCTTCTGCAATACTCATCTTAAGAAAGGGGCCTTGAGCTTCTTTTGCCATAGTTCTTCGATCCTGTGGACCTGTATCATACTGTTGCTCTACTGATAATTCTTGGTAATATGTTGATAAGCATGTTGCTTGTACCTAAACACCAATTGATATTACTTTGGTAAACCATGCAGAGGTTTCACTTTAGCTTGCACATTTACCCATAATTAAGACATCTATTATTGAGCTCTCCACTGTTTTCAACAAGAATCATCAATATACTGAATCTGATCTTGGTCTCATTAATCTTTTGTTTTTTTTTTTGTCATGATGTTCAGAGGAAGTCATAGCATTTTCTTTTCTAGGACTGCTCTAGAACCATTGCTGCTTTACATAAAATTCAACTGTTCTATATATCTTGGTTCACCTCTGTGTCTATTCATCTGTTCACTGTACTTGTGTGCACTAGCTACATATATAACTGCTTTTCAGGTTTATTCTCAAATACATATGAATCTGGGCGATGTCTGTTTATTACCATCTTTGTTATTGGGCTACCTACTTGCATTCTCTGTACATATGTGAGTTTTAAACATAATGGTTTAAACTAATATTACAAATTCAATTCACCTTTTTCCCTATACTTATTCCTGTCAAACCTGTAATCTCTGTGTATCTCTATCAGACCCATACTTTTATCCTTGTGTGTAATCACCTGTTCACTATCCTAGTAAATTCCAATATTTCACTTAACTATGTGTAAATGCATCCCAAAATTTCATTGTCCAGTCATTTTCCCAATCCGGGCACTCTCGCATGTTCTCTTTATTCCATGCCGGCAAACTTAATAAAAACAAGTCTGGTTTATCTAAATTTAAAGGATTTAGATATTAATTCCATACTCCTGTAAAATTATAACCCGACAATCTCTTATATGTACATATGTGCTAAATTTTCATTACAACCCCCATACGCAACATAATAGTTGACTATTGAACCATATAATTTAACCCTCTGTAAACACATGTAGTAAACCCAAATAATAAGGCCTCCATGCTATGTGTATTAAACCTTTGGTCTTTTAACTATGCATATACATCTTAATTCATATGGTACCCACTTCGCAAATTTAAACATTATATGAAATATTTTCGTATATATTCCCTCGGACCTCATAAAGTGTCGAATAACATTAATAAACCAAATTCATATATATATCACTCCGTCGGGGCTTGCAATTCAATCAAACGAATGCATCCGTACCTGGCTTAACCTCTGCACACCTTAGTTAAACTTTGATCAAGTTCTGCGAATGATCGTCGTCGGATATCGAGCCTCCAGATCAAGGGTGTGTATCGATTTCGCTCGATGTCTTCATTCAATGTATAACGCGCAAAGGCGCACTTTAAAGGGCAGTTTTGAAATGGGTCCCTTGCAACATGTCGATTCCTGTATGGAATCGCTCCAATTCAGAAAATACCACCTGCTCCGGAAAAGCGGTGCAAAATGGCAAGGTGGTTTTCGACAATGTGCGTTCAGAGTTCATCTGGTTGTGGTTCCACTTCTCCGCTCCAGGTTCTGCTCAGCTTCCACTTCTAGTTCAGCCCGTTTTATGTAAAAAGGTTCTTTTCACTCTAGCGCAGAGTTCCTACCATTCTAAAATCAATTCACTAACTGAGACTGCAACTCTCACACAAGCTCTGTCATGCGTTTCATATATATATATATACTCTGTCACGAGGTCTCATCCGCATAGAATTATTCTCTCTCAGAATCAATCCCTACTGTGATCAATTCACCTCACGTCATTTATCAGAAGACGATCAAAACCCTGATTTCAAATTACTGGCAGTGCTTGCGCAGAACTCAATACGATCAAGGCACATATAGTTTGGACACAACCTCGACAAGAAGTCTATTTCTTCAACTAAATATAGAGCCCAATTTGTCCCAAATTGCAGAGTACATATCTACACATTATCATACACTCTTCTTCCTGAATATATAGGTAGATTCTTAGCTTGATTTACAGAGTCCAGCTTGTACAAGAACTAAAGGGAGCTTCACGCAGGAATTTCACCAGTAAATACACAATTACGAAGGTATTCTCCATACAGAGTTAACCAACAAATGCACAGTTATACTGAGACCATTTCCTCAAGTGATTCGACCAAGAGGACATAAAATCATGCATAGAAATCATATACAATTTTTCATAAACAGATATATGTATATATACATTATCCTCCTATACTGTTACTGAAGAGGTTCTCTGCCTCTCTCCAGCTCTCGGGCTCCCTCTCCATCCCTCTTCTACCCTTTAAGAAATGCTCCAACTCATCCCCAAGCATATTAGGTCTTATCACAGGGTTTTAGTCTTCAATCAAAGTCTATGCTCAACTAATTGTTCAATAATTCATCTGCAAACTATATTACACCCCTTCAGGCCTTTTTCAACTCCACTGCTCTGTCTCTAATTCCTTTTTCTTCCTAATCTCATAGCTGTTCTCATTACATGGAGCTCTTCTTAGACTACTTTCACGGGGTCTATATATGAACTTCTCTCCCCCTAGGATGTTGCTTCATATTTGTAACTAGTTAGATATTTTCTTTGTTTCCTAGAGCAACTCCCCCTGAGACTATGAAGAATTCGTTATGTTATTGAGATAATAGGCTCCCCCTTTCTCTTTTCCTTCCATACTTTATTGGAATTCTTCATAATGTTTTTACTTCTTATAAATTCATAGTTTTGTTTGATTTTCTTTGATTCCATCATCTGTCTGGAGTTCTTTAATATATATGGTATTTTACAGTCCTTTGCTTTGTGGCCAAGCTTGAGGCATATATAACATCTTATTTTATCAAAGTAAATTTGGGCTGATGTATAATATTTTTTTCCCCTTCTTGAATACATTTTACAATCAACAATTTTATGTCCAAAATTATTGCATGCATAAGAATAGCCATGGAATTAACTTTTGTACCTAGTGAAGGATTGTCTTTTCCATTTGCTTGCTAGAGGGGTTCTTCTCTTTTGCTGCATCCTTTTCTGGTTAGACTGGATTGGCTTTGTCTTACAATATGCTGCATTATGTCCTGGTTTATGACAGGAGAAACATGTGCTATTTTTCATAGGAGGAAAGAACCTCCTTTGACATCTTCCAAATTTATTCAATTCATCTCCAGGAGCATGTGAGCCTTTACCAGCTGATTGTTTCATCTTCTCATTCTCTGTCCTACTGAGTTGCTGCTTGATTCTATTTGTTTCTTCACAAATCCTGTTCTTGCTGGCTTCTATTTTTGTAGTAATCTGTTGAGATGCTTCATTGTCCTTCACATCTTTTACAAAGATGATTTTCTTGTTATATTCTGCCTTGGACTTACTGGTTTCTCCTTCATATCCTATCCCAGTCTTTATGAGAGGTGACCTTTGTGCATTTAGAATCTGATCCAACTGTCCAGAGCCTTTCATTAGAGGTGTATTCATTAATAGTTCTCTTTGGGCTTTTTCTAAGTTCTTTCTTAGGCTCACTACTTCTTCTTCCAATCTTTCACATTCCTGACTTTTCTCACTCATTTGTTGCAGCAGAGTGTCTTCTACTTTCTTTGCCTCTTCAATTTGTGTCTTCAGGAAAATAATTATTTTCTGTCTTCATATTCTTTCTCATCACATATTTGTACCAATCTCTTAAGGTTTTTGTTTTCATTCTTCAATTTTTCTATTTCAGTCAGCGCTGTGTCAAGTTGGGCATTTTCTTCAGCTGCAATTTCTTCATGGCTCTCACTACTATTCACACCAGCAGGTACCTCATTTGATTGAATATTTTCCTTTTGACCTGAATTTTTCTTCTTCTTAATTCTCTTCTCCTTCTTCACAATGCATTTCTCTGTGTTTATTCCATGCATGAAATGCAATCTGTCCCAGATTTCTTTTGCAGAGGTTAAATCCATTATCAACTCAAGGTCCTTGTTATGAAGACTGTCATATATCACACATTTTCCCTTGGCATTCCTCTGTTGTTCTTTCACTGTGGGGGAGTCTGTGCAGTAACCATCACATACAAGCTTCCATACTTCAGGTTCATAAGCCAATAATCCTGTTTTAACCTTATCTCTCCATTCAGGAAAGTTTGTTGTATTTAACACAGGTACATTTTGATAGTCCATGACTTAACTAGATCTCCTTCAAGCTATTAGGCTTGCACCAAAGGAACCGGCTCTGATACCAATTGTTGAGCTCTTAGTTAAACTGAGAGGGGTGGGGGGGTGAATCAGTTTAACACATTCATGGACTTTTAAACTTTTCCTTTAAAACTTATTTTACTTTATTAACACCTTCATTTCATGATCAACATAATGTGTGAGCAATCTTTATTTATGAGCAGCAATTAATAAGCAGATTAGATAATGTACCAGCAGTCTTAATATGTTAGCATATAGTATTAGCAGAATAGATATATCATATCAACACATAGACATCATGCACATAGACACCAGATATACGTGGAAACCCATAAAGGGAGAAAACCACATCTTATTATTGTTGTGATGCAAAGGCAAGCTCCAACTCCCTCTCACCACTGATTTTCTGCAGGCACCAACCTACAGGAGGCTCCAAACTCAATTCTGCAAGCTACAACTTGCAAGGAAGCTCCAACTCCCATCTATTTTCTGCAGGCACCAACCTACAGGAGGCTCCTACCTCAGTCAGCTACAACTGACATTTTATCAAGCTACAACTCGATGTGGAAGCACCAACTCCCATCTATTTTCTGCAGGCACCAACCCACAGGAGGCTCCTACCTCAGTCAGCTACAACTAACATCTATCAAGCTACAACTTGATAGGGAAGCGCCAACTTCCTTACTCTTTCAAAAGAAAAACACTTGTTGATTTACCTTGGATATCAGCTCTATTATGTACCTTCTTCTCTGTTGTTCATCAACTCTTATATCAGACCTGCATCATCTCTGCTCAGCCCCTTCTTCTTCTTTGCTCAGCTCCTCCTTATTCACATTCTTCTTGCAGCTTGCTTATTCTCTTCAACTCTCTTTAATTCTGCTGCATACTCTCTTCTTCTCTCACTCCTTTTTTGTCAACCCTATCCCCTTGGATATTACCCTGTTTTATACAAAAACAGCTTCATGGCTATTTGTATTCCACTGGGAATTTGAAATGGACGGCCATGTCTCTTTGCCTTCTGCCTTCTCATCTCTTTTATCCGCTCATTCAGAAAATATAACAGTAGGTGCTTATTTTAATATTACAGTGGGATATTTTCTCTCTTCCGGAGACTTGCCAATGCATCACAACAATATATATTTAAATAAAACATTTAGATTCAAATTACAAATGAGAACTCCAGCTCACTCATTTTTTCTCTTGGCTTGCTGCACATTTGTATTTTCTCTGACTGTGTCTTTGTCCCTTTCTCTTCTCTATATGCCTTTCTGTTTATGTCTGCTACGTAACTTCTGTATTTGTGTAACTGCATTTTTTATTTTTATATCAGCGCTTTATATATAAATGAATCTGCTGACTGTAATTCTGGGCCATATTCCAACGCTTTTCATGCCACGAGTGTCTTGTTGATGTGGAACCTTCCACAAGCGGCACGGAAATATATCACAGTCGTTGTATACTAATAATCGCCCTCCCATTAAGCCAAGACCCATGGGTTCACAGCCCATGTGGCATATTTTAATACAACTGCAACCATGTTTTATATATCTAACAACAATAATTTTATATAAAAAATCGCCCTCCACCTTAAGCCTTTGGTCTTATATTACAATCCAATAATTCGAATCACAACCTCTAATATATGAAAGGGTCGGGCCCCACATCTGACGGCGGAAAACACATCGCAACGACGATCGGCAGATCAAACAAAAAAAATCGCGTAATGTAACATTTGCGATGTGCGATGTTGCAATGGTGCGATATTTCGATTTCACGATGTTGCGATGGTGCGATGTTGTGATTTTGCGATGGTGCGATGTTGTGATGTTGTGATCGTGTGATGGCACGATGGCACGATGTTGTGATTTCGCGATGTTGCGATGGTGCGATGGCGCGATGTTGTGATGTTGCGATGGTGCGATGGCGCGATGTTGCGATGTTGTGATGTTCTTATAATCTCCGATGCGATTAGGCCGGAATTCAAATATATATTAACCATTTTTTATATGCCCATCGGTTCTGAACTCTTAATCGCAATCACAAGTCTTATAATATGTGTTGCAATGATTTGTTTTTTTTTGATGCGATTAAGTTGGATTTCAAACTTATCAAGCCACTGTTTGTATGCCCTATCGGGTCCGGAACTCAATCGGAGCTCTTTTCACTATGTTCAGCTGCAAACCTTTTCTCCGATGCGATTGGCTGAGGGTCCCACTTTATATTACTTCCTTTCCATTGATCATAACGCACTCCACTTAAATATATATATATATTAATATATATGCCTTGGACCATTACAAAATATGAAATGTGCGGCATTTAAATGTATTGTGATGGATATATAAATATATGTATCCTTCCGCCAGGGGTTAAGTGATTCCCGGAATTTATGTGCCTCTGCTGTGCTAACGCCTCTACCTCTGCTGTGCTAACTCCTCTGCCTTTGTTGTACTAACGCCTCTGCCGCTCGACCACTTCACTGCTTCTGTATTCGCTGCCTCTGTCTCCACTGCTTCTACTACCTCTTCTTATGCTTTCTCTGCTCCTTGGCTAATGTTTCAAGTGCTCCTCCTTTGTCATCTCCTTTGCCTTATTGCTGGTTCAGGTGCTGCTCCTTTGTGCTCCTTTGCCATCAATGAAAACATTTCCAACAGTCTTCCCCTTTGGCATTGATGACAACACCTCCACTGATAATCCAATGCTTCCTCCAAGTCTTTCTCTGCCTGGCTTCTTTTAGAAGACCCTTTCTTCTATTAGCTTCTTTTCCTCCCCCTTTGACATCAATGGCAAAGGGTTGCACATTTCTCAGTGTTGATTCTGTCTTTGCATTTTCTCTCTCTTAGTTATGTTTAGGCCCTCTTCTGCTGACTTTGTAACATGCTCCTCCAGAGTGATGTACAATAATTGTTGAGAGAACACTTTGAGGATTATTGCTCTTGAATGTACACTACAAGTTGATACAATCCCAAAGCATTGACTGCTTTCACTTGTATAGAGCTGAAAGTGAGGATAATGACACTTCATAGAGCACATTGTACTATCTTTAACTAATCAGAGATGCATCATTTGATTTAAAAAATAAAATGCTGATAAGGCTTCAAATATACTTCTGTCTCTATCTGATGTAGTGAGCCAATATATTTCTGTTGAGCAAGATTGTAGATGGAATATGTCTTCTTCTGTAATACTCATCTTAAGAAAGGGGCCTTGAGGTTCTTTTGCCATAGTTCTTTGATCCTGTGGACCTGTATCATACTGCTGCTCTGCTGATAATGCTTGGTAATCTGTTGATAAGCATGCTGCTTGTACCTAAACACCAATTGATATTACTTTGGTAAACCATGCAGAGGTTTCACTTTATCTTGCACATTTACCCATAATTAAGACATCTATTATTGAGCTCTCCACTGTTTTCAACAACAATCATCAATATACTGAATCTGATCTTGGTCTCATTAATCTTTTGTTTTTTGTTTTTTGTCATGATGTTCAGAGGAAGTCATAGCATTTTCTTTTCTAGGACTGCTCTAGAACCATTGCTGCTTTACATACAATTCAACTGTTCTATATATCTTGGTTCACCTCTATGTCTATTCATCTGTTCACTATACTTGTGTGCACCGGCTACATATATAACTTCTTTTCAGGGTTATTCTCAAATACATATGAATCTGGGCGATGTCTGTTTATTACCATCTTTTTTCTCGGGCTACCAGCTTGCATTCTCTGTACATATATGAGTTTTAAACTTAATGGTTGAAACTCATATTACAAATTCAATTCACCTTTTTCCCTGTACTTATTCCTGACAAATCTATAATCTCTGTGTATCTCTGTCAGACCCATACTTTTATCCTTGTGTTTAATCACCTATTCACTATCCTAGTAAATTCCAATATTTCACTTAACTGTGTGTAAATGCATCCCAAAATTTCATTGTCCAGTGATTTTCCCAATGCGGGCACTCTCGCATGTTCTCTTTATTCCACACTGGAAAACTTAATAAAAACAAGTCTGGTTTATCTAAATTCAAAGGATTTAGATATTAATTCCATACTCCTGTAAAATTATAACCCGACAATCTCTTATATGTACATATGTGCTAACTTTGCATTACAACCCTCATACGCAACATAATAGTTGACTATTGAACCATATAATTTAACCCTCTGTAAACACAGGTAGTAAACCCAAATAATAAGGCCTCCACGCTATGTGTATTAAACCTTTGGTCTTTTAACTACGCATATACATCTTAATTCATATGGTTCCCACTTGGAAAATTTAAACATTATATGAAATATTTTCGTATATATTCCCTCGGACTTCATAAAGCGTCGAATAACATTAATAAACCAAATTCATATATATATGACTCTGTCGGGGCCCACAATTCAATCAAAAGAATGCATCCGTACTTGGCTTAACCTCCGCACACCTTAGTTAAACTTCGATCAAGTTCTGCGAATGATCGCCGTCGGATATCGAGCCTCCAGATCAACGGTGTGTATCGATTTTGCTCGATGTCTTCAGTCAATGTATAATGCGCGAAGGCACACTTTAAAGGGCAGTTTTGAAATGGGTCCCTTGCCACATGTCGATTCCTGTATGGAATCGCTCCAATTCAGAAAATACCACCTGCTCCGGAAAAGCGGTGGGAAATGGCAGGGTGGTTTTCGGTAATCTGTGTTCACTGTTCATCTGGTCGTGGTTCCACTTCTCCGCTACAAGTTCTGCTCAGCTTCCGCTTCTAGTTCAGCCTGTTCTATGTAAAAAGGTTCTTTTCACTCCGATGCAGAGTTCCTACCATACTGAAATCAATTCACTAACTGACACTGCAACTCTCACACAAGCTCTGTCATGCGTTTCATATATATATATACTTTGTCACGAGGTCTCATCTGCACAGAATTCTTCTCTCTCGGAATCAATCCCTATAGTGATCAATTCACCTCATGTCAATTCTCAGAAGACGATCAAAACCCTGATTTGAAATTACTGGCAGTGCTTGCGCAGAACTCAATACGATCAAGGCACATACAGTTTGGACACAACCTCGACAAGAAGTCGATTTCTTCAACTAAATACAGAGCCCAATTTGTCCCAAATTGCAGAGTACATATCTACACATTATCATACACTCTTCTTCCTGAATATATAGGCAGATTCTTAGCTTGATTTACAGAGTCCAGCTTCTACAAGAACTAAAGGAAGTTTCACACAGGAATTTCACCAGTAAATACACAATTACGAAGGTATTCTCCATACAGAGTTAACCAACAAATGCATAGTTATACTGACACCATTTCCTCAGGTGATTCGACCAAGAGGACATAAAATCATGCATAGAAATCATATACAATTTTTCATAAACAGATATATGTATATATACATTATCCTCCTATACTGTTAATGAAGAGGTTCTCTGCCTCTCTCGAGCTCTCAGGCTCCCTCTCCAGCCCTCTTCTACCATTTAAGCAATGCTCCAACTCATCCCCAAGCATATTAGGTCTTATCACAGGGTTTTAGTCTTCAATCAAAGTCTATGTTCAACTAATTGTTCAATAATTCATCTGCAAACTATATTACACCCCTTTAGGCCTTTTTCAACTCCACTGCTCTGTCTCTAATTCCTTTTTCTTCCTGATCTCATAGTTGTTCTCATTACATGGAACTCTTCTTAGACTACTTTCATGGGGTCTATATATGAACTACTCTCCCCCTGGGATGTTGCTTCATATTTGTAACTGGTTAGATATTTTCTTTGTTTCCTAGAGCAACTCCCCCTGAGACTATGAAGAGTTCGTTATGTTATTGAGATAATAGGCTCCCCCTTTCTCTTTTACTTGCATACTTTATTGGAATTCTTCATAATGTCTGTACTTCTTATAAATTCATAGTTTTGTTTGATTTGCTTTGATTCCATCATCTATCTGGAGTTCTTTAATATATATGGCAGTTTACAGTCCTTTGCTTTGTGGCCAAGCTTGAGGCATATATAACATCTTATTTTATCAAAGTAAATTTGGGCTGATGTATAATAGTTTGTTCCCCTTCTTGAATACATTTTACAATCAATAATTTTATGTCCAAAATTATTGCATGCATAACAATAGCCATGGAAGTAACTTGTGTACCTGGTGAAGGATTGTCTTTTCCATTTGCTTGCTAAAGGGGTTCTTCTCTTTTGCTACATCCTTTGCATCTTTTAGTGAACTATTAAATATTGATTGCCAAATTTTAACACACTGTAATCCGAACACGCTATAAGCCGTCTTTTTAAAATGATGACATTGCTATCAGGTCGGCTGGTTTTTCTTACGAACATGTTCTGATGATTAATTGCGTTGTTACGAACTTCGTGTCAGAAGATTAAGGTGAGAACAATCAGATTAACATATACTCCAAAGCCAATTTATTAAAATGGGCTCATACCTTCTCTGCTTGTTTTTCTTCCAACGAGTTGACATTATTACGTGGAAAAATGTTTTTTTAATAAACACCGGATGCTTTGGATTTGCCATGTGTAAAACGGTTGTCATAAACAAAAATGAATAGGATGCGGTACAGAAATGAATTGACAGCGGGAACTAGATTCAAAAATGTTGAAACACCACCAATTTCGATGCTTTCTGCTTTGTTCCCCGGTATCTTATGTATCAACTTCCTTTGATAAGCTACACATTACTCATAAATTTCAAGGCACCTATAATTATTATTTAAGTATTTAATAAATGTGTTTACCTCTTTACACGACTATGAGTTTGTTCCAGCAGACCTATCCAAATCCTTAGATACATTGAAATTTATTTTATAATATTTTAATAACATTAAAAATACAACCAGCCCAAACTCATTCTTTATTTAAATATATTATAGATGCTTGAACAGTCAATAGATCATTCCAGAAATATAAATTTTTTGATAAATTAAAATTGGATTCCCATTGTTTAAATAATTTTAAATAAAATACAATATAGCATTATTCATTTTACTTGGGCATAAAATCTTCGACAGTTCTCTTTACTGGGAGGTGAATGCGGTCTGGGATAGAATTGTCTTTTGGATAATAAATTTAAAGTAACAAGCATAAATTTGGATTGTCAATTTTCTTATTATTTTTAAATTTCAAATGGCATGGAATTAAAATAAAGTTATTTCAATAATAGTCTTTGAAGTGTTTTATTCAAAGCACAACTCTAAAATGCAATAAATATTGTGTGATAAATTATATTTTAGTATTGATTTTTGAATCTATAACTTTATTTTAAATTAAAATTTAAATAGATGGGCACTACTTGAAAGAAGTTTTATTAAACTTTTTATCAATAGATTAGGTGTTCATAAAAATGGTAGGATCAATTTATTAAAACAATACTGGTTAGTTCTACTCCAAGGTATTACACCAGGAGGGGTTGCGTCCACAGGTTTCTCTCCATTCTCATTAGAATACAATAAATATATAGCTTACATACGTATAAGGAAGTTAGAACAAATACCTAAGAAATAGGAACAAACTCCTAATCAAATTAACTTTCTCCATTATTTTCAACACTCCCAGATAAGAGTCTTACCTCCTCTATTCTATTTGAGCTACAACAGATGAAGATGGATATGCATGATATGTTCAAGGTACAGATTCAGTTGAATGATAAGGTGGGCAAGCTTGAAAAACAGGTGCAACTCCTTCATAGCAGCTCACAGGTGTTCGGCCCAACTATTAATGCTTCGGCTTCTGATTTAGCTGGTTAACTCTTTTATTGTTTGCTTAATTTTGGACTTTGTTAGCTATCTTTATGTTCTTGTTTGTAAATATTTTGGACATTCTACAGCTCTCAAAGTTGTTAGAGATAGGCTAAGACAATTTCGTTTTTGGTCTGCTTACAACTCGTTGCGGTGGCCAACAGACCTGGCTTCCTATGGGCAGGTTGAGGTCACTGCATTGGTTTTGTCCTATATGACTCTCTGCCCTTTTATTTTTGGTAATTGAAAGGTACTACGAAGCTTACAAAAAAAAAACACTCCTCCTTCATGGAGAAAGCATTAAAAAATATTCCTAACATTTCCCTAAAAAATTCAAATTTAATTCTACCAATAGGCTTAGTAAAAATTTCGGAAACATTATCACAAGTATTACAATATTCAACATGAATTTCTTTTGACTAAACTTTCTCCCCGACGAAGTGAAACTGTGTATCAATGTGCTTAGTGTTTTTATGAAACACCGAATTATTTACATGTTTGATGGAGCTCTAATTATCACATCTGATAACTATTGCATCTTTTTGTTCTTCTCCGACATCCTGGAGCAATTTCCTCACCTAAAATGATTCACACTTAGTTGAACACATCGCTTGATACTCAAATTCCGTTGAAGACAAGGAAACTGTGTTTTGATTTTTACTACTCCATGTGATGACCCAAGACCTGATACTAAATGCATAGTCTGTTATGGATCTCCTATCATCTACATTTCCAACCCAATCAGAGTCTGAAAAACATGTCAATTTAACATCACAAGAATGAGTATATATAATGCCATAGTCTAAGGTTCCTCGAAGATACCTTAAGACACCTTTCGTTGCAACCCAATGGTCCTTAAGTGGCTTGGACATAAATTTTCTTAATACATTAGCTACATAAGCCAAATCTAGTCTAGTAGTGATCAAGTAGATTAAAATACCAACCAACTATCTGTACAATGTTCCATATGCCTCCTTTGAAGTGTCATCACTCTAAAGTTTGGTATTCTGCTGTAACGGCACTGCTGCAGCTTTACATTGATCCATCTTAAACTTTTTTCAGTAGAATCTATGCCTCCTTTGAAGTGTCATCACTCTAAAGTTCGGTATTCTACTGTAACATCATTGCTGTAGCTTATCCATCTTAAAAATTTTCAGTAGACTCCTCACATACTTACCCTGTGATAGAAATTCTTTTCCTGAAACTCTCCAGATCTCAAGACCCAAACAATAGCAAAGCTCATTGAGGTCTTTCATCTCAAACATTCGTGACATATTCTCTTTTATTTCTTTAATGAGTTTATATGCATTTCTTGTAATGATAATATCATCTACATATAAATAAATCAAAACAATGCGTCCCTTTTCATCAAACACAGTATAGAGTTTGCAGTCATTTTTGCTTCTTTTATAACTTTGCTGCAAGAAAAATGAATCAATTTTATCATACCATGACATGGGGGTCTATTTTAGTCCATATAAATCTTTCTTTAATCTACAGACTATATGTTATTTCCCCTACTCAGCAAACCCCTTAGGTTTCTCTAAATACACTTCCTCTTTCAACTCCCCATTTAAGCAAGAAGATTTAACATCTAGTTGGTGCATCATCCAGTGATATTTAGTAGCACGGAAATATATCATAGTCGTTGTATATTAATAATCACCCTCCCATTAAGCCGAGACCCGTGGGTTCACAGCCCATGTGGCATATTTTAATACAATTGCAACCATGTTTTATATATCTAACAACAATCATTTTATATAAACAATCGCCCTCCACCTTAAGCCTTTGGTCTTATATTACAATCCAATAAGTCGAATCACAACCTCTAATATATGAAAGGGTCGGGCCCCACATCTGACGGCGGAAAACACATTGCAACGACGATCGACAGATCAAACAAAAAAAATCGTGTAATGTAACATTTGCGATGTGCGATGTTGCGATGGTGCGATATTGCGATTTCGTGATGTTGCGATGGTGCGATGTTGTGATTTCGCGATGTTGCGATGGTGCGATGGCGTGATGTTGTGATGTTGCGATGGCGCGATGGCGCGATGGCGCGATTTTGTGATGTTCTTATAATCTCCGATGCGATTAGGCCAGAATTCAAATATATATTAACCATTGTTTATACGCCCATCGGTTCCGAACTCTTAATCGCAATCACAAGTCTTATAATATGTGTTGCGATGATTTGTTTTTTTTCCGATGCGATTAAGTTGGATTTCAAACTTATCAAGCCATTATTTGTATGCCCTATCGGGTCCGGAACTCAATCGGAGCTCTTGTCACTATGTTCCGCTGCTAACCTTTTCTCCGATGCGATTGGCTGAGGGTCCCACTTTATATTACTTCCTTTCCATTGATCATAACGCGCTCCAATTAAATATATATATTAATATATATGCCTTGGACCATTGCAAAATATGAAATGTGCGGCATTTAAATGTATTGTGATGGATATATAAATATATGTATCCTTCCGCCAGGGGTTAAGTGATTCCCGAAATTTATGTGCCTCTACTGTGCTAACACCTCTGCCTCTGCTGTGCTAACTCCTCTGCCTCTGCTGTACTAACGCCTCTACCGCTCGACCACTTCACTGCTTCTGTATTCGCTGCCTCTGTCTCCACTGCTTCTGCTACCTCTTCTTATGCTTTCTCTGCTCCTTGGCTAATGTTTCAAGTCCTCCTCCTTTGTCATCTCCTTTGCCTTATTGCTGGTTCAGGTGCTGCTCCTTTGTGCTCCTTTGCCATCAATGAAAATATTTCCAACAGTCTTCCCCTTTGGCATTGATGGAAACATCTCCACTGATAATCCAATGCTTCCTCCAAGTCTTTCTCTGCCTGGCTTCTTTTAGAAGACCCTTTCTTCTATTAGCTGCTTTTCCTCCCCCTTTGACATCAATGGCAAAGGGTTGCACATTTCTCAGTGTTGATTCTGTCTTTGCATTTCCTCTCTCTGAGTTATGTTTAGGCTCTCTTCTGCTGAATTTGTAACATGCTCCTCCAGAGTGATGTACAAGAATTGTTGAGAGAACACTTTGAGGATTATTGCTCTTGAATGTACACTACAAGTTGATACAATCCCAAAGCACTGACTCCTTTCACTTGTATAGAGCTGAAAGTGAGGATAATGACACTTCATAGAACACATTGTACTATCTTTAACTAATCAGAGATGCATCATTTGATTTAAAAACTAAAATGCTGATAAGGCTTCAAATATACTTCTGTCTTTGTCTAATGTAGTGAGCCAATATATCTCTATTGAGGAAGATTGTAAATGGAATATGTCTTCTTCTGTAATACTCATCTTAAGAAAGGGGCCTTGAGGTTCTTTTGCCATATTTCTTTGATCCTGTGGACCTGTATCATACTGCTGCTCTGCTGATAATGCTTGGTAATCTGTTGATAAGCATGCTGCTTGTACCTAAACACCAATTGATATTACTTTGGTAAACCATGCAGAGGTTTCACTTCAGCTTGCACATTTACCCATAATTAAGACATCTATTATTGAGCTCTCCACTATTTTCAACAACAATCATGAATATACTGAATCTGATCTTGGGCTCATTAATATTTTGTTTTTTTTTTTTTTCATGATGTTCAGAGGAAGTCATAGCATTTTCTTTTCTAGGACTGCTCTAGAACCATTGCTGCTTTACATAAAATTCAACTGTTCTATATATCTTGGTTCACCTCTATGTCTATTCATCTGTTCACTGTACTTGTGTGCACCAGCTACATATATAACTGCTTTTCAGGTTTATTCTCAATTACATATGAATTTGGGCGATGTCTGTTTATTACCATCTTTTTTCTCGGGCTACCTGCTTGCATTCTCTGTACATATATGAGTTTTAAACTTAATGGTTGAAACTCATATTACAAATTCAATTCACCTTTTTCCCTGTACTTATTCCTCGACAAACCTATAATCTCTCGTGTATCTCCTCAGTCGTACCCATACTTTTATCCTTGTGTTTAATCACCTGTTCACTATCCCAGTAAATTCCAATATTTCACTTAACTGTGTGTAAATGCATTCCAAAATTTCATTGTCCAGTGATTTTCCCAATGCGGGCACTCTTGCATGTTCTCTTTATTCCACACTGGAAAACTTAATAAAAACAAGTCTGGCTTATCTAAATTCAAAGGATTTAGATATTAATTCCATACTCCTGTAAAATTATAACCCGACAATCTCTTATATGTACATATGTGCTAACTTTTCATTACAACCCTCATACGCAACATAATAGTTGACTATTGAACAATATAATTTAACCCTCTGTAAACACATGTAGTAAACCCAAATAATAAGGCCTCCACGCTATGTGTATTAAACCTTCGGTCTTTTAACTACGCATATACATCTTAATTCATATGGTTCCCACTTGGCAAATTTAAACATTATATGAAATATTTTCGTATATATTCCCTCGGACCTCATAAAGCGTCGAATAACATTAATAAACCAAATTCATATATATATGACTCCGTCGGGGCCCACAATTCAATCAAATGAATGCATCCGTACCTGGCTTAACCTCCGCACACCTTAGTTAAACTTCGATCAAGTTCTGCGAATGATCGTCGTCGGATATCGAGCCTCCAGATCAACTGTGTGTATCGATTTCGCTCGATGTCTTCAGTCAATGTATAATGCGCGAAGGCGCACTTTAAAGGGCGGTTTTGAAATGGTTCCCTTGCCACATGTCGATTCTTGTATGGAATCGCTCCAATTCAGAAAATACCACCTACTCCGGAAAAGCGGTGGAAAATGGGAGGGTGGTTTTCGGTAATCTGCGTTCACTGTTCATCTGGTCGTGGTTCCACTTCTCCGCTCCAAGTTCTGCTCAGCTTCCGCTTCTAGTTCAACCCGTTCTATGTAAAAAGGTTCTTTTCACTCCGGTGCAGAGTTCCTACCATACTGAAATCAATTCGCTAACCGACACTGCAACTCTCACACAAGCTCTGTCATGCGTTTCATATATATATATATACTTTGTCATGAGGTCTCATCTGCACAGAATTCTTCTCTCTCGGAATCAATCCCTATAGTGATCAATTCACCTCATGTCAATTCTCAGAAGATGATCAAAACCTTGATTTCAAATTACTTGCAGTGCTTGCGCAGAACTCAATATGATCAAGGCACATACAGTTTGGACACAACCTCGACAAGAAGTTGATTTCTTCAACTAAATACAGAGCCCAATTTGTCCCAAATTGCAAAGTACATATCTACACATTATCATACACTCTTCTTCCTGAATATATAGGCAGATTCTTAGCTTGATTTACAGAGTCCAGCTTCTACAAGAACTAAAGGAAGTTTCACACAGGAATTTCACCAGTAAATACACAATTACGAAGGTATTCTCCATACAGAGTTAACCAACAAATGCACAGTTATACTGACACCATTTCCTCGGGTGATTCTACCAAGAGGACATAAAATCATGCATAGAAATCATATACACTTTTTCATAAACAGATATATGTATATATACATTATCCTCCTATACGGTTACTGAAGAGGTTCTCTGCCAATCTCGAGCTCTCGGGCTCTCTCTCCAGCCCTCTTCTACCATTTAAGCAATGCTCCAACTCATCCCCAAGCATATTAGGTCTTATCACAGGGTTTTAGTCTTCAATCAAAGTCTATGTTCAACTAATTGTTCAATAATTCATCTGCAAACTATATTACACCCCTTTAGGCCTTTTTCAACTCCACTGCTCTGTCTCTAATTCCTTTTTCTTCCTGATCTCATAGTTGTTCTCATTACATGGAGCTCTTCTTAGACTACTTTCATGGGGTCTATATATGAACTGCTCTCCCCCTCGGATGTTGCTTCATATTTGTAACTGGTTAGATATTTTCTTTGTTTCCTAGAGCAACTCCCCCTAAGACTATGAAGAGTTCGTTATGTTATTGAGATAATAGGCTCCCCCTTTCTCTTTCCCTTCCATACTTTATTGGAATTCTTCATAATGTCTGTACTTCTTATAAATTCATAGTTTTGTTTGATTTGCTTTGATTCCATCATCTGTCTGGAGTTCTTTAATATATATGGTAGTTTACAGTCCTTTGCTTTGTGGCCAAACTTGAGGCATATATAACATCTTATTTTATCAAAGTAAATTTGGGCTGATGTATAATAGTTTGTTCCCCTTCTTGAATACATTTTACAATCAATAATTTTATGTCCAAAATTATTGCATGCATAACAATAGCCATGGAAGTAACTTGTGTACCTGGTGAAGGATTGTCTTTTCCATTTGCTTGCTAAAGGGGTTCTTCTCTTTTGCTGCATCCTTTGCATCTTTTAGTGAACTATTAAATATTGATTGCCAAATTTTAACACACTGTAATCCGAACACGCTATCAGCCGTCTTTTTAAAATGATGACATTGCTATCAGGTCGGCTGGTTTTTCTTACGAACATGTTTTGATAATTAATTGCGTTGTTACGAACTTGGTGTCAGAAGATTAAGGTGAGAACAATGAGATTAACATATACTCCAAAGCCAATTTATTAAAATGGGCTCATACCTTCTCTGATTGTCTTCCAAAGAGTTGACATCATTACGTGGAAAAATGTTGTTTTAATAAGCACCGGATGCTTTGGATTTGCCAAGTGGAAAACGGTTGTCATAAACAAAAATGAATAGGATGCGGTACAGAAATGAATTGACAGCGGGAACAAGATTCAAAAATGTTGAAACACCATCAATTTCGATGCTTTCCAGTCACTGCTTTGTTCCCCGGTATCTTATGTATCAACTTCCTTTGATAAGCTACACATTACTCATAAATTTCAAGGCACCTATAATTATTATTTAAGTATTTAATAAATGTGTTTACCTCTTTACACGACCATGAGTTTGTTCCAGCAGACCTATCCAAATCCTTAGATACATTGAAATTTATTTTATAATATTTTAATAACATTAAAAATACAACCAGCCCAAACTCATTCTTTATTTAAATATATTATAGATGCTTGAACAGTCAATAGATCATTCCAGAAATATAAATTTTTTGATAAATTAAAATTGGATTCCCATTGTTTAAATAATTTTAAATAAAATACAATATAGCATTATTCATTTTACTTGGGCATAAAATCTTCGACAGTTCTCTTTACTGGGAGGTGAATGCGGTCTGGGATATAATTGTCTTTTGGATAATAAATTTAAAGTAACAAGCATAAATTTGGATTGTCAATTTTCTTATTATTTTTAAATTTCAAATGGCATGGAATTAAAATAAAGTTATTTCAATAATAGTCTTTGAAGTGTTTTATTCAAAGTACAACTCTAAAATGCAATAAATATTGTGTGATAAATTATATTTTAGTATTGATTTTTGAATCTATAATTTTATTTTAAATTAAAAGTTAAATACATGGGCACTATTTGAAAGAAGTTTTATTAAACTTTTTATCAATAGATTAGGTGTTCATAAAAATGGTAGGATCAGTTTATTAAAACAATATTGGTTAGTTCTACTCCAAGGTATTACACCAGGAGGGGTTGCGTCCACAGGTTGCTCTCCATTCTCATTAGAATACAATAAATATATAGCTTACATACGTATAAGGAAGTTAGAACAAATACCTAAGAAATAGGAACAAACTCCTAATCAAATTAACTTTCTCCATTATTTTCAACACTCCCAGATAAGAGTCTTACCTCCTCTATTCTGTTTGAGCTGCAACAGATGAAGATGGATATGCATGATATGTTCAAGGTACAGATTCAGTTGAATGATAAGGTGGGCAAGCTTGAAAAACAGGTGAAACTCCTTCATAGCCGCTCACAGGTGTTCGGCCCAACTATTAATGCTTCGGCTTCTGATTTAGCGGGTTAACTCTTTTCTTGTTTGCTTCATTTTGGACTCTGTTAGCTATCTTTCTGATCTTGTTTGTAAATATTTTGGACATTCTGTAGCTCTCAAAGCTGTTAGAGATAGGCTAAGACAATTTCGTTTTTGGTCTGCTTACAATTCATTGCGGTGGCCAACAGACTTGGTTTCCTATGGGCAGGTTGAGGTCACTGCATTGGTTTTTTCCTATATGACTCGCTGCCTTTTATATTTTTGGTAATTGAAATGTACTACGAAGCTTACAAAAAAAAAAACACTCCCCCTTCATGGAGAAAGCGTTAAAAAATATTTCTAACATTTCCCTAAAAAATTCAAATTTAATTCTACCAATAGGTTTAGTAAAAATTTCAGCAACATTATCACAAGTATTAAAATATTCAACATGAATTTCTTTTGATTGAAATTTCTCCCCAATGAAGTGAAACTGTGTATCAATGTGCTTAGTGTTTTTATGAAACACCGAATTATTTACAAGTTTGATGGAGCTCTAATTATCACATCTGATAACTATTGCATCTTTCTGTTCTTCTCCGGCATCCTGGAGCAATTTCCTCACCTAAATTGCTTCACACTTTGTTGAACACATCGCTTGATACTCAAATTCCACTGAAGACAAGGAAACTGTGTTCTGATTTTTTCTACTCCATGCAATGACCCTAGACCTGATGCTAAATGCATAATCCATTATGGATCTTCTGTCATCTACATTTCCAGCCCAATCAGAGTCTGAAAAACATGTCAATTTAACATCACAAGAATGAGTATATATAATGCCATAGTCTAAGGTTCCTCGAAGATACCTTAAGACACCTTTCGCTGCAACCCAATGGCCCTGAAGTGGCTTGGACATAAATTTTCTTAATACATTAGCTGCATAAACCAAATCTGGTCTAGTAGTGGTCAAGTAGATTAAAATCCCAACCAACTATGTTGCATATGCCTCCTTTGAAGTGTCATCACTCTAAAGTTTGGTATTCTGCTGTAACAACACTGCTGCAGCTTTACACTGATCCATATTAAACTTTTTTCAGTAGAATCTATGCCTCCTTTGAAGTGCCATCACTCTAAAGTTTGGTATTCTTCTCTAACGACATTGCTACAGCTTATCCATCTTAAACTTTTTCAGTAGACTCCTCACATACCTACCCTGTGATAGAAAATTTTGTCTTGAATCTCTCTAGATCTCAAGACCCAAACAATAGCAAAGCTCATCGAGGTCTTTCATCTCAAACATTCGTGACATATTATCTTTGATTTCTTTAAAGAGTTTATATGCATTTCTTGTAATGATAATATCATCTAAATATAAATAAATCAAAACAATGTGTCCCTTTTCATCAAACACAGTATAGAGTTTGCAGTCATTTTTGCTTCTTTTATAACTATGCTGCAAGAAAAATGAATCAATTTTATCATACCATGACATGGGGGTCTGTTTTAGTCCATATAAAGCTTTCTTTAATCTACAGACTATATGTTCTTTCCCCTACTCAACAAGACCCTTAGGTTGCTCTAAATACACTTCCTCTTTCAACTCCCCATTTAACCCAGAAGATTTAACATCTAGTTGGTGCATCATCCAGTGATATTTAGTAGCTAAGGAAATTAACATTCTGATTATATTTAGGTTTAACTACACGGGTGAAGGTTTCCTCATATTCTATACCTTCTTTATGTGAATACCCCTCCAACTAGCCTAAATTTATATTTATCTATGATCCCGTCTGCTTTAAATTTGGACTTCTATAGCCATTTGTAACCTATGGTTTGTTTTCCCTTAGGTAATTCAACTAACTCCCAAGTTTTGTTTTTAAGAATTGATTCATGTTCCTCTTTCATGGCTTCCCTCCATTTATTATATTGACTGGCCTCTTTATAACTAGAGGATTCAAGAATATTTAACATGCTAGTTATAAAATCATTTTCCCTATATTTTGCTGGTAATTGAGTTTTCCTACCTGATCTCTTGGGTATTGGAGTGGCATCACACCTGTTCTGATTATTCCTTGATGGACTTGGTTCGACAATTTCATCTGTAACATTTGCTTCTTCCTTTTCTGTTATTGTTGATGCTGCTCATGGATGTCTCCTATTTCATTACTCCCTTCTTCCACCAACAAAGGAATGTCCCATTCTTCATTTTTGTTTTCATTGTTTCCATCATGAACATGATAATGAAAAACTACATCTCTACTTGCAAAAAAATTATGAGTAGAGGGATCAAACAACTTGTAGGCTTTAAATTCAATTCAATACCCAACAAAAGTGCATTTGATGGTCTTTGAATCCAGTCTCTTTCTATCATCCTTTGGAACATGAGAAAAGGCTTTGGATCAAAAAATTCTCAAGTGTTTTACTATAAGTTTAAATCCTAACAAGGCTTCAAATGGAGTCTTAAATTCAAGACTCTTAGTTGGACTCCTACTTTTCAAATACACTATAGTATAAATTCAAGACTCTTAGTTGGACTCCTACTTTTCAAATACACTATAGTATTTATGGCTTCAGCCAAAAATCCTTTAGAAAGAGTATTACCTTTCAACATGCTACAAGCACACTCCACAAGGGTTATGTTTTCCCTCCATTATCTTCAATAGATGTCAGTATTTATTCTGGATCACCCACTTTTTTCACAAATAGCTAAAAACATCCCGGAAGCGGTATCAGGTTTTCCAAGAAAAACCATAAGTGATTTTGTTGACGTGATGATAGCTCGCAGTTGTGCGCTCATTTTTAATATGATGTCGGGGAATTTATTTATGTTAATAAAAAAAAGGCCATATTTTATGAGATTTATAAAGAAGGTCAGATCAATTTCCATATATATATATATATATATATATATATATATATATATATATATATATATATATATATACAATTTTACTTTATAGCTTTCAAGGTAACACATTGCACATTTCAAGTGTTTTACTGTAGGTTTAAATCCTAACAAGGCTTCAAATGGAGTCTTAAATTCAAGTCTCTTAGTTGGACTCCTGTTTTTCAAATACACTGCAGTATTTATAGCTTCAGCCAAAAATCCTTTAGAAAGAGTATTACCTTTCAGCATGCTACAAGCACACTCCACAAGGGTTATGTTTTCCCTCCATTATCTTCAATAGATGTTAGTATTTATTCTGGGTCACCCACTTTTTTCACAAATAGCTAAAAACATCCCAGAAGTGGTATTAGGTTTTCCAAAAAAAATCACAAGTGATTTCGTTGACGTCACGACAACTCGCAGTTGTGCACTCATTTTTAATATGATGTCACGGAATTTATTTATGTTAATAAAAAAAAGGCCAATAAAAAAAACCATATTTTATGAGATTTATAAAGAAGGTTGGATCAATTTCCTAATAAGAATAACATTTACTGTAAGCGAGAATCGATTTTAATATATATATATATATATATATATATGCAATTTTATTTTATAAATTTCAAAGTAACACATTTCACACTAGTAATCTTAATTTTTCTTTATATAGTTTTATTTTATAACCTTTAAGTAACGTTATAAAACATGAGTATTGTTTATATTTTATAAAGAATTTACATCTTACATTGTAGATACAAGTTTTTAATATCACTCATGGGAAACACTAAAATTATTAAACTAATTCAATGTATAAATGACACATTAAAAGAAAAAGTAAAATTGTTATATAATATTTGAAAATGAAACAATCTGATAGCAACAATAATTTTAATCAATTTGTAAATAAATATCAAAATACAAAGTAAAGTAGTAGTTAAATTAAACTAAGCGACTATGCAGCTTTGTTATTTTTCAACTTTATTCCTTCTCAAAAAAACATATTAACATCCACCTAAAAGCCACCATCTTGATTCATGCCACAAAAAAATTTAAATGATATCTCGTAAAGAAAAATAATAATAAAAAGACATCCACGATCTACCTAAAAACATTCCTGATGATGCCGCATAAAAATAAAATAAATTAATTAATTAAAATAAAATCTTGAAAGACCACCTAGACATATATCATCTTGGATGATGTCACATAGGTGGGGGCATAACATTAAAAACAAAATGAGAGACATGAGAATCTCATTTTCCTCCGATGTCTGATCTTCCAACACAAGGGCGATCAAGGGTTGTATGGAACAGAATTCGACCAGTTAGAATCATTTTGCACCCAGATACGCACGAGTTTTTAATGTGATTTATTTTCACGTATAAATAATTTACGAAATAGAGTTGTAATCATTCGTATGGAGATATTATTATTTGGTGACTTCCTGTCTGTGGAGATTAAAGTTCGGTTGCGATGCAGAATGAGATTTTCTTCGCGTTCCTGTCGTTGAAAGGGAATTTCCTCATTCTCACTATTGACAATGGAAAATGGACGTGAACCATGTGTTATGAGGAGCCATGATTTTTTGTTTTTGTTTTTTAACGGTAAGCTTGGTTTAATTTTTTATTTTTTTTTCAAAATTATAAATTTAGCCATAGAATTAATTTGCTTTCTAATGAGATATATTATAATTATTGTATTAGTAATTTAAATTTCTAAAAAATAACAATAAAATGTTGTTCATTATTGTTAATTAAATTTTTTTATTTGTATATTTTAATTAAATAGTTATTATGTTATATGACAAAGAACATTGAAATTAGATAAGAACCCAAAGGAAAATGATAATAAACTTTTTTTAATATTAATGAAATAAACCATACATATATATATTATTAATATTTTTATTTATCTACTTTTAAATTATAAATATTACTTAATAGTTTTCAGTAAAATAATAATACTTTTTTAATAAGAGTTAGATGTAAAGTAATCAAATATTATATTTTTAAATTTATTATTATTATGTTTTGAATTAAAAAAAAGGTTTTATAGTACAATATTATAGACTAAGATAGTTTTTAATTAAATATTATCATTTTAATTAATTTCTTTTATTAGGAAATTTTTTTATATAGAGTATAAGTATTTTATATAAGAAATAATTAATTAGTGTGTGGGATAAATATCATTAAAAATATATAATTATAATAAACTAATAATAATTAACTATAATTATAATAATTTTATTATAAATGAATGGATGTAAGTTTATGCTATGTTTTGATGAGATATTTTTATATTAATTATGTGATATATATTAAAAAAAATTCTAATGATTGCTCCTTAAAATTATTTTTAACTGTAGTCAAAACCCTCATCTTCGCCTCAAATGTGGGTGACATAAGGATGCCTAGTCTTGGCTCAACCATTGGGGAATTAAGGAAGAGCTCGGTATGGGAAGGAAAGATAATATCAAAAATACTAATACGTCCAAGTTTAAGGAAAACCCCTGGGAGGATCACGAGCTGGAAGGTAAAAGGAAGCTAAGATACTATAAGGAAGTGATCAACCCCACCCTTTATAACCAGAATGATCTCTCTGTGTTGTCCAACAATAAGAAAAAAATTAACATCCCTAAGATAAGAACTAATTCCCACGAGCTTCTGAGTGAGATCGAATGGTGGTATATTCCCAAGACCCCTTGGAATGATAGAATCTGTCAGATTTGCGATTCTAAGTAAGTGGAAGATGAAAAACACTTTCTTTTAGACTGCTTGACTCTTACTCACATTTTCTCTCAATTCCCTACCATCTTCCACACTTCCAATTTTCTTGACCTATTAAGCCAACCCACACCTATAGTGATCTTGGAGTACTTTTTTCTCTTCTCTTTGACCATAGAAACAAGATTTTGAAGAGTCAAACTTAGATTCTTTGTCCTCTCTTAAGCTTTGTTCAACCAGATTGGTCTTAACTAACGTTGTTCATCATCATCATCATCATCATCATCATCATCATCATCATCATCATCATCATCATCATCATCATCATCATCATCTATTTCAACTTTAAATTAATATTTCTTTAAAGAAAATATTAATATTATTAAATATTTATTCCCTTCATATTTTTACATTATAATCTTTAATATATCTTATAATATTAAATAATTAAAGTGAAAAAAATAATATGAAAAAAAAAAAATGTATATTAATCTTCTAAACAATAAAAAAATATATTTTAAACAATAAATAATATTAATTAATAAAATAAATTTTACATTGTCTTATAATATTAAATGATTAAAATCTTTTGTCTACCTTATAATATAATTGATTAAAGTGAAAAAAAATTAATGAGAAGAATAAATAATAAAAGGTGTCTGTATTAACCTTCTAAACAATTAAAAAATATACCTAAAAAAATAAACAATATTAATTAAAAAAATAAATTATATTTGAAAATTTGTGCAATGTATATGTTTGTAATTTTTTGGATAATAGATTTTTTAATCCTATGAAAAACAAGAAATAAAGGTATAGAAAGATATTTTGAGAAATGTAATTTTTTTTATCCATTTGTAATACAAATACAAATCAATTAATTTTTAAAAAATTAACTTGAACATTATTAATAATATCATCTATTTTTATAGGTTGTTATATTGACAATTGATAATATCATAAATAATTTGAAAAGTTACTTATTATTATTTATTATTTATAAAAATAAGAGATAAAATAGAAAATAACAATACAAACATATGTATATAAAAAATAATGAAAATGTTTGTATTAGACCAAAAGAAATATGTCATCATAAGTTCAAGATTTTTAAATTAACCTTTTCTATCCAAAATCAAAATTACATTCTAAAGAAATCCACTATTCACAAAAACAATGGGGGTTTTATGGAGGTGAATAACTTCCAATAGAACCCCAAAATAAAGCAAAATTGAGGGTACATACACTCCTAGTTTATGATGTAACCTGAAGATGCATAACTTATCATGGGAATTATTACTAGGGAATGAAAGATGGTCTTACTTCGACATTAACCATCAATTCACCAAATTTGAGATTGATTCCCATAATGTCAAATACATCTGTTTCCTTATTATTATTATCTCATAGTATTTGCTTATAAGTCATAATTGGGATATATTGTATATCGGACTATAATAAAGTAAGACTAATTGAGATTCTTTAATATTTTTGTAGCATCTCCTGATGCGGTTTTTTTTTAACTACTTTACCTTGCATAACATGATCATATTTCAAGTGTACTAAACAAAGTTTGCGGTCCTCATGTCTAATTTCCACATTTTGGTTTTGATAATATTTATTTTTATAATATCAATACAATAGGATCATTATAATGGTTTTTATTGTGGTACTACCACCATATGCATTTACATAGTTTGTAGTACGTTATGATTCTGCAAGATCAATGATATGTTTCTTCGTAGCCTAGGGTTAATTTGAGGTTTCTGCCTACCCATATAAATGTTGCAATTTAACACTATTTATATGTTTAATATACTTTATGTCTACCCTACCAGTTCCATTTATAAAGTGATTAGTGAGGAGCTTCAGAACCTTCCTGATGGCCTAGCTAGCACACATAAGGTTGATTGCAAGACTGGATTTGGCACATGCAACTTATCTCATTCAAGGAATTTTTTATGGGAAATTATATTGAAGTTTAAAAACATTGGCGTATCTAACTAGTCCCTAACATGAAAACTATAAAATTTGTATTGATATATTTGTAAAAATATTCAAATTTATAATGTTTTTATATACATTCTCTATATAATGTTGGTGGTCTTTAAGATAAAATAATTTTATATTGTAAATTTTGGGCGAATTATTTTTAGAAAAAATGGAAATTGTTGAACGTTTTTTTTGGAAAAATCATGGAAAATTAGCCCACCCATAAATATTATACCCTCAAATTTTCAATGGTCTCATTTTCCACCATCAATAACCTAAGGTTCTAATGAGACGATCCAATGTTGACCAAGGAAGTTTAGGGATAACTACCCCATTTCCTTCATCGCACCACCAATTCATTTTCACTCTCAATCTCATCTGTCGAGATCTAGTCTTTGTGTAAAATCCTAAGCAAGGTCAACTCCTCCACCATGCTATACACAACCTCATTCAATCATGTATGCAACAATGTTTCGGTCATGGTTTAAATATGATATTTTCTTTCCAGTTTTAGTTTCGAGCTGGAAATATATTTCTCTTTCAAAATTTTGGTTGTCATTTCCTTGCAACTAGAGAAGTAGTGAATCACAATGATTTGGTGAAGCTCAAATTCTCCCTCTAATAACATGTTGATAATACTAGGTTTTATTATCATGAAACCCGGTGTTCATATGAGTTTTGATCTCTTGATTTGTTGTGTGCGGTTAGGGTTTTGGGTTGTCTTTTGTGCATTCAATGGAAATTACTTTGGTTTTTACCTTCGGCAACTTATATATTCTTGTATGAAAATTGCGTTTTATTTTATTCTACAAGATTTTTTTGTAATAGCTCTGGTAGACACTGTATTTATTATGTACTGTTCAATATCATTTTTAATTTAAAAACTTGTTACTTGTGTTTTTTTAACCGTAATTTTAAGGTTTTTATTAAGAACTAGTGGAAATTTCAATTATTTTGGGTTGGAATATTACTTGAATGACCATTAATAATTTTTATAATGTTTTTTTTTTCCTTTCTTCAAAATTCACTTATCCATAGGTAAATCATAGATTTACGAGGTTCATTCATCTAATCAATTGTATATTTCTATGTTGTTTATTATTTTAGGTTGTATTATAATAATTTATGTGCATGCTTATATTTGTGGTAATTCCTGGTTAATGATTCCCTTTCTAGTTTCAATATATATACAAGTATCCATGTTTTTTGTCTTTACTAGACTCACATTGTATTATGGTTCCTTTAATGGTAGGTTAAGATTTTCAATTGTTATTTATTCTAGAGATTAAGGATGGGTTTATACTAGGCCTTACTAACTCCTTAAATTGATAATAAGGAACCCATAATTGTTTCTCGGCTATTGGCATTAACTAGTTGAGAGGTCGTCGGGGTTTGTGAGGCTGGTCTTGCAAAGGTTAAACTAGTTTGAGCCCTAACTCCTTACACCCTGACCTCGTTGGGGACATAAGAAAAACAGAGAAAGAGTATACCACTATGATACCATTGATCTAGAGCAAGTTGGTCTAAATTATCCCCTAACTCTCCAAAATCCTCTTCCCTTCAATTTCAACGAAACCTTAAAACAAAACAAGGGGATTATACCTGAATGGGTGAATAAAAATTGAGAGGAATCCTCCAAAATATCATTGGAAATTGAATCCAATATTCTATCACTTTGGAAACAAATTTCCACTCCAAATGCTTTGAAAAACCTCCAAGCAATTATTTGTGCTCAAAACGTATAAAAAGGAGATTTTCCCTAACCATGAAAAAGAATGCCGCCTAAGGGGCTAAACTTTTTGGCTCACAGCAGGGGATGACAACATTAAAATATTTCCATAGAGTGGAAAAAAAAAACCATAAATAATATTTGGGGTATTACAGGTGCCTCTCATGTTTTTTCTACTTCGTTCTCTAGCATTGTAAGAGAAGGTTGCTCATACTTCAAAGGAATTTTCAAGTTGGAAGAAAGTGTCATGATTAAGCATATTCTCTAAGTGGAAAAACATTCCCCTAGATTTATTGAAGAGGAAAATAACAATGTGTTTATGGTAGTGATTTCAAAGAAGGAAGTGGGCTTATTTTCCACGATTTTTCAAAAAAAAAGATTCACTAATTTTCATATTTTCTAAAAATGATTCGCCCAAAATTTATGGAATAATTGTTTTTTACACTAAAAATCATCAATATTTTATAGATACAATATAAAATTATTAGAAATCTGAATATATTCATAAATATATCACCTATCATTTTATAGTTTGTGTATTAAGGACTAGGAATATTCGCTAAGGTTTCTAAACTTTAAGATAAATTTTCATCATTAAAATTTTCCCTAGAAGAGAAAATATATCATGTATATGATATTGATGTAGATGTATCATGTACATGAAATTAATCCTATGCATTTTTTTTACAACTAATTGATTAATGTAATTTCTACAGCAATATCAATATAGAAATGCACTTGGAAGTGCCAAGAGGGGCGAGGTTGACTTATAGACCCATATTCTATATATAAATCATGATGCCATTTTTCCATTATGCCATTTATGGCACAAGATTCCGCTATCTATGTTGGGAATGAAGTTTCATTTTGTAAAAAAGAAAAATGTATAGCTAGATCAATATTGAATACAAATACATGAATTTAGACTTGTGTTTATGACATCATCAAATTTTAAATTCATTATGTCAATTTGACGTTATATTATATCAATGTTATATTATATACTTACCAAATTTGAGTATATAAGGAGGTTGAATTTGTGCATAAATTTTGTATATGTGCATATATGGAAGTTACGTATATACGTAAGTTGCATATATTCTGTATATGAACAAATTTCATATATGTGAATATATTCTATATATGCACACATAGAAAATTTGAGTATATATAGAATTTTGTGCAACTTCCTTAATATTTATATGCAAGTCTCTATATATGTGCAACTTTCGTATATGCACATATCTTCCGTATATGTGCAACTTCTGTATATGTGCATATATTTCATATATGTGTATCATTCGTATATGCGCATATACATAATATATGCACATATATGAAAGAAGCGCATATATGGCATATGTGCACATATACGAAAGTTGTGCATATACATAATTTGTGAATTTATGGACTTCCGCATATCTTCTATATATGCTCATATCTTTTGTGCATATGCAACTTTTGTTTATACAGATATATTCTATATATGTATATATGACAACCTACATATCTTCTGTTCCTATACTAAATAAGTGAATATACAAGGAAGAACATATACAGAAGACATGCGCATATATGGAAGTTGTGCATATATGGAAGACATTGCATATACGAACCCTACGCATATATGGAGGTTGAAGTTGTGCATATACGAAAGATATGTGCATATAAAAAAAAATATGTGCATATACGAAAGTTTTGCATATAAAAAAGATATATGCATATATAGAAGAGATGTGCATTTACGGAAAATATGTGCATATATGGAAGATATGCTCATATACATAAGTTGTACATGTATGAAAGATGTGCCAATAAAAAATTTGCACAAGTTTTATACGTGTGCATATTTTGTATCACATATCTTCCATATATGTATAGCTTTTGTATATGCACATATCTTCTATATATGTGCATACTTTTTGTATATGCATATATATTTTGTATATGCACATATCTTCCGTATACGCACATGCCCATGCACAACTTCAACCTCTGTATATACACGACTTCCACATATTTTCATATCTTCCATATGTGCACAGCTTCTATGTATATGCATATATAGAAATTATGCAGAAATCCAACTTCTATATATGTGCAGGGTTCATATATGCACAAATTTTGTATAGTCACATGTCTTCCGTATATGTGTTTCTTCCATATTTTCACTTCTTTAGTATAGGCACAAAATATATGTAAATTTTCATATATGCATGTATAGAAGATATGTGTATATATAGATTTTGCGCATGCACATAAGATATTCGCATATACCAAATTTATGCACTTGCCCATATATGCACAAATTATGTATATGCGCAACTTTCATAAATGTGCATATTTTTAGCATATGCGCTTCTTCCATATATGTGCATATCTTTAGTATATGTGCTTCTTCCATATATGTGCATATATTATATATATGTGCATATATAGAAGATATGTTCATAAATGAAAGATACACATATACGGAGGATATTCACATATACAGAAGTTGCACATATATAGAGACTTAAGTATGCATATTACAAAAGTTACACACAAATTATATATATGTTAAGATTTTGTACATGTGCATATATAGAAGATATGCACAACTTACGTATATATGCAACTTCTATATATGCACATATACAAAATATGTGCACAACTTCAACCTCGTTATATATTCAAATTCAGTAAGTATATAGTATAACATTGATAGAATATAACATCAAACTGACATCATGAATTTAAAATTAAATGAATTTGTTGTCATCAACACAAATCTAAATTCATGTATTTGTATTCAAAATTTGTCCAAATATATATACAGAAGTTGCACATATACATATGTAGTGTTCAACGTCCATAATATGCATATATGTAAACTTCCATATGTAGATATCTTTCGTATATGAACATATCTTCTATATATGCACATACAAAAGTTGAGCATATATAGAAGTTGTGTGCAACTTCTTAGTATCCATAAAAAATAGCCTATATGAATGCAAAACTTGCATATACGTGCATATCATTCATATATGTACATATCTTTTGTATGTTGAGAAATTAGGGATTTTATTACAATTTCTCTTCTTGATAATTACTTGTGATTTAATTTATACTTCTTTCTCTTAGATCATATCTTTGTTAGATTATTATGTTATTCATCAAGTTAATTATCAAATACACAAGAGACACAATAGTTAGGTTTTCAATCTAGGGCGAAAACCTCTCACTCTTTGAGAGGAAAACCTACATCAATTCTTTTTATAGAGATTCCAATTGACAAATACCAAGACTATGATCATTGAACTATTTAGCCACTCCAAGAACAAGAGACCATTCCCTTTAACAGTCCTCTTCCACTAAGATCTTCATCGCTACCTTGACATCGAGATGTTCTCCACGATTTAACGCTAAGAGATTCTCCACTAATTTAACACCAAGCTCGTTCCTTTTAGTAGCATTGAGATTCTTTTGGCACCCAGTTATTCTAGCAGTGATAGCACTGAACTGTGGTCCAAACTTCTGCACGTTGTCAATGTGGTGTATATGAAAGAGGGATCTGAATTCCCTTTCACATAATTGCAGCCTTCAAGAATTTCATACATTATACAGAGATAGCACTTGAAGTATCATCCATCACCATGACACAAAGTTCCATAACTGAGCTTGTTCCAAGACTTGATATACTGTAACATAATGTAGCATTGTACCTGAAATTGGATCTGTGATGAGGAAATAATAATACATAAGTATTCTGAATTGTATCTTTGTTATCTAGCCTGATAATCTCAGAGAAATCTGAATATTCTCATTGTGTAAATGCGAAAACCTTTACCTCATTTATATAGTAATTTATCCATCACTATTACCTAACATGAGCAAGTGAACTGATGTGTCTTATTTATGTGAGATGACATAAGGATATTCCCTTAATGTTTATGAGGTCAACCTTCAAGAGGATTGTGCTTGTCTTTAGAGGGATAATTTACAACTTCAAGTGCAACATGACTTCACTTACATGAATCTAATTATCTTTATGACAAGATGAAAAAATCCTAAAGACATCAAGATGAAGTATTTGACATATAAATAAAATTATTTCTAATGAAACCCATGATACAAGTAATACAATAAATACATTTTATTTTCCACTGTCCCTTATTTACATAAAATCATAATTACATGTTGTTTATAGAGAACAATGATTTATAGACACCTTCATAATTGTCTCTCTTGGAACATACCCCACCCAGATTCTCTCAGAGTATGTCCAGGACTATTCTTATCTTGGATTACTAGTCCTTAAAGAATATTGGTCCTTCCACGACTACTCTTATCTTGGATTCCATAATACATCCTTAAAGAGTTTCAAGTTCCATATGTTTACCCAATCCTTCATTCTATATTACTAGGTGAAGACTAGAATGATGTCTCTATATCTCTCTCTCCTCATTTCCTTCACTAAGACTTATGGATGTTAGTCCCAGTCAAGTGCAAGACACATGAGATAATTGTCACTCCCTCTTAACCATTGATGACCAATCCATTCCATAAAGGAATGTACGCAAGCTCCCTCTTAATCAGGGAATTTTAGAAGCTTCATCGGTGTGAACAATGGGACACTTAGTTGTCGTGAAGAAAATTTTTTCTTTGATGTTATGAATTTCTTCTTTGTTGTGGAGTCATCAACTTTTGGGACTTATTCATAGGGCACAAACATTCCATCACTTTCATCCACAAGTCATATCATCATTCCATCAAAGAGTGATCCATTACTATCTTTATTTGGCCTCGCCTCATGTCATTCTTCTATCTCCATACCATATTTCCTTCAACGATTTTTCATCCTGTCACATGGTTACCAATGGTGGAAGACATATTCCCTTTGAGAGCCCTGCATAAGCCCATCCAAATGTAGTTCAAGATAAAGATCAACACTTAAATCAAAATTATATTTGTGATGGTATTTCGTCATGACATCTTCCTATAGGTATCAAAATCCTTTAAGAATGTTGACACATCTCCTAAAGATATGCATTGTCAAGTGTCTCCATGTTTTCCAGACTTCCATCAGAGTTTCCATATCTTTCCTGGAGGATTCCTAGTCAAGTCTTCTTGGTCTTCGTGGATTTTTCTTTCCTTTATCATGGTTGCATGTCTCATGACCTATTCCTTCCTTTCTTCTCATATTTAATTCCCAAGAGCTTTGAATCAGAGTTCCTTGATTGTATTTAACCACCTCATATTTCATATGAGGAAAAATTATTTTGATTTCATCTAGTGTGAACCATGCCTTTCATAAACCTTTTTATAGGAGGAGATTCCTTTTTCCTTCGATCATGCTTCTCAAAATGGAAGTAGTGATTCATGTAACCTGCAACCATACAACATGATGTTATAATACTAAATACAAGCATACATACCTCATTTACCTTCAAGTCATCTAGGTTTCTTTCATCAATTTCCTTGATTGATAAAATATTCAACCCTTTGATTTGACTCATCTCTTATGTCATCATACCATCATCCAATGAACTCCACAAGTTGGAGTTCATGATGAAACACTTTCTTCCTCTGTAGAATAGTGAACCCTTCGATGAGGATTCCATCATAGAATCTTGGGGATCTTGCATTTCCTTATCCGGAATATGTTTCCTTTCGATGTATAATGAGACTTTTTCTATATTAAATCTTCCTTCCAATGAGGTTCCCAAGAGCTATATTATTAATATTTTATTACCGTGGATTTAGTTCCTCATGTCATTCATGAATCCTTATAGTGATGTCACTAATCTTACTTCTAATGCTTTCACGATGCCATATTGCATCTTATTATTTATTACAACCATACCCTATGAAATATCTAGGAGCTATGACAAGGCCTTTTGTGAGGGATGCTATCTTAATTATAGTAAACATATCATACTCCTCCTTTCATAGGTCTTATTTTCTTCAGATTCCTTCATCTTTCCAGTAATATGAGCTTTTTTCCTGTGATGTCCGAGTCCTGTAAATTTTAGTACTCTAACCCTCAACTTGCATTCTTCTATCTAGCATATAATCCATAAGTTGTTAGACGAGGTAAATTTCTTGTCCCATTGGACATTTCTTACCTTTCACATCAGAACATTGATGATTATCCTTTTACTCATTTCTCCCAAATTTCATTATTGAGATTCTATTACGTCTAAGTGATATGACCTTCTTTACTGAATATTCATATAATATATCTTCTAGATTATCATATATCTCTTTGATGTCTCCACTCCTGCTACATAGGAATGAGGGTACCTTTGACTGATCTCATAAGAATCCTTTGAGCCCTTTGATCCCCTTACATGTATTCAGATAACACTCGTCCTTCAGAGAATTTTCCATAGATATGATCAATTACTTCAATTCCTTCGAGGATTATGTCTATCCTATTTTTTACATGCAAGAAACTTCGATGACCCATCCAACTTATAGATATCCTTGCAAACAAGAAATCATTTTACTGAATTTGATTATAGAATAAAAGATACTTAATTGACATGTGAAGATGAAAAATTCAACTTTGTCACTTTTATGGTGGTTGAAGAAGATGTCTTGATTATTCCTTCGATGATCTTCTTCAAGGATAAAAATGAGATACTTGATGTAATGATAGTAACTTGCCTCATAGCTTTTGAAGATGATAATTCCTTCTTGCCTTCAAGATACTTCAAATTCTTTGGTAATGAATAAATGCAGATCAGAAGTGATTCTAGGATCTCCAAGATGGTGTGATCTTTCTTATCTATTCTTTGGAATGATTTTATTTGTAGATATTTTCATCTTTATGAGGGAATTTTTGGTCTTTTGATAAGATCCAATAATATTATTGGTGAAGACTATTATTTTGTTTACCTATATTTGATTGATGATCCAAAGACTTCTTCTTGAGGTATACTCTTCTACTTTAATGTATATCCTTTACTTTACTGTTGATATTATCGGACCTTCTTTCCAAATGTGGAAAGGAACCAAATTTTTGTGATATAATGTGATTTTCCTACTGCATTTGATTTTAGCAATAAGATATGTCTTACCTCTATCATTATTCAAGGTCTTACTGAAATTATTTTTTTACTATGACTATATCATTGTGATTGCCTTGAGAGAATGTCACTGTGAGTTTATTTGATATTATAGTGTTTTCATCATATTTATTGGAGTAGCACCAAATTCATGCAACACTTGTAGCACACCAGAATAGCATACTACAATATCACTAAGCCATATAGTTATAACACCAAGCCATACGATGATCATGACTACAATATTTATTGAGGAGCTCCGAATTGTAATTTTCTCGAGACTGTGATCCTTCTAGTTTGAGGTATCCGAACCTATTTTAGTGATAAGTATCTACATTCTCTTATTATTAACCCACCTGAAGTCTTTAAGGATGTTTGAAATCTGTGGAATATACCTTGAGTGTCTCTTAAGTGTCCTTCCTTTGATACCATGTTGAGAAATTAAGGCTTTTATCAAAATTTCTCTTCTTGATAATTACTTGTGGTTTACTTTACGCTTCTTTCTCTTAGATATTATATTCATTAGATTATTATGTTTTTCATCAAGTCAATTATCAAATACACGAGAGACATAATAGTTAGGCTTGCAAGCCAAGGCCAAAACCTTTCACTCTTTGAGAGGAAAACCTGCATCAATTCTTCTTATAGATATTCCAATTGACGAATACAAGGACCATGACCCTTGACCTATTTAGCCACTCTAAGAAAAGACACAATTCCCTTTGACAACCCTCTTCTTGATTCCTCTTCCACCGAGATATTCATCACTGCCTTGACACTGAGATCTTCTCCATGCTTTAACACTAAGATCTTCTCCACTGATTTAACACCAATCTGTTTCCTTTTAGCAGCACTGAGATTATTTGGCACCCAGTTCTCGTAGCATTGATAGCACTGAACTATAGTCCAAACTTCTCCATGCTATCACTGTGGTGTAAACTAAAGAGGGATTCAAATTTCATTTCACATAACTGCAACCCTTACCAAGTTTGTACATTATAATGAGATAACACTAGAAGTATCATCCATCACAATAACACTGAGTTCCATAATTATTGTAAGATAGTATAGCACCATACCTAAAATCAAATTTGTGATGAGGATCAAACCAAACATAAGTAATTTGGATAGTATCTCTGTTCTCCAGCCCGAGAACCTTAGAGAAATCCATTTTTTCTCATTGTGTAAAGGTAAAAACCTTAACCTCATTTACATAGTACTTATTCCATCAATATTAGCTGACATGATCAAGTGAAACAATGTGTCTTATTTATGTGAGCCAACATGAGGATCTTCTCATACTATTTAGGAGGCTGACTTTCAAGAAGATTGTGCTTGTCTTTGGAGGGCTAATAGGCAACTTCTAAGTGTAACATGAATTCATTTACATGACTCTAATTATCTTTATGACAAGATGAAGAAATCCTAAAGACATCAAGAAGAATTATTTGACCTCGAAATAAAATTCTTGCTCATGAAACCCATGATGAAAGTAATACAATAAATACATTTTATTTTCCTTTGTATCTTCTTTACATAAAATCATAATTACATGTCATTATGAAGACCAAACCTAGTTACACTTTTCACCACCATATATGTGCAACTTTCGTATATGTGCATATCCTCCGTATATGTGTATCTTCTATATATGCACATTTATGAAAGATATGAACATATATAGAAATTGTGTATATACAAAATATATGCTCATGTACAAAATTTATGAATGTACGAAATATCTACACCTTTATATATGTGCATATAATTTTTGTATATGCACCTATATATAAAAAACACATATACGGAAGATATGTTCATATACAAAATAATCGTGTATATGGAAGACGTCCACATGTTATGCGAAAGTTGTGCATATATAGAAGACATGCACACATACAAAATATGTCCATATACAACTCATATCTTCCGTGTGTGGGTAACTTCCATATATGCACATATCTTTTGTATATGTGTAGCTTCCATACATGTGCATATATAGAATTTGCACATATGCAAAGGTTTAGGACATGCATAGTTTTCATATATTTGTAGCTCTCATATATGCATATATGAAAGTTTTGCAAATACAAAATATTATACAAAAACTGCATATATACAAAGTCTAAAGTCCTACACGTATGCGCATGTTTTTCGTATATGCACAACTTCTGTATATGCACATATTTTTTATATGCACAACATTTGTATATGCGTAACTTTTGTTTTCTTTGTATATGGATCTCCATTTCCAGCTGTTGAACTCAAAGGCTCTGATACCACTCTATAACGCTCCCTCCCACTTCCTTGGATAATGCAGGTTGAATGGGTGTTACGTTTCCCTATCCCAAAAGCCATGGTATTATCATGAATTTGGGTTTACACAAATTTTTATTCTCCCGAGGTCAACAGAATTAACTTTGAGTTATACCATCATATTTGATTAGTTGAAATTTTTCCAATGATACAAATTTTGTCTAAATCTAATATATGGATCCAAAATTATGCACACTAAATATTTTTACATTAAACCCTTGCCACACTAGCAAGGAACTTCCCAATGAAACCCTTGACTATAGTATGTGGTGCTGCAACATCAATTGCAACCCCCACCATGGCTCTCACCATGTCACCATGACATTGTGCCACCATGTGTCACCCTTTTGGTGTTCCATGTCACTCTGCCTCTTGAACCCCATCATAGGTTTCTTTCCCCAAGAAATCTTCCAACAACTTCTCCACAAAATTTGAATTTGTGTCCACTCATTATAATCATATTTTACAATTCTTATTAAATTACATCAATTTACATAACTATGTACAAAACAATAACTTGAACCTATAAATTAGTCATCAAAAATTTGAAAAGGGTTTGCAAAATAATTCAAAAAGGGTTTGTCAAGAGTTAGAGGAAGAGGTAAAAGGCTCATAATACCTTGATGGGATAAAATTGAACGTCACAAAATAATTGTGATTCACTAATTCTGTAGCTATGAGGAAATGACAACCAAAATTTTGAAACAGAACCTCAAATTAACCCTAGGTCACCAAGAAACAAATCATTGATTCTGCAAAATCATAACAATATACAAACTATGTAAATGCACATGGTGGTAATATCACAATAAAAACCATTATAATGATCCTATTGTATTTATATTGTAAACATAAATATTATCAACAACAAAATGTGAAAATTAGACATGAGGACCACAACCTTTGTTTAGTACAGTTGAAATATGATCATATTATGCAAGGTAAAGTAGCTAAAAAAATTGCATTAGGAGATGTTACAAAAATATTAAATAATCTCAATTAATCTCTTACTTTCTTAGAATCTGATATAAAATATATCTCAATTATGAGTTATAAGAAAATATTATGGGATAATAATAATAAGGAAGCAGATGTATGTGCCATTATGGAAAGCAATCTCAAATTTGGTGAATTGATGATTAACGGCCTAAGTAAGGTCATATTTCTATTATGGGAAGAAATCTCAAATTTGGTGAATTGATGGTTAATGGCCAACTAAGGCCATCTTTCATTCCCGAGTAATAATTACAATGATAATTTATGCATCTTCAAGTTACATCATAAACTAGGGGTGTATTTACCCTCAATTTTGCTTTATTTTGGAGCTCTGTTGAAAGTTATTCACCTCCATAAAACTCCATTGTTTTTGTGAATAGTGTATCTCTTTAGAATGTAATTTTGATTTTGGATATGAAAGGTTAATTTAAAAAGCTTTGACTTATGATGACATATGTCCTTTTATCTAATACAAACATTTTCATTATTGCTTATATACATATGTTTGCATAATTTTTTTCTATTTTATCTATTATTTTTATAAATAATAAATAATAATAAATAAATTTTCAAATTATTTATGATATTATCAATTGTTAATGTGACAACTTTTAAAAAGAAAATGATATTATTAATAATGTTCAAGTTAATTTTTAAAAATTTAACTGGTTTGTATTTGTATTACATATACATAAAAATTTCTATTTCTCAAAATATATTTCTAGATCTATCTTATTTTTAATAGGAGACACAAATCTAATATCCAAGAAATTACAAACATATACATACCGCTAATACATTTTATTTTATTAATTAATATTATTTATTTATGTTAGTATATATTTTTAATTGTTTACAAGGTTAATATACATTTATTTATTTATTTATTTATTCGTATCATTATTTTTTTTACTTTAATCATTTAATATGATAAGATATGCTAAAAATAACCCGAAAATAAGAAGAGAATAAATATTTAATAATATTAATTTTAAATTATATATATATAAAATTTACATAATTATTATAAAAATATCTCATCAAAACATAGCATAAACTTACATCTATTCATTTATAATAAGTTTATTATAATTATATATTTTTATGATAATTATCCCACACACTTATTAAGTATTGCTATATAAAATACTTATATTTTATATAAAAAAATTTCCATGATAAAAGAATTAATTAAAATAATTATGTTTAATTAAAAACCATCTTAATCTATAATATTTTACTAAAAAACAAATTTTCTTTAGAATTCAAAATATAATAATAATAATAATAATAAATTTAAAATTATAATACTCAATTACTTAAAATCTCACTCTTAATAATTTTATTTTACTGAAAATGTATTACTATTTTACTTAAAACTATTTACTTTAGGTATGCATTTGGTTGTTAAATTACAATTTTTCGTATTAGAAGTGTTTGTAAGCTATTAAAAGAAATAAGTTATAAATTTATAAGACGACCATAAAGTTAGGAGTCTTGTTTATAATTATGGAAATTAACAAGTAAATAAATAAATAGAAATATTAATAAAATTTCTAAATTTAAATATATATAACTTAATTGAGTTTGTTTCATTAGTATAAAAAAGATTATTATCATTTTCCTTTGGGTTTTATCAAATTTTAATGTTTTTAATCACATAGTGACTATTTAATTAAAATATACAAATAAAAAATCTCACTTAATAACTATGAAAAACTTTTTATTGTTATTGTTTAAATACTTAAATTATTAATACAATAATTATAATATTTCTTTTAAAAAAGAAAATTAATTCTATCAATAAATTTATAATTTTGAAACAAATAAATAAATTTAAACTAAGCTATGCTTAAAAAAATAAAAACAAAAAAAATCATGGCTCAAACATTCTGTCAATAAGTGGTTGCTCATAATAAATGGCAGACGTCCATTTTCCACTAACTTGTAAATAATGAGAACTAGGAAATTCCCTTTCAACTATAGGAACGCGAAGAAAATCTTCACCGCAACCCAAATTTAATCACCATAGACAAGAAGTCACCAAATAATAATATCTACATAAAAATGATCCATGATGATTACAAGTCCATTTCATAAAGTATTTATATGTGAAAATAAATCACATTTAACAATTCTGTGTATCTGGGTGCAAAAAATTCTAACTAGCCGAATTCTGTTCCATACAACCCTCTGCAACAGCCACATCGACACATCAAAAACTTCCTTTCTGTTCCAACACCTTGAGGGTGACGCTCATCCATGGCCCATACACCAAAAGTAAATCTTGGTCATCCTCCTAACACCGTATGTGTCCATGTTGTTATCCCCAAGCCTTTTGTCAACCAGACCCATGTAATTTCCCTCCATAGCCCTCAGCATGGCCCAGGAAAAAAAATAATAGAGTTGAATACCTAACGCAAAGGGGTCGATGTTCTTCATACCTAACACCAACTCCAACAACACTCGAAGTTGTAGACAACACATTTATTTGTGGTGAAAGAATTCCAAAGCCACTCGGGCGTCAGGTACCTGAGCATCCCTCGCACCACTTTCATGACCTGCATCATGTTGTCCTTCAGGAGCTTTGACATGCTGAAATTGGAGACCTTGGGATTGAAATTTTGTCTACCAACATGTTCTGAGGCTCTAGCATTTTATACTTAGTTAAAGGTGGGATTAATTTTATAATGAAATGGCAAGGAACATATTTTCTATTGTAGCCAATGACTCTTGCTAGAGGGCGCGAAAAAAAATCAAATTTTGATTTTCAAATTTAGCAGAATTCATTCCATAGATAGTTGATGGCTATGTGATGATCATCTAACAAATGGCGACATCATGCATATGTTTTTAATGGAGTAGAAACATATATAGACTTTGCTGGAGACCAGAGAACACACCAATATGGGATGTGAATCTATGAGGGATGAATAGGATATGACAATATGCTGAGATACATGTGTATGGGATGGGAAGCCATGCGAGATGGATGTTGATACTAGTATGTTAGGGGGTTGCGATGGATGGGATGGATGTATATTAAAATCTCTTAGAGAGCATTAAATAATGAATAGCATAGGAAATATTGATCGCCTATACTCGATGCACAAACATTATGGTTGGTGGCTTGGGATGTAATTCATATTAAAGGGACTACTCTGGTATTCACCACTCATCCCGGTTTTACTAAGGGGACCAAAAAATGAATTAAAAACCACTAAATCTTGCTGAGCACATGGGTTATGTACATGACGCAAAATTTTTCTCACTAGCATGTTGACAACGATTGTATGTATCCCATACAACATCAATGAACGCCTAAATTGACAGGATGTAAAAACTCGCCAATGTGTTAGCCAACCTGGACACTGATGCAGTTCTAAATGAGGCCTACATAGAAGCCACAGTGGAAGTAGAAAGGACCTTGGGGAAAGATCAGACAACACATCAAAGATTTTCATGCACTACACCCGGTGCACATATGGAGAAGGGGAATGAGTGTCATGTTTATTGACGGGAGAGAACGCCTAAACCAAAATTCCATCAGAAACCTATCCAACCAACGATGGAAATGATCCTACACACTCTAGGATATGATTTTATGTGGGATAGGGTTGTTAGTCTCAAGCGAAGAACATTAGTGGGAAAGTGGTATTTTGGGGATCTATCGGAGATGGGGATGTATAGTTGGGTGGAATAAAATGGAGCATTCTGGTAGGATATCTACCAAATTTCTGTAGGTTAATGGGATCCTGGTACAACATACACTTTATGCACAGATCAGAGCTTATGAAAATTCTAGAATTACAGTGGGAGAGGGGCCATATTTTTCTAGTGTTGCATAAATGGTATGTCGGGTTTAACTCACTTCGTGACACTCAAAAGAGCCATTACATATGGGTGAAACTAGCCCGACTTCCATTAGAGTTCTGGACAAGAAGGGAACTAATGTAAATTGAAAATTACAATGAGAAATTTATATATGTTGACCCTACGTGTATAGGTGCCAGGGATAAAAGAATCACCTGGATTCTGGTAGATATCCACCTATCTAGTGGTCTTTCAATTGGGATGCACATACAATGGGAACTGGAAACCCACATACAACGCTTCAATTATTGGAGTGTCCCATTCCAAAGTCTGATTTATCATCGAACAAGACATTTGGCAGAGACATGCAATCAGCCGCTAGTGCGGAACAGGGTCGACAACCATGGGATGGGGAACCACCAGCCTAGATGGTTGGAGGATAACATGGGACAGAAAACATCTCCAGGTAAATATTCTTGGTCCCAACACTCTGGAAATATATTTCCTATTTATCCTGTAAGTGATACTCCCCCGAGGAATTTGGGACTACCCGAAAAAATACCAATTTTGGATGCAAACTCGCGAGGGCATAAATGCTCAATATCCTTTCCATCATATAATTCCCAACTTCCTCCTCCAACCGATGGACACCTGATTTACAACACACCACTTCAGCACCCCTGGGCCATACCACAAAATTCTACAAATATGGGGGAGGGTGATCCAACCTATAATTTTGGCCTCGCATATCAACCTCCAACCACTACAACCTATGGGCCACAAACAAACTCTGTGGGTTATACTACTCCACAAAAGTTGAGGTCTTTGGGTTCAAAAGAGATCGTTTCCCCCCATAGATCCGTTGGGAGTGACATCAAAGCATTGTTAATGAACCCAACATTGGACCTAAACCCACTATCCATCTGGGAGGGGACATAAACTATGCCTATTATTGTCATTAGCCCACAATGTGCTCACAATTTTACTACCTGCAGGAAGAAGGGACGACGTAAAAATATCTCAGTCAATGGTGGCCCTAATATTGATACATCTTCCTTCTTAGACATTCCCATTTCTGAATTTTCCTCAAGGGAACTTAAGGCATTGCAGCCTGATTCCTTACCTGCTCCATGACCTGTATATCCCTCAACCTACATGGCCTGGGAGACCACAAAAATCCTCTCCCTGTTAGGAATCTATTCAATGAATTATCACCTTGTATTATTCTGATTCAGGAATCTATGACTACCGTTGAGAATATATATCCATATTTTTGGAATATTTATCTGGACTAGCACATTGTTTTTGTGGATTCTACAGGGCACTCTAGTGGCCTAGTGGCTATATGGGATCCCATGAGGGCTACATTAAAAGCATATATTCTATTCGCTGACATCTTATTATCTTGTTACATCCATGGTTGCTTAGAATGCATACATATACTGAATCTATACGCCCCACACTATGACTGCAAAACTTTCTAGGACAAGATGGACACATGTGGCATCCTGGACATGGATTCTATGATTGTGTTAGGAGACTTTAAATCTACCTTCAGGGGTTTGGAGTGCTAGGGGAGGAGATTCCAAAGAGACTCAATGGCTGACAGACTGTCACTAATATGTGTTGCATACCAACTACAAGATACTATTCCTCGCCCACTGGAACCTGCCTGGTACAATGGCAGGTTGGGGGAGGAGCTTATAGGAAAACGACTTGACAGTTTCATGGTAAAAGATAACCTCATGGAAATTCCGGGTGTTATGAGATCAAAAATTATGAAGATGCCCATATCTGATCATCTACCAATTTGTCTCAAATGGTGCCATGACATACCTTGCAGGGGGGTGTTAGAAAAATTATATATTATAGAGTAATGAAACACATAAAATATGTGAAAAACACAAGCACACAAAACACATAAAACCAGAGAGACACAGATATACATGGTTCACCCAGTTTGGGCTACATCCACCCCAAACAACTAGTCCTTCCTTTCTATTATCAAGAAAAAAGAAGAGACACAACCTACAGCAGATCTGATGTAATATCCTCTATTCTCTCTCACAGTCTCCCTATCTATTTCTCACTCCGAGAATACATATACAATACACAGCCACAATACAATACCCTCATACAAGTGAGGGGTTTCCTTCTAGGGAAAAAAAACCTAAACTAAACATAACCTCTATTGTCATATCATCCGTCTAATGAATGGCCCAGATTGACTAGAAATTACTATACTTTTACAAGGCATTTTTACATCTTTTTTTAGCTTCAAAACATATGTAAAATTACAGACGGTGTTTCCACCCCATTAAGGTATAGGGGTCCAACGTTGTGATACAAAATAAACAAGGTAATCAAGCTCCACACCCACCAGGGGGTACCATTCAAATTTAATCACACTTGGCTGGCGGATGAGGATTTTATTCAGATGGTAAAGGAATATCTGAATGCATGGCAGAGGGTGGAGGGGAAATCACTAGGAGCTTATATGACGAATTTAATGGCAGAACTAAAAAAAAAGAGTTCAGGTATGGGAAGAGAGGAAAAAGGAAGAACATAAGCATGAACCAATTCAAATTACTCAGGATATAAAGGAATATATGAACATTCTGGATTGTGGTGCCCTAATGCCTGGATATTGGGTGAAGTTGAGGGGTCTAGATCGCTGGAAAAGACAATTATTATTGATCCAATAATTGACCTGGAGGTTAAAAGGAATATCTATTTGGCTCGGAGAGGGGGATAGCAACACGAAGTATTTCCATCGCATCGCTACACAAAGAAGATGAAGAAATACTATCTAGAGCATCCAGGGCTCGAATGGTCAAATTTTCCATAGCGCAAATGACACATAGAGGGAGGCTGTGACATATTTGAATTTAGATAGAGATCATAGGACTACATAGAAGATCAGAAATGGAGTTCATATCGATGCCCATTGATTTTTGATGAAAAGGAAAACATTGTAATATATGCCAAGGTGGATACAAATGAGATACATTAGACTTTAAAATCCTTTTCTAGGTATAAAAGCCCTAGCTCTGATGGGTGGCTAGTTGAACTTTTCCTTTTCTTCTATGAGCTACTAGAGAAGGACCTAGGGGAAATGGTGGAAGATACTAGGATTCTAGGGAGGATACAAGGGGCAACCCACTCAACATTTTTAGCATTCATCCCTGAAAAGGGGGACACCCAGTCATTTATGTATTTTTGTCGTATTTCTCTGTCAACAATTCTTGGGTCAATGATTCTATTTGTCTTCGTCTTTTCCAGTGTACTTTTATAGGTACTGTGGCCAAATGATATATTGAAATCCCTCTAGGAATTTTATTTTATTTCAATTCCTTGGCTATGGATTTCCTCAGTCACTTCTAGCTACCTGTCTGGTATGAAACTGACACACATATTCTCACTTCACTGAAGCAGTCAACTGCTACGCATATTTCAGATCACATTCATGAATGGTGTCATCACCATCACCTCATGAAATTTGAGATCCCTGATCAACTATTTACTAAATGGTTTATAAAATAATTCATTCCTAGGATTGCTAAAGATCTTGTCATGGGTGGGTTTGTCACAGAAGAGGAGGTCATTTCCAGAGTTCAATAACTCGATTTGGTTTATTCCCAGTCTGAGATTCTATATGAGTTATTACCAGATGCACCGCAACCTTCGACTAATCTTGCATCATCTCAGTCTCCTGTTACACCTCCGGTGGATTGTGTTGTTGGGACAATGGTTCATACTAATAGTAGTGTGCCTAAAACTTCTTCAAAGTATAAATACACTACTACCACTAAGGCCCCTACTCCTTCCAATAACTAGAAGAATCTTGGTAAAACCTCAAAGGTAAATTCTTTTCAATCTATCTTAGTAGATAAATCCTCGAAAGGTAAGAAAAATGGTAAAGGAAAGTCTAAATCTGAAAACCATAAACAAGATTCAAATAAGTCATTTGCTGATGATTCTTTAACACGTAAGCCCAAATATCCTTACATGATATGTGATAATGATCATTACACCAAGGATTGTCCTCGATGTGCTTAAGTTTCTCGTCTTTTGAAGGGTGCACCTCGGACTCCGACCATTTTGAAAGAGCCTTTCCCTTCTCAATAGAAAGAAATGGTAGATCATGCTCAATCATTTGGAATTTCTTTGGTTTCCACGGCTGGAACGCAATCTATTACCATTACCATAAGAACGAAATATTATCCCAATCCCTCCAAGGCTCCTATGTAATTTGAATTTACATATCACCCTTCCTCTTCCACACCCCCTACCTCTAGTCCTCTCCAAATTGAGAGATTGAGTAGTGACTCCATCATTTGACCACCCCGAAAAGGTGTTCTTTAGAAATTTTCTTATAATACAAATGCAAGAGCATCATAAAACTACAATATTGTACAGTATATGTCTCAAGCGCCTTCAACGATGTCAGCTTTGGAGGTCATTTAGGAAATGCCCATGACAACGGAAGGAAATGCTCTCTGATATTGGAGGGTTTAATCCTGCAGATTCTAATCTGATTACTTCGATCTCGAGAATTTCGTTCCTTGCCTCCCATCTCAAGTAGATTTTCTGATTCAAGTTACCATTATGGGAAAGAATATTCATCGGGTTGTCATTGATAAAGGCACTTGACCTGCATCATATCTATTGCATGCTAGAAATCTATCGACACACCCCCATTGAATCAGTCCTCGAATACCTTAGAAGCTTTCAATGGTAGAGTTTCTCGACCATATGATATTATCAAGGAATTTACCATCCTTTTGGAGGGGAAATTGGTAACCATGGAGGTTGAAGTGGTAGATGCCAACTTGAGCTATAATCTCCTTCTTGGACGTAGTTTGAAAAACACTATGATTTGCGTGGTCTCCACCCTTTTTCATGTCCTCTTTTTCCCTCATCAAGGGAAGATAGTGACTGTCGATCAGTTGGCTTCCTTCCCCTTTGATTCTCTAGCAGGAAACATTTCGTATGTTGGGAAGACCGCTACTCTTTATGAGAACATCAGGTCGGGTCTTTTCAAAGACTCATCCATTATGGGATGTTTTCCACTTCCACCTCCGAATGTCACCTCCGTCGATATGATTTCGTTTGGTCATGATCCATCTATTGTTCCCAATCCCAACCAACTTGAGAGTTTTGGTGACGTTATGCCTCTACAGCTAGTTGAGAAAATGTATCAAAGTATTCTCATGGTTTCTGAGGCTGCATACGAAATCAACACTCATTTGATTTCCTCTCTGGACACTTATGCATAGTCTCCCTGGTTTGGTTCTTAGGACTTCGATGACCCCTTGAATGAGACTTTCCCCACTGACGAGACTATCATGGAGGTAATGTCTCTTGAAGAAACTCCCTGGGATTATGGACATCATTGTTCCTCGCTTCTCCCAATCTCAGGCGACATATCCATGTGTTTGGAATCCCATGCTTTGCCATTGTCGACTGACCCACTTCATAATATCACTTTGATTCATGAAGTGTTGTCCGAGGGGAACATGGGAAATATCACTCCGACCATTCCGGTCGACATCTCTGTCAAACCAGGGATTGTCAAGAATGTTCATATCAGTGCATCCTGTTATCCCGATGATATCAAGATCTATACTAAACTTTTTCAGGAATTCCATGATGTGTTCACATGGTCATAAGAAGAAATTCCCGACATTGATCTAAATATCGTTCTGCATGAAATTCCCACCTATTCGGATACGAAGCCTGTTTGTTAGCAAATTCATCCTATTCACCTGAGAAAGGTTGCTGCCATAAAGGGTGAAGTTGAAAAACTTCTAAAATCTGGTTTTATTTACCCTATACCATTGAAATATTAGGTCTCAAAAATTGTTCCTGTCAATTAGAAGCAAAGGACCATTTAGGTTTGCGTTGATTACCCTAATATCAATTGAGCCTGTCCTAAGGACAATTACCTGACTCCTTTTATCGGCCAGATCATTGATGAATGTGTCGGTAGTGATATTTTTCCCTTTATGGATGGTTTTTATGGCTATAACGAGATTAACATTGGTCCATCTGATAAACACAAAACCATGTTTATTTTTCCATGGGGGACGTTTGCCTATAAAAATATCCATTTTGGATTAAAGAATGTCGAGGCCTCTTTCCAGCGAGCTATGTTGTATGCTTTTCATGACATCATGTACATATTTTAGCCATATCTCGACAATCTTCCTGCTCATTCTACGAAATTTCGAGATCACCTGGAACACCATGGCGCTATCTTCCTTCACTGTCGACACTATAATATTAGGTTGAATACTCATAAGTGTGTCTTAAATCGAATGTGGTCATCTCCTAGGCTTCATAGTGTCCAAAGACAACATCCACATTAATTCTGTTAAATTCAAGGAAATCATCAATTCTCCTCCTCCCTCTTCTGTTTATCAACTCCAGAGTTTGTGGGGGAAAGCCAATTTCCTCTGCCGCTTCGTAGTGAACTACGATGAGATTTCCAAAGGCTTTACGTGCTTATTGAAAAAGGGAATCTCATTTGTTGAAGTTCAACAAGAAATTGTAGCACCTACACTAGTGTGGGCCCAGGAGGTTCAAGCAACACCTACACTAGTGTGGGACCAAGAGGTACAAGAAACACATACACTTGTGTGGGACCGTAGGCCTAAGAAACACCTACACTGGTGTGGGATAAATTTGGTGCATGTATATTTTAGTTATCCCTTAGTTAATATGGACAATAAAATGTAATATAATCTAAAAATAACTTGTAATAGTTAAATGAGTGTGATAAACTCAATTAAATCATGAATTTTGAGTTGAGGGTATTTGGTGAGGCATGCAGAGTAATTCTTGTTGTAATAGAGTTCGAAGTGCAATGGTACATTAGTTAATGCAAGCTGTAATCATTTTAACTCAGTTAAGCGAGTTAAACTCACTTTTTCTAGTTGTAACTGTTAGATACACTAGTGAGAGATCGAGTGAATCAAATATTATTTAATTCACAATCAATGATCTCACATGCAACTGAGGATTTACTATTATTAGTTGCATGCATGTTAGTTCCAGTAGAGACCCAGTTGAGATCTCGGTGAAAGGGATGTTGACTGTCAATTTTAGGATTATAGGGTTGCACACATGCACCCAAAAACTGATTGTATTTCCCATGATACTCAATGCAGTTAAGGAAGGCCAAATATGATGTTATTTAAGAATTTAATTCCTCATGAATTGCATGAGCAAGGCAGACTGTTAGGAGGGCTGAAATTGGCTAAGTATTGGTCAGTTTTTGCTGAGGATAGTGTGAGACAGCTAGTTGAATATTGAATACTCTTGTGAGGAGAGGGAAATGTATTTGTTTCAAGTATCCATGTTGAATATACAATAGAATATAGTGGGGTTTTTAGCAGCAATATTTCCTTGGGAAATTATCTATGTTGTGGTTTGATTTGATTCTTTTTTTTCTTCATGTAATTGGCGATTGTGTTTAATTTCTGCAAGTGATTTGTAGAAGTGATTCAATATCTAGCTTTAGTATATTGTTAGATCAACTTGAATCCATGATATACATATATATTGTATAATTTCTACATCATTCTTATGGGGCGAAATTTCTCAGAGATATTTTGATGCATTGAAACGAGCCCTCATTAGTGCTCTAGTACTAGATCCTCCTAATTATCACCGTGATTACTGCCTGTATTTTTCCATCGCCAACAACACTATTGGTATGGTGCTGGTTCAGGACGATGAAAATGGTCAAGAGAATTTAGTGTGTTACTTGAGCTACAATCTCTTTGATATTGAGACCTATTACACTCATGTAAAGAAATTCACACTGGTTTGTGTCCATGTTGTTCAACGTTTCCGTCACTACATTCTCCTATGCAAAACTTTCATTAGGGTAATTTTGAGGTCTAAAATGGACCTCCTTAGGAAATTATAAAATGATAGTGGAAATAATAAAATAAGATTTGATGACATCATCAAATTTTAGAGGGCAAAAAGAAAAAACTACTTTTTCAACTTATCTCCCAAAGTGTTTACTCAAATTTCAAGTTGGAATACTCATTGCATGAAAAATTTAATTTATCATCGAAGGAGTACCCATGTTGCATAATTTCGATGGACCATTCTACATGAAAAATGAGAGATACATGAAAAATGTGATTACAATCACATTTTTCATGTATTTCTCATTTTTCACGTAGAAGGGTCCATCGAAAGTATGCAACATGGGTACTCCTTGGATGATGAATTAAATTTTTCATGGAATGAGTATTCCAACTTTAAATTTGAGTAAAAACTTTGGGAGATAAGTTGAAAATAGAAGTTGAAAAAGTAGTTTTATTATTTTATTATTTTTTAATAATTTTACCCTTTTATTTAAAAATTGGTGAATCATCCCCCATGGTTGACATCATCATCTTGAATCTTATTGGTTATTATAAAGTTGATTTTGGTTGTACATTTTTCTTAGGAGGCCCATTTTAGACCTCAAAATTCCCCTAATGGGTGATTTCTGATTACAACCCCATGACTTACATTATGACACACCAATTGCTTGGGGGAAAGTACTCAGAATAGATCTTCGTCCTTCAAGATTTTGACTTAGACTTCATTGCCGCTAAGTCTAAGAAATCCCTGGTCTTTGCTGACGTGATATGTGATCTTCCAAATGCGGATGATCCCACTTATCTTGATCATTCCATCCCCAATGAGACTCTCTTTCTCATTAGTACTCTAGGTCAATGGTATGAAAACATCATTGTCTATCTCTAGACCCAAAATTTTTGGCCAGATATATCACAATCTGAGCGACGATGGATTCCCTACCAGTCCCAACCTTACCATATCATTGGATACACCATCTATCTCACTGGCATTGACTCTATTCTCCATCGATGTTTGAATCTCAAGGAAGTTTAGAAAGCTATCAATGGCTGCCACTCTAGGGCTTGTAGTGGTCACATGTCTAGTTATGCTACTGCTCAAAAGATCTTTTGCGTAGGATATTTTTGGCAGTGTATTTTTAAAGACTGCATTATCGCAGTATGAAAATGCCATGATTTCCAGATTTTTTCTCAGAATACACGCCCTGCACCTCACCTACTATGTGGCCTGTGAATTCTACCATTGTTCGTCGCTATTCGGTACAAAATCAATGCAAGAGCGATGTCAGTGGCGGGAAATGTGTTTGCCATAACGTCACAACACGCACTTAAAAAGGCCGCACTATCGAAACTTTTTCCGTCACGAAACAAGCATCGCTTCTTCCGACGTGCTCTAAACCGTCGTGTATTCGACGTTTGTAAACTCATTACACTTCCATAAATGTGGTCCAATGCCTGAATGCCAAGCCCGATTGCTTGTAAACCGTCAGAATTCCGGACGAAATGTGGTCCAACGTTTTGAACGTCACTCTTCCGATGTTTGTAAACTGTCGCAATTCCGATGCAATGTGGTCCGACATTTTGGACGTCGCCCTTCCGACGTTTTTAAACTATCGCAATTCCGACGAAATGTTGTTCGACGTTTTGAACATCGCTCTTCCGACGTTTGTAAACTATCGCAATTCTGACGAAATGTGGTCTGACGTTTTGAACGTCGCTCATCCGACGTTTTTATACTGTCGCTCTTCCGACATTTCTAATCTGTCGCAATTCCAATGCTTACAAGGCGTCGGTATAGCGACGACAGGTTCAATTTAAAAAAAAAATGAAACTTTAAAAGAGGAAAAACGTTGTTTTGAATATATTATATGAAGTAAAACAATCCATGAAGTCATTACATTTTCACATTTGAAGATTGGAACCCAAATATCCATCCAGAAAAGTGGAAGTCCCACCCCAAACAGTGATAGAAAAATACCTCATGTCACATATAGGGACTTGATATAAAACCCAGTAACAGTCCACATGGATATTATCGACAAATCTGAGAAAGCATCCAAATATGCCCAAGGCATCTATAAGAAAGTGAAATAGCAGTATGTAGAATAGTAAAACAACAGATAGAGTACCGACGTCCATTGTTCCAAATTCAAATTAAAGTACCCAAAATCCTTGAACAGAGAAAAACGCAAATCATGTGAGGAGTGTGATATGTCCAAAATATAAAAATACCATTAGACCATATCAATAAACCAGCATTGTTAGTTTTGAAGGCAGAGTGATAAACATTAATCATTTTTTTTTCACAAGAGAAAAAACATTGTTTTGAGTATATTATATGAAGTAAAACCATCCATGAAAATAGTATCATAAAGCAGATATAGGAAATGTGTAGAGACATGTACTATTGATATACGCCTCACACAAAAACATTGCCCAGACTCATGGAAAATTTTTCATCAAAAAATAAAAAAATTAAGAAGATTGGCCTCATACGGGGAAACCAGTCTTGAACATTTACAGAATTCAAAAATATTACAGAGGTCCAACACAGTAATATAATCTAAAATCATAACAATTAAGTGGGCCGCAAAGCAAGAAAAAAAAATTAACCAAACTACTCCTTCGGTGGTTCCTCCATTATTCGGCACCATCCTTCGGAAGGTCCAGGATCGCTAGGTGCTACCTCCACATTCATGCCACGGCTCCCGTCCTGAAGGCCCGAATGCTGGCCAGCTTTTTCCGAGCTCAGACCTGCCGGACAGGTGCATTCTTCCTCCATTTCGACCTCCTCGCGGAAAACCATAGTGATTGAAGTTTTGATTCGTGGGCAGTTGAGAGAGAAATTAAAGGAAAATTGCGCAGTGCGCATTGTGGGAGAAGGTGAACTAGTGGTGGGGAAACGAGGAGCAGGGGAATCCATACGGTGGCCAGATCCTACAACCTGACCCCACCCACTCCTAGTATTTGGATAGCAACCTGCGTAATAATCACTGGACTAGCCAGAAGACGACTCGGTTGAGGGGCTAGAGGGAGCACGTAGGGGTTGACCTTTAGTGCTCCCCTTGCAGTAACACATCCTTTGACGCAGGCGAGGCATGGGTGTAGTCTCAGTAGTGGGCACAAGAGGAGATGGAGAAGAATAATTCCAAGAAACAGAGGAAGATAGACACAGACGAGACCGAGAGAAATGAAGATATGCAGCAAGGTCTAAGCAGCAGTTCAATTGGCCACTTCTCCTTCTCTTCACAGTCAGCAGGCAGTGTAACACAGCAACTAGCTCATCTAAAAAACCATAGCGAAACACCATTTTATCGACCCGACTGCAATGCAATCGAAGGACACCTGTCATAATTAATCTCTGATCATTAATGAGAGCCAAAGGCCAGATCATATTGGACCATGCGGAATCGCTAACAGGAGTGGAGGTCTGATCTTGAACAGTGTTAAAACTTAATTAATGTAGATTTGATGTGAAAACCTTGGAACTTAATTCAACAACGTTAAAACTTAATGTGAATGATATGAAATCGCCACATCCATGTCCCATCACCTTAAACGCCATCGAATGCATCCGCTGTCGGGAGCAGGGCAAGTTTTGATTGTGGACACGTGGAAGAAATTGATTGGAGTGGATCTTTGTTTGGGCCGCTTGAACAGTGGAAATCCGGACCCGAAAAATATTAGGGTGAATTTGATAAGAAATTTGCGTCACAACTCTCCCTCTGTACGCCAGCCCAACTTCGGACCCAAAAAATATTAGGGCAGAATTCATTTGGTTTTCGCGTCACAAAATTGGCCGACGTCAGCAGGCTATTTTGGAACGCGAATTTGGTTTGAATTATGGTTTATCGCTGTTTGAAGTCCGGAGGGCTCAACCTAAGAAAAATGTTGTTTGATCCCATATTATAAAATTTGTGTTGGTTTTCTTTGATAATACACATATTTATAATAAATCATGGGAATACCACAGTAAAAATGTGGAAAAGTTATATAAATTATTTAGAACAATCATTTTTATGTAAAAATATCCAAATGTGCTTTAGGGAAATAAGAATTCGAGTATTTGGTTCATACTGTTTTAAAGGAAGGAGTGAAGTTGGAGCCTCAAAAGATGCAAGCTATTACAAAATGACCTATTCCTATGAAAATCAAGGTTCTTAGAAGATTTTTTAGACTTACATGATATTATTGATCATTTGTTAAGAATTATGCATGGATTTCAAGTCCACTCACACATCTCTTGAAGAAAATATCATTTATATGGAATGATGAGGCTACTTTGGCATTCTCTCTTTTAATGGATGCCATGTCTTCTACACCAACATCGGTTGCACCTAATTTTGGTAAAACATTCATAGTAGAGTGTGAGGAACTAGGACAAGGAATTTATGTAACATTAACACAATAAGGGATATCAATGGCTTTTAAAAGCAAGGAATTCAAATAAAATATTTGGTGAAATCTACGTATGAAAAAAAAATGGAAGCAATATTACATGCAATAAAAAATGGGTATAACATATCATTGGGAGGTAATTTAAAGTAAATATATACCATGATAGCATAAAGTATTTTTTGAAGCTATGGATTTCATTGGAAGATTAACAAAAATGAGGAGAAAAAATGCAAAGTTTTAATTTTGAGATAATTTGCAAAAAGGGTAAGGAAAATTCAGTACATGATGCTATTTCTAAAATAGAAGAGGCCTCAAATTTATATCCAATTACATTTTCTATTCCTAGGTGGCTAGAAGAAGCTTGCCATAATGGAAAAATGACAATATTACTAAACAAAAACTAAAATTTATAAAGGATGGGATGAACTCTATGGAGCATTGGGAGTGAAAGAGAGATATACTTTGGTGCAAATGTAGAATATTTTTATGCACACAAACATATTTGAATAAACAAATATTAAGGGAGTCCCATGTCTCTCTGATGGTAGGACGCAGGGTTCCTTAAAACATCTCAAAGGATCAAAAAATATATTTTTGGAAGGAATGAAGAAAGATATTCAAAATTTTGTAAGAGAAGGTCAGGTTTGCATAGTAAATCAAAGAGAGATAGTAAAATATCTAGGGTTAATTCAACCATTCCACATACATATTCAAAGATTAGAAGATATATCAATAGACTTTATTACAGGGTTACTGAAATATAAATGTAAGTATTGCATTTTTGTGGTCATTTATGTAGACAAATTTTGTAGATTTTTTTGGTAGAGCTCAAAGTACATAAAGAAGAAGCCAAGTGGTAGAAGTGTCCATGAAAGAAGTTCATAGTCTTCATGGTTTTCCTAAAGTAATAGTAACAAGAAACTTTTGGAAATAATTATTTAATATGAGTGGAGAAACACTAGCTGCCATGAGTTCTACATATCAAACACAATCAAATGGTCAAACAAAAATAGTTAACAAATGTTTTTAAGGTTATCTACAATGTTACTCTTTAGAAAATAAATCTTAATGGATTAAGTGGGTTCATCAAGGAAGAATGGTAATATGATACTACCTATCATACATCTACTAAAATTTCCCCATTTAAGGCCCTTTATGGATATCCAACTCCTAGTATCTCATACTTTTTGCAAGATAAGTCCAAAGTATAGGAAACAGAGTCACATATGGAAAATACTAAAGAAACTTTGAAAATTATTATGGAAAACCTTCAAATGACTTGAAACATGATAAAACAACAAGGAGAACAACATTGAAGTGAAAGATAATTTGAGGAGGGTAATTGGGTATTTTTAAGATTATAGCATTATAAGCAATCTTCATTCAAGAAAAAGAAGAATAAAGAATTAGCTCAAAAATGTTATGGCCCTCAATAATTATTCATATGATTGCACAAGTGGTATAGAAGTCATATTTTCCTTCTTCTTGCATTCATAAGGTTTTTCATGTATCTTGCCCAAAAAAGGTTTTGGGAGAAAATATGCCAATGTAAATAGAACTTCCAAAATTAGATGAAGAATGAAAGTTGATTCTTGAACCACAAAAATTTATAGATAAACATTTTGTATCTGTTTGACATATAACCATTATGAAGTACCTAATCAAGTGGAAGAATATTCCTCTAGAAGAAGGTACATGGTAAAATGATCAATTCATGATGAAATACCCACGGCTAAAGGGTTCGTTTGAAGTTTTGACAAAGGTTTTGTTATATGTTTTATATAACGTGTGGCGTAATAGTTTTATTTTTTGTTAAGGTCCCACAGAGTGATAAAATTTGAAAAGTAGGTCCAAATTTCAATTAGAAGGGCATATATCTATGTCGCCCTTCCATAATAAAAAGCTGTAAAAAAAAAACTTTTCAATTGAACACAATAAATTATTTTTACATTTCATTTTCAGAAAGACAAAACCATCAATCTTTATATTAATAAAAGACTGTTACATATACAAAAATGAAGAAGGCTCCATCTTTCATTTCTTAAATATCTCATTGGCAATTTCAACATAAGTCTTGAAGACACTATTATAAGAATTTGGATGCATACCACTGGGATATAGGAGATTCTTATGTGTTAGATTGTGTAATGAAATTTTGACTTTGTCTCACAAGGAGCAGCAACATGGAGGTCTGGGTTTTTCTTATAGAACTTTATTATTATTATTTGAAACGTTGTTTATAGATATGAAGACAACAATGAAATTATGAGCATGGTGGACAATTATTGAAGCTCATGATGCCAAACCATGATGATGTAAGTTTGGAATTTAACATTTTTACATGTTAAAGACAAATAGTCAAAATCACTGACAACTTAGTATGCCATAATTAGTAATCATTCCCTGTTCACTTTTGTTAATAGGTTTATGTCACACGATGATCTCTCTTCTCTGGCATTTACTTGTATTGAAGATCACTATTCTAGGAATAAGGAGTTATTTTCTCCAAAAATAACCCTAGCCAAACATTAACAATGCATCAAGGATATATTTATATGCTTCATAAGTACATATGTTCTACTTCTAAATCATGTCTTGGAAGTGGTTGTTTTGCTGGAAATTATTCACCAGTTGGTTTCATACCAAAGTCTTTTTCTCATTTTCAGCATCCAATACATGAAAAGATAATGGTTTAAAACAACATAAATATTTGAAATTTTGCAAGAATTGTCTGGCACACTTTGAATATGAATTTTGAAGTCAAGTGCATGATGCTGTATAGGATCAAGTGTCATTTGAATACCAAATGTTTCACAAGAAACTTCTCAACATGCTACCCTGCAGTAAGGATTAAATGACAATATTGCATCAACTATTTCCATAATAAAAGTGCACCTCGGCCATAAGACTAAACAACTACAAATTTTGTAGATATAACAAGACCACACAATCAAATGTATTGCACAAGGCCAATATTGTATGAAAAATGAAAAGGAGTTTGCAACCAAAAATACCTTAGGCAACTAATTCAATTAGATAAACCAAACCATCAGTAAAAAGGAAAACCAGCCTACTCAAAAGGCAAGCGTTTACCTCCTTTGAAAAAATTTTGAGTTCTGGAACAAGGGCCTTTATTGTCTTGTCAATGCCCTTAGTAATTTGAATGGGGTTTGCACCTACTGCAACAACCTAAACAAAAAGGTTTCATTTCAAATTATTTTCTACAAATTTAAGATACAACCATTGTCAGTTTTTTATTTCCGAACAAGCTCATAAATTTTGACAAAAGAACCAGATTTTTTTAATACCTGATAGAAATTTTTTCACTCAAAAACTATCTTAGACTCAATAAGCCCAACCCAAAACTAAAAAACCAAACACCATAAGACCCTACAAAAATGAATAGATGATCTTAATCTAGTACTATCGACAAAAATTTACCTTTACACCCTCACTTATTAAACCCTGTGTTGTTGAATTTTAACTTCAACTACTGCAGCAGAAGGACGTATGCAGCAGCAACATTTTTTTTTTGGAGGTTGCTTGCACGCCATCCAGAAATTTAATTCAGAATTTGAAATTCCTGCAAATTTTTTTTGTAGACGGCCGCAGCCATATTTCTATACCGGATTGTATTTAAACACAACAACCAGCATTAACGCAATTCACCAACCATAAATTAAACAAACAGAAATTTACCCCCCAGTTTTGTAAATTCAAAAGAAGGACATGTGGAGCATTAATATTGGATCGCATGAAATTGAAGGGAATCTGAAAACTTGAAAACTGGACCCGAATTTTTTATAAGGTACATTGGATTGAGAATTTGCATTACAAATTAGGTAGACGTCAGCATCCCATTTTGGAATGTGAATTTGGTTTGAAATTAAATCTATTCAGACTTTTGAAGTCTGATGGAAAGGGTTCTTTAATGTTTTGATAGTTTCATTTTATGTATGCTTTAATATATACATATGTTTTAAAAATATGTTATATATATATATATATCATATGTGAAATGAAAGGTGGGCCATAGAATTTAGTTTTAATTTTATTATTTTAAAAAGATGGTTTATTATAATATGTTTTATATGTTACGACATATAAAAATAAAAAGGACAAAAAAGCTTGGTAGTTTTTTTTATAGATAGTAGGTAAATTTTTTATTACACAGCAGTGTGTAAAAATTGAAAGACTGAGTGTAACTTTTTAAGTGTGTATGCACAGCAGTGCGAAAGTTAAAAACACAATAGAGTGTTTTAGAGACAAAGTATGTTTTTTTTTAACAGACAGTGAGTTGGTTTTATGCACTGCATTTTGTAGCAGTCATAATTTTGTAATCCCTCTCAGTGAGGAAGAAGTGTAATAGTTTTTTTTTTAGTTATTGAAGGGAATAGAAGTTTTTTTTCAAAGTATTGAAACTCTGTCTCCTGTCAAAGAAACTTTTATTTTCTCTGTGTTAGATGAAGGTAGATTTATTCTCCATTCATTGTTCTGGAATTTTTCAATATTCCAACATGTGCAAGAACAACATATGTTGTGTTTCCATCCCCAGCTAAATCATTTTTCTTTACCGCATCTTACCTTACCAACTTGGTCCCAATATTTTCAACTGGGTCCTCTAATTCAACCAATAAAAAGGCCAAAACCATCGCATTGAGATACATTTCATTACACTGTCAATAATAATAAAATTTGTCTCAGCAATAACCCTTTCCTTTTATTGTTGTGAAAATATTTATGCATTACTCTAATGTGGCTAGTCCATAGGCCAAGTAGACCACTAGGTAACAAATATGTTTCCTTTCACCTTTGATTTTTCAAATTATGCCTACCAAATCTAGGACATTTAAGAGGGGTAACTAATACAACGTTAAAAAGAAAACCAGAGCACACATCTAAAAATTACCTCCTTAGCTACTGTCACACCATCATTAACTATTTTCGGAGAACCATGCTTTCTCCCGAAGACAACATTTTTCCCTTCGCCCTAAGGGTGACTCCAACAAGATTAGTAAGTTTGTTCACACTGCCTGCAAGACAAATTGACAATGCTTTCAGTAAGTGTGCAATTGAATGCTAGACCATATGCCAAAAAAAACCTCCATGAAAAAATAAAATAACACATTAAAATCGAATATAAGTGGAGAAGGAAATATCCACCGCAGCAAAGTTTCACATGCAGGTGACCTTCCTTTAAACATAATTTTTTCTCTGACCTGCAATTTTTTTGTCACTGAGCCATCCTTGTTGAAGTACAACTCCTTTTCCATAACTATTGTATTAACTACCTTCTCTTTGTCTTGTAATCTCAGAGTCCCTCTTCTACTTGAGCGATTAAAGGAAATGGGTGAAAAAACTGAAAGAGAAGACAATTGTCTGCCATAATTATCAAACATTGCACCCAAATTCTTCCCCTTTCCATTGTCACCCAATGAGGTAGATGTCGCAATTGTTTTCATACTGCCCAAAGCAGAGGCCATCTTCTCTTATGCTGAATATATAATTACAAGATCTTCATATTAGTATGAACCTTAAAAAACATGACTCCCATTGTTAAAAACCACTTTTAAGTTGTAACAGGCAAACTAAACAACTATCGCAACTTTCGGAAACTTCTGGAGCATTAAGAGAGAAACAACCAAAGAGAAATACAACCACAATCCTCATTTTAATGATACTAGAATATATAATTTCATTAAGATAATAGAAATAAATCACAACTATATCAAGACCAGCAAAAAACAATATTTAACCAGTGTCTCTCGCAGCCTTCAAGTTGCCATGCTAGAGGTTGCATATTTTTAATTTAAATTCTTCACCTCTCGTTCCCATCTATAAATGCATCTAATGGGATATCTACATCAAATTCTCCTTTATATCCCCAAAAACAAATTCCCTACTACAAGAGCACTAGTATTGATGGATCACCCCACAACATCCCACCCACTAGAAATGGTGAAAAAGGAAACCTGAGAAAACTTTTGAAGTATATCAAGATGACTATATGGGTGGATCTTATGAATCAACCAACCATTTAGAACATGCTCATAAATCCAAACCATGAGTATTATGTGACGATATTCAAGCAGGCACTAAATCGAATTTCTGAAGCTATGTTAGAGAAACCCTAAACTCTCACTGAAAATAGGTGAAATGTGGCACCACTCAGAGATTGACATGTGCCAATTGGTACAAGTGGTAGACAATTGACATGCTCAAACAACGAGGTGATGCAGGATTGACATGAGGGAGAAAATATCAGAAAATCTCCAAATCTGGAGAACTAAAGCTCATCACCAACCTGAGATTGACAACTTTACATGATGTAACCTCTGAAATCGTAAATGGAGAAATCATAGTAACAATAAATTAACCTATGTAACAATAAAGTCAGATTCATCCTAGGAGTGGTAATGGGAGAAATCATAGTGAACAACATGAAACATACAGAGTTGCTTATAATCAAATAGATGAAAAAACACATACAAAAAACCTAGATAATAATCATGAACAAGCTTAATATTGAAGTATGAACCGTAAAGGAACTTAAAAAATATGACATTACGAACCTGGTCAAGCACACAAGCAAAAATATCCTAGACATGACCCTGGTTGACAAGTTGTATTGCTCATGATGCAAGAGGATTTCTACCTGCACTACCAAGTCAATCAAAATCCGTCATTATCTATACAATAAATATAAGTAATTGATGTAGTATTTTTTACTCTAAGATGCATTCTTATGATAATGTTAGAACATATGTTGAAAATGTCAAAACATACTTGAATAAGCTCCTCTTCGTTTCAAGAACAATTTATTGAAGTCACATGAGCTTGGAACAAGCCTCCCATGATCTGAAAGAGTAGCAACTAAGTCAAAAGTGAATTTTTTGTTGCTACGCTAGATCGAGGGAGGTTTTCTCCAAGATTAAATCACTCCAATAAATTATTCTCTATTAAATAGGGCCAACCATGTGAAGGTGGAAGCTCTTATGGCCCCTCCCCCCCCTCACATCACTCTCAATTCTCCAATACCCAATCTATATTTCATTTTTTACTTTCATGAGCATAAAAAAAAATATTCAATAACTAATAAAAAAACAATTCAACAAAAAGTACGCAAGGAAACATTGCAATTAATTCTTGACATAAAAATAGTATGATAAATGATTTTTTTATATAACGGAAAAAATGTTCCAAGTATGGTAACATTTGTCTTATAATAATACAATATTTTACATTATCAAATTTTCTTTTTCTTCTTCCTATTTCTAAAGCTCCTAATTACATCATCAATATCATTGTGCTCTGCTCCTGTTTCGTGCCTTTCGACCCGCACTGCTGACCTAGTTGCGTAGTCACGATGTCTGGTCTCATCCAGTGACGGGGCATCGCCTACAAAAACAGATAATATTAAATTTTAATTGTCAGTTTTTAAATATCATTGAACTAGTTCGGTAATATTAATAAAAAATTGCAATGAGATTATTTACCTGGTGCACCAGTTGTCGCCGCTGACCTAGTTGCGTAGTCACGATGTCTGGTCTCATCCAGTGACGGGGCATCGCCTACAAAAACAGATAATATTAAATTTTAATTGTCAGTTTTTAAATATCATTCAACTAGTTCGGTAATATTAATAAAAAAAATTGCAATGAGATTAAATTCCCTTTACAGAGGCATGCGCAGTAGCTGACCTAGGCTGCGTAGTTCATGGTGTTGAATCACATCCAAGATTGCAGGCATCGCCTACAAAAACATATAATATTAAATTTTAATTGTCAGTTTTTAAATATCATTGAACTAGTTCGGTAATATTAATAGAAAAAATTGCAATGAGATTATTTACCTGGTGCACCAGTTGTCGCCGCTGACCTAGTTGCGTAGTCATGATGTCTGGTCTCATCCAGTGACGGGGCATCGCCTACAAAAATAGATAATATTAAATTTTAATTTTCAGCTTTTAAATATCATTAAACTAGTTCGGTAATATTAATAAAAAAAATTGCAATGAGATTATTTACCTGGTGCACCAGTTGTCGTCGCTGACCTAGTTGCATAGTCACGATGTCTGGTCTCATCCAGTGACAGGGCATTGCCTACAAAAACAGATAATATTAAATTTTAATTGTCAGTTTTTAAATATCATTGAAATAGTTCAGTAATATTAATAAAAAAAATTGCAATGAGATTATTTACCTAGTGCACCAGTTATCGTCGTTGGGACTGTTCTCCTATCTTCCTCTCTGATGGTAAGATACTCAAGGGAAACATTCTCTGTCATTTAAAAAAAAAATGTTATAAGGACAAACATCAAGGTATAATTAGACAAAATTATAAGTGGAAATGAATTACCGTCACAGCCCTCACTGATAGTAGCATTGTCGGCCTGGTCCCGACTACAATGATCAGGTTGCACGTGAGGATCATCTACATCTGGCTCTAAAACTAGGTTATTTGCCTCGTCGGTAGTGCTTCTCCCCTGATTTAAACAAAGTTGTTATACATTAAATTTATGGATGAAAACAAAGATACTGAAAGGTTAATGTTTTACCTTATCAGGCATTATCGATCTTGGGACCTGCCCCAAGCTTCTGCGACGTTCAACTACGGCTTGATAGCCGAAATGGAAAGCGATATTTTTATCTTCCTATGTATTTTTTGTTCCAAAGTCATCACCCTACATTACATATGATTCTGTATTTTTAATCATATTTGATAGGATTACAAAAACATTGGAAGGTGATACAATTAATTATAAGATGTTTAGCTACTTAATTACAATTCTTGCGGCTAATTTTAAGTAGCCGCCCTAGCCTAGCTTGTGATGGCCCTTTTTTTCAATCCTAGCTTTGGTTGCCTTTGAGGTTTCAGGCAACCTAGCATCAAAATATTGAATTCAGATATGACGTAGCACACTTTTATTTTAGACATAGAGAAAATTAAAGCTATTGAATTAAAGTTGTAATTTACCTTGCCGATTCAGTTGGCATTTTTCCTTCTTTCTTTGCCCTTTTCTCTTTTCCGTCATGGATGAGTGCTCTCCACTCACTCTCTGGAACTGTGAGAGGACGCTCGTATCTAGGGTTAAATTGCAATTTCATCCTATAGGTGTCCCTGGTATATTTAAAATATTTGTCGGCTACTCGAGCCACCGCTGTTCTGTCAAATGTACCGACCCCAAAAAGGGCTTCTAGATAATCTAGAAGTTCTTTTTTCAGGTTGGAATTCTAGGAATTCCACCCTGTGCATATGTTTGGGCCAAAAATTACCAATGTATGGCTCTCCAAAAACCTGTAGAACTCATTGTTTCCTACACAGAAAAAAAATGATATTATCATTAATTTAAAAATAAAAATCATGATAAATATGTTTTAGATAAAGTACATGAAATAGTTAAAATATTAAAATTTACCTGGGAGTTGTACGTGCTTCATAGGGACACCTTCATCATTCACCAACAACGTGTCGTTAATGGTCCCTGTGGAGCTGACATGTGTAGCTCCAGGAAACGCAATAATGTAGTTGGCCATATCAGCCTCATCATTGCCAACACGTTTAGCGGTTGGCTGGGTGTCTGCTTGGGAAGGGTGTGTTTCTTGGCTGGCACTCAAAGGAGTAGAAGGTGTACGAGAGGGTTGCTGGGCAATCTCTTGCCCTTCTATCCCACTACCACCAACACCGGGTTCGGCATGTGCCAGAAAACGCTACATACAAAATAACTTTTTGTTAGTTTAGTCAATGTAAAAATTTAAAATCAAACTATAAAAATTCATCTCATGCAAAACAAAAACAATATCCTTTTGAATTTTTATTATTACCTGATATGTTTCTAGCTGGCTCATAAGTATTTTTATCCTCTCTTTTGTTTCAGGTGTCTGAGGCATGTCTATCAAAGTATTAAATTCTGACCTTGCATCTCGTGCCTTTTTTCGCAACAAGAACACTGGAGATAGGGATGAATAAAGCTCTTCCTCAAAGAGGGAATCATCAGGCGTACCATGGCTAGGTGTCTACATATTTGAACAAAATTAATATTATTTCAATTATTTAAATAACTAAAATACCTGAAGATAGAGCAATGCTGGCACTTTACATGTTCTTCTACTAGCCTCTTTCCGTGATCATCCCATCTCGGGGTTGTTCCTGTACTGCCCTGATCAGTCTGCCACATTGCAATAAAATTATAAATGTAAAAACTTGAAAACAATATCTAACTTGAAAACACAAAATTAAAACTGAAATAATTTCTAATAAGACACCGGAAGACTGAGTTAGAGTTTCAAATATGCCTTGCATTGAATTCAGTCCTGGAAACATGTCATTGCACATTAAGGCACCCAAACAAGAGACGAGTTGACAATGAAGACCTTATTGAATATATTGTTGGAGAAAATTCTAGTAAACTTGTTGTGAAGACCTTGAGGACATTTTTGGAGCAACATTGTTGAAGCCGATGGTATAGCATTGTTGGAGACGATCTTGAAGGGCCTTGAAGTGAAGCTTTTGGAGCAACTATTGAAAAATCCATAGAGCATTTAAGTAAGGCACTTTCTATCTTCCATCACCTTTTTCCTTTCAATATCCTTTAAACGATTTTGTTGATATTTAATGTTTGAAACTATGTTGCCAGGAAATATGGGTTCGGGGACGGGGACGGGGACAGGGATGGCATTTTTTGAAACAGGGTGCATGGGTTCGTCTGGGCATTTTTATATTAATATATATTATAATTTATATATCATATATAATACTATATTTTCTAAATTATAATTTATAAATTATAAATTTAATGACACTAATATAGTAATTTTTAAATTACTAATAATTTATAAACTTTAAACTTTAAAGATTTAAACATGCACATCATTCAACATTCAAGTTTCAACATTCACATGTGACATTTGTCATTGAAATTTCAAAATTTCTAGTTTGATAATATCATGATTCATATATGATATCAAGTGAAAATTGGAGCTCAGTTTACATATTAATAACTTATAAGAAATTATAATCATGATTCAAAATTTCAAAATATATGTCCATTGTCATACTAAATTCAAAATTTGCCTCAAGGCATCTCCAAATGGCAAACTATAAACATGAACTAGGAAATTTTGATATACTAAAATAAAAATAGCTAAAGCCTAATAGTGAGCAATGTCTTCCTCAAGCCATATCATCAGCATCCATGTCATCAGCATCACTTAGATCTTCACTTAGCATGCTCTCCAAGTAGGAATCACTCTCATCTTGAGGCTCTGGCTCATCCATAGCAATTTGAGGATGGATTTTTGTGGTAAGTCTACGCTTTTGTTGGGTAAGTTATGAAATTATGATTCATGGATAGGTAGGTATGTTTTAAGGTTTAATTTTTATTTATTTTTAAGTTGTAACTTCCCCCTTTATAATTGACTATAGCCTATGGGGTTGGATAGGCTACTTTGTCCTCCCTTGGGAAATTTAATTATAAGAGAAAATTACAATTGAAATACTGTTCACTTCCACTATTGTTTTGTATAATATTTCATAGTAGTCCCAAGGCAGAAAATTCATAGAATTAAGATCCAGGAAACCTCTGGTTAAGAGATTAAATTTCTGTTACATTTAAAGTCAAAGCCAGCAAAAATTTCTTCACGAGTAACTACTCTGTCTAATCCATGCCTAGTATGATATATATGCTATTTGTCCAGTTTTGCATCATAGTCATAGTAGCTACAACACCTTTGGTGTGAACAAATAATCCCTTTTGGAAATTAGGCTGTGTATGTCCAGATTGTATTCGATCAACCCCATGCCAATAAACATGTAGGAAGAATTTTATACATCTAATATAAAAAAGCTGTAACTTTAATGTCTAAGACTTCTTTACCACTAAAAAATAGACATGTTTATTTCTTAGGTTTGATCTTTCTAAATATGCAAGACCAATTCATCCAAATAGCATACCAATTCATTTGAATCATTTAAGTTTTAACTCTTAAGTTTTAAAATTTAATTGTAATTTGTATGTTTTAAAAAATAGTTAGAAACAATACCATTTAAAAACTAGGGTTCTCAGTCCTTGGCATTCCTTCACTTGGGCCTAGGGGCACACTAGAATAATTTCACACTAAATTATGCAAACTTAAAAGTAACTTAATAGATCCATAAAGTAATAATAATCAAAATTCCTAATTTCCTATTGTACGATATGATGCAAATTATTCAAACATGAAGCAATGAAGACATGCAATGTCTGAATTTCAAGATTGATGAACAAATACAAGAAGTTAGAAACTACAACTTTGATTCAATACTCTGTGTCCTAACTCCAGGAAGGAATCTGGTTTGTAGTACAGAACATGCATCGTGTATTATCAATTCTTAATTGACAAGAACTAAAGGACATCTACCTCATCAATTCCTTCCCATTTTGTGTTTTTATGTTATATTCCTTATAAAAGTGTCAAATTTCTCTCAAAGTAAACAACCACTGAATAAAATAAAAAATAGTTGAGATATTATTGAGAAATGGTCATTTATTTCTTGAAAGGATCTTCACAATTTCTTTGGTTGTTTTTTATCTCAAGAAACAAGAAATGACCTAAGAAAATATCGTGATGTAATATAAGAAACAACATGGTGAAATGGCCATTTTCAAAGCCAAATGATGTCCATTGAGGACATGGCCTTTATTTGGTTCCTGTTTCATAGGAGTTTCGGGTAGAAATGGAACTTTTTTGTACCATTTCCAGTAGTAAAAAGGGAAAACCTTCTTTTTCCATGGGAAGTAATTTACCTTTCCTTTTTCAAGATAATCTAAATTAAAAAAATATGAACTATATTGCACACATTCTTGGATAATGTGAAAGTGGAAAAGGAATACCCTACACAAGTGATGCACACATGTACATTTGAACACTAATAGATTTTTGTAGGTTAAATGCAATGCTTGTTTTCATTTAAATGTAGGGTTTTTAAAGTAGGGAGAAATAATGGCTGCCAAATTAATAAGTGTTTCTTTGGGAAAAATTTAAATCTTGTACTAGGTGATGAAGATAATAGAGGGTATTGAATCTTGATTCTTGACATCTAGAGAGAACCCTACAGCCTAACACAATCCAATAGAATTGACCAAAAAAAACCAAATAGAGTCAACCCTACTATAGGAGGAAGGGCCTGTAGTAAGAACTTACCATTTTGCAAGAGCTGAGGGCGAATGCTATTCTACAAGATCTGAGGGTGAACGCTGAGGTCGAATGCAGGGAGAATGTTGTTCTGTAAGAGCTCAGGGTGAATGTTGAGGGCGAATGCTGTTCTGCAAGAGCTAAGGGAAAATGCTGAGGGCGAATGCTATTCTGCAAGAGCTGAGGGCGAATGCTGAGGGAAAATATTGTTCTGCAAGAGCTAAGGGTGAATGCTGAAGGCGAATGTTGTTCTGTAAGAGCGGAGGGCGAATGCGTGCGTGATATCAGACGTTAATGTAGCTATTGAGATGGATATAAATTTCGTATTTTTAATAAAATCATTTTTATGTAGCGTGCATATAAGTTTCATTATACCGATGGCAGAAAAAGCGTCGCTATTGCGACGGATGCCTCCAAATGTCGCAATTGCGACACTTAGACATTGTGCCGCACTTGCGACGTTTGGAAGCAGTCGTCGCAATAGCGACGCTTTGGGGCATAGTGTCGCAATTGTGACGTATTCCTCAAAACGTCGCAATTGCGACATGTTGTCTAAGTGTTGGTATTGCAACACTTTTCTATAAATGTCGGTATAGTGCCAGTTTCAGGCGGGATTGAAAAAATTTGGGGAAATTTCCGACATTTGGTCAAAAGCGTCGGAACCAAGTATTGGAATTTCCCCCAAATGTAGTAGTGATCCTTGCACCCAGTTGTGACCATCAGACCTTTTGTGAAATGGGGCATATATTTCATGACCTGTAACCCTCCATCGGCCAGGGGGCATGGTTATGTCATCATTTCCATAGATTATTTCACTAAATGGGTCGAAGCAATGCCTACATATGATAATGAAGGTCTCATTGCGACACAATTCCTGTTCAATCATGTCATAGCTCGGTTTGGTGTCCTAAAATCAATTTTCAGTGATCATGGCTCTAATTTTTGTAGTCATATGATGACATAACTCACTTCTTAGTTGGGATCACACCATGATAAATCCACCCCTTATTGCCCATAGGCCAATGGAGAGGTTGATGTTGTCAATAAAGTCTTTGTGAATATGCTTCATCGCACTATTGGGAAGCACAGACAATATTGGCACCTCATGCTCTTCTCAGCTCTGTGGGTGTACCTAACCTATGCTAAGACCACCAGTGGATTCACACCATTTCAATTGGTGTATGGTCTATAGGCCACACTCCCGATCGATTGTGATATTTCTTCTTTGATGCTAGCCATCGAACTACTTCCTAGTACTTCGTGGGAAGAGTAACATCTGCTATACCTCGAGCATCTTGATGAGACCCGAAGGCTTGCTCCTTTAGTTCTTGAAGCACAGAAACAATGAATTAAGGTTAAATATGACAAATCCATCACCCTTCCTGTTTTCACCGAAGGTGACTTGGTCCTGCTTTATGATCAAGACCATGATAAGTTGGGAGTAGGAAATCTCGAGCTGATGTGGCATGGGCCATATATCATTAAACAAGTATTGGAATGAGGAGCCTATGAGCTACAATGTTATGAAGGAAATCCATTGGCTAAGCCCTGAAATCGGTTTATCTAAAAAAATATTGCTCTTAATCATATATGTGATACTTTGTACATTATTATTTTTATTCACTAGTGTGCTTTGAGTTGATTTTTGGTGTGATTTTTTTCCTTGGAGACATGTTTCCTTTGCTCACCTTGTGTTCCACTTGGTTTTTAGATGTCTTTGAATCATTATGTTGGTTTTTCTAATGGCGCTTGTGGTAGCACATGTAACCTGTTTTCCACAGCATGGTCACTCTTTGCTCCTGATGGCGAGTTGATTAATTTAAAAGGTATTTGTTTGGGTCAAACAACTAACAATATTTCCAAATATATTGCACTGATCAAACTATTATCTGATGCCATTGATCTTGGGATTAGAAATTTTTTTGTTAAGGTAGACTTACAAATCATTGCGTTACATTTAAATGGTCATTACTCTGTGTGCAATTCTCAAATCTTGCATATGTATTCGCGCATTAGATTATTTGAAAGACATTTTGATTTTATCACATATCAACATATTCCAAGACGATTAAATACATTAACAGATACATTAGAAAACCATGTATTAGATAGATGTTTTCACAATATATAAAATCAAGACATCATCATGATACACAAGTAGTCCTAAAAACATGCATATATATATATATATATATATATGTACGTATGTATGTATGTATGTATGTATGTATACATACATACATACATACATACATACATACATACATACATATATATATATATATATATATATATATATATATATCGGTTTCTCAAGTGTCATACATCCAAAATCTCAAAAATTATGTGTTTTGTTACAAAAATAGCTCTCTGAGCCTATATTAGTACTGAAACGTAAAAATAGAGCTGCTATCCGCCCACATGTTTCTCATGGTAGTAGGTGAGTACTCGAATAACTCGTCAGATTAATCGACGTGGTTTGCCCGGAACTCCGACTGTATGTCTCTGAAGGCATAGAGGAATCTCATTGAATGTAGCATATTATGAAATGACTCTCGTAAGGGAAACTAGGTTCGGCTCCAACTCATCTTGTGTATATTATCCCTCTACATAAGGAGCATTGCCTGCGGGGTGGGCTATCCTTCTTGCAATCAATTACATGCCTGGAGGTCTTTGAGGACCCATATCTGTAAAAGCATGATAATTTTATGTTTCATAACAAAAAACATTCAAAAAGTAAAAATATTAAAGAAACAATTTTTACATGCATCATTCCACTGTGTGCCTAGAGGAATAGGAAGATCTGGATCTCCTCTGAAGTCGATGTTGACATATGTGTAGTTCTCAAATACTATAATTTGATGTTGTAACCAACTGAAAAAGGCTAGGAGGAAATGCATCTATTGGCCCCCACCCTGTCGGGGCATAATGTCGCACCATCCCATCAGCCTCAGCTCTCTCAGGGTTGGATCATGGATCTATAGCCACTGGTACTGGAATAGGGGTACTCTTTCTATAATGGTCACCAGAATTGACCCATACCCAAACTATTTCAGTTGCCCTATCTTGCACTTGGTTAGCTGACTCTTCATGTTAGCCAGTAACCCCTCGCACAAATTGAACATCGTTGGGGCCAAGCAGTCCAACACGTATCATAATTAATATTGTGTTGCCTCATGCAATGCCTGGGATCCTGCCACTCTCCTAATTCAATGTAGATTTGTGCACAGGGGAAGCACTATGATGGAATAAATGTCCACCTTCCCGCTCTCTGTTTTTCAAGCCCTAGGATTGTATTTTTGGATGAGCATGATGATACTCTCACCCCCTGCACCCAGAGAGTTGGATCCTCTCCCCTCCCTTGGATAGTCCAGTGATGAAATATATTTCCATCACATATAACTCTAACTCTTGGTCCCCAATGACAAATATTTGTTGATCTACATCCCATATAATGATCAAGTATTGGAGTAGCTCTAGTTGAGCTACTAGCCCGAATGCTTGAAAGAATTTCAACAACCCGAAATTGTGCAAAGGATTGACGCAATTTTGATTCTACAAAGCTTGGTGGTCTTCCATTCCAAAGCCTCGTTCTTTCCATTCAACTGACATCTTTGATGAAAGCACTTGAAAAACATGTTCAATTGACTTTTTAGGAGAATTCATTGGAGTAATTTTGTAAATTAATTGTGAAGTTGGATGGATTTCTCATTTTAAAATCCTTCTCGCAACCAGCTTGACTGTCCAAATTAATTCAAAGGTGGTGGTATGCTTCCCTAATAGGCTAAATAGGACCAGTGTGACCCCAATAACTCAAAATTGCGGTAGTCACAAGTGATTTTAAAACTTGAAATTATCTCCTTAATCTCCCTATTTCTGAAACAAAATGAGAAATGAATAGAATCAAAATGAAAAGGATTCTTAGAGCTCTTAATTGACGCTAAGATATCGATGAATGGTGTCCTAGGTCGACCGCACCACTAATTTGAAATTCAGAGGGAAAATGGACAAAATTATCTTCTCAAAATAGAATGGTGAAAATTATTTTGGTTTTTGGTCTATTTATAGATTTTTGAAATTTTTTTGCCAATATTTTATTAATTTTCCTCAATATCCATGATGTTTGTTGTTTCTGTGAAGTACAAAACTTCCACACCATTGATGATTATTTCTGATACAGATGAGTTGTATTTTCTCTGGAACTAACAAGAATATTTAGTGACTCTAGGCTAGATACATGTCTTGGCATTGTAACACATAGTATATGTCACTAATGATCTGCGTTACAATCCAGGGGTGATATCCCATCCCAGATATGGAAGTATATTGATGCATGACAAGTATATTTGTGGCACTCTCCTCGAATGGTTATGCATTAGACAACACTACTACGGATTGGACTCCCATGTATCATTATGTATAGCTGGGGAGACACCACTAGGTAGCTAGCCTGCCATAGGTAACCGAGTCAGCCACCTTGTAAACGTGATACAATGAACACAACATTTAGGGAGATTGGCTACTGTACATTAAGTCCTTGGTTATTTTTCTATAATTTATCACCAAGGTGTATATTTCCGTTCATAGATACTTGGTAAAACTTTATCCCTAGCACACCCCTTTTTAATTTATTTTTTGTTAATTCTAAAAGTAACTCCCCACAAAAACATCTTACTCGTGCAGTTCTCCAACTTCATTATTTCTTGGTAAATTGTGATTTTTTTCCCCTTTTCCTTAGTTTTATCTTCTTTTGAAAGGTCATCATGGATGAATCATCGAATTCACTCATTCCCTCCTCTGAAAAATCTCAAGAACCTCCTCCTGAGGTCCCTGAGTTTCCGGTTGGACCCCTTGAAGTGTAAGGTGAGGAACTCAGGATTGTCATCAATATTCAACCCATATCATATCGACCACTGCCTAATGATTCTCCTTGGAGGACATTGGAAGAATCTGAGCCAAAAAGCCCCGAACCATCTACACAGTTCTCGGCCTTTCCTTCAAATCCACTCTTTGATCTAATTGTGGTCTCACCTCAACAACCTTATAGCACTTTTGATCAACTGAGAATCCCCTTTCAAGCTTCTCCAGTAGCATCTTGCTCTACTGTTCGTCAGTTATTTCCTAAAGAAATGGCCTTTAATGTTGATGTTTTTCCATTCGTGAGTGCTCCTTAAAGCACTCTTCAGGAAACCTCTGGCTCTTATATCCCAGAAGTTACTTCATCAGTGTTTCCCTCTGAGGGCGAGCTGTTGCACACCTCACAATTTAGGTAGTGGGACTGAAATACCTTCCAGTCATGTTGCGTCCATGCTCCCACATGATTATACCTCTTTGGGAAACCTTATTTCTAGAGCTTCTAGTGGTACACCTTTATTTCCAGATCCTGTTTGGTCAAATGGTTTTTACTCCATCTTTTGACCCATTATTTTCGAATGTGGCCACTTTGTATCAACCTATTTTTCGACCTATGGTCACCATAGGTCAAATCAATGTGTCAATCAGATCCTCTATCCCCTATTCGCCATCTATGATTACTGCAATTCCACCACTAAGTGGGAAATCCACAGTTTTTTCCATGCCTAGGGGCAGTCTAACCCTCTTTACGTACCTCCTCAATTGGGTGGAGGGTAGTCGCGTTCTGGGGCTATTCCTAGGGTAGGAGACCCTCATGTTCAATAATATTAGGTTTAAAAACTCCTTCACCAACCGAACCTTAGGGCAACCTAACATCCGTTATGTTCAATGAACGAATGTATAGTATTAGTATCTTCCTCAACCGAACGTATCTCAATAGTACATCCAACAACCCCAGCCATTGGTGAGTGCTTTTGCAACTGATCCTAAGTTTGGTTCTTACACCCAAGCTTGTCTGAATCTCCTTCTGGGTCAATTTGGTCCTTTCCCTTATCAGTCTGGTGCTTAATACCAACCATTTCCTCAAGTTCAATACCAATAAACACAGTCTAGGCCTCAACCTAGTGCTTCATATTAGGAGATTCTTCAGTACCCGCAGGCTTAATCAAGACCTCGAGCTTGACCCTATGTTCAACAAGGACCACATGCTGGACCCTACGTTCAACAGGTACCTCAAATTTGACCCTATACTCAGCAAGGACCCTAGGCTGGACCCTATGCTTAGCAGGGACCACAAACTAGACCTTATGTTCAATAGGGACTTGATACTAGATCCTATGTCAACATGGTCTGAAACTTCAGTTCCCATAGGGATCTTATCAACAACCCCAAAAAGGTCCCTACTAGAAAAATATGCAACAAGGTCCTTACCAGCCATGGGGGAAATATATGTATCCATCATAGAATCTGTATCAATTGGGTTTGAATCCCCAATCTTTTTCACCTCGTCATACACCCTTTCCATTCCTATCTATGTTGGAATTATTGGATGTGTCAAAGCTAAAAAATGACCGCATCCAAAATCAGCTTCATTGGCTGCCAATTCCAACCAAACGTCTAGGAGATTGTCCAAAATTTGAAGGAAAATCTGGGGAGGACCCCTAAACCCATGTTATGACATACCACTTGTGGTATTCCACTAATTCTTGGATCGAAGATTCTATTTTTCTTTGTGTTTTCTAGCATAATTTGACTGGTACCATGGCCAATTTGTATATTGAGCTCCCATGAGGAATTTTCTTCGATTTCAATTCCTTGGCTATGTATTTCCTCACTCACTTCCAGCTACCTATCCTTTATGAAACCGGAACCCATATTCCCACTTCACTAAATCAGTAAAATCCTACGCATATTTTGGATCACATTCATGAATGGCGGTGTCGTCACCGCCTCATCAAATTTGAGATCCCTGATCAACTGTTGACTAAATCGTTTATGAAATAATTCATTCCTAGGATTTCTAAAGATCTTATCATGGGTGGGTGTGTCACGGAAGAGGAGGTCATTTCTAGAGCTCAATACCTTGATTTTGTTTATTCCATGTCCGGGACTCTATATGAGTTATTACCCAATGCGCCACAACCTTCGACTGATCCTGCATCATCTCAGTCTCCTGTTATGCCTTCAGTGGATGGTGTTATTGGGACAATGGCTCAGATTTATAGTAGTGTGCCTAAAAATTCTTCGAAGTCTAAATCCACTATTGTTTCTGCACCCCCTACTACTTCCAATAACTAGAATAATCCTGGCAAAACCTTAAAGGTAAACGTTTTTCAATCTACTGGAATAGATAAATCCTAGTTAGGTAAGAAAAAGGGTAAAGGCAAGTCTAAATCTGAAAACCCTAAACAAGATTCAAAGAAGTCATCTGTTGGTGATTCTTCAACACATAAGCCCAAATATCCTTGCCTGATATGTGATGATGATCATTACACAAAGGATTGTCTTGGGCGTGCCAAAGTTTCCTGTCTTCTGAAGGGTGCACCCGGGACTCCAGCCATTTTTAAAGAACATTTCCCTTCTCAGCAAATGAAAATTGTAGATCAAGCTCAATCATCTGGAAGTTCTCAAGTTCTCATGGCTAGAACACAATATACTGCCATTACCACAAGAAAAAAATATTATCCCAATCTATCCAAGGCTCCTATGGAATCAAAAGCTACAAATCACCCATCCTCTTTCGTGCCCCCTACCTTTGGTCCTCTCTAGATTGAGAGACTGGGTAGTGACTCCATTATCCAACCACCCCTAAAAGGTGTTCTTCAGAAATCATCTTATAATGTGAATGTGAGATCAGCATAACACTACAATATTGTAGAGGATCTGGCTCAAGCACATTTGATGATGTTGTCTTTCGAGGTCTTTCATTCATGCCTATCACAATGGAAGGCACTCCTCTCTGCTATTGGAGGGATTGATCCCATAGATTCTAATCTGACTACTTTTGATCTCGATAATTTCCTTCCTTGCCTCTCATCTCAAGTAAATTTTTTAATTCAAGTTACCATTACAGGAAAGAATATTCATCGGAATTTCATTGATGAAGGTGCTTCGACCTGCCTCATTTTTGTTACACGTTGGAAATATATAGACTCTCTCCAATTGAGTGAGTCCCCGAATACCTTAAAATCTTTCGATGGTAGAGTTTCTCAGCCGTACGACATTCTTAAGGAATTTCCCATCCTGTTGGAAGGGAAAATGATAACCATGGAATTTGAAGTGGTAGATGCCAACTTGAACTATAATGTCTTTCTTGGACATAGTTGGAAAAACACGATGGTTTGTGTGGTCTCCACCCTTTTTCATGTCCTCCATTTCCCTCATCAAGGTAAGATAGTGACTTTCGATCAGTTGGATTTCTTTCCCTCTAATTCTTCAGTAGGAAACATTCCATATGTTGGGAAGACCGCAACTCCTTATGAGAACATTGGGTCAAGTTTGTTCAAGTACCTTATGGGAGTTTTTCTGCTTCAACCTATCAATGTCACCTCTTTCAATACGATTTTCTTTGGTACTGATCCATGGATATTTCTTGATCCTGACCAGCTTGAGAGTTTTGGTGACATTATGCCTCTGAGCCTAGATGAGAAAATGTACCAAAGTATTCTCATAGCTTATGAGGCTGCATCCAAAGCCAACATTTATATGGTTTCCTCTCTGGAAAATTATGTGTAGTCTCCCTGGTTTGGTTCTTAGGACTATGATGACCCCTTGAATGAGAATTTCCGCACCGAAGAGAGTATCTTGGAGGTAATGTCTCTCGAATAAACTACATGGGATGATGAACATCATCGTTCCTCATTTCTCCCAATCCCAAGTGACATCTCTACCTATTTGGAATCCCATGCTTCACCAGTACTGACCGACCCACTTAATAATCTAACTTTGTTTCACGAGGTGTTGTTTGAAGGGAACATGGGAGATATCACTCCGACCATTCTGATTGACATCTCTATCCAACTAGGGATTGTTGAGAATGTTCATATCAGTGCATCTTTTTCTCCTAATGAGATCAATATCTATACTAAAATTTTTGAGGAATTCCATGATTTATTTGCATGGTCATACGAAGAAATTCCCGGCATTGATCCAAGTATTATTGTGCATGAAATTCCCACCTACCGAGATTTGTATCCCATTCATCAACGACCTCATCCTGTGCACTTGAAAAAGGTAGTTTCCATAAAGGGTGAAGTTGAAAAACTACTAAAAGCTAGTTTTATTTACCCTATACCACTGACATATTGGGTCCTGAATATTGTTCCTGTCAATAAGAAGCCAGGGACCATTCGAGTTTGAATTGATTACCATGATATCAATCGAGCCTTTCCTAAGGACAATTACTCCACTCCTTTTATCGACCATATCATTGATGAATGTGCTAGGATTGAGATTTTTTCCTTTATGGACAGTTTCTATAGCTATAACCAGATTAAAATTGCTCCAACTGATCAACACAAAACTGCACTTATCTATTCATGGGGGACATTTTCCTATAAAAATCTCCCTTTTGGCTTAAAGAATGTTGGGTCCATATTCTATCGCGTTATGTCGTATTCTTTTCATGACATCAAGCAAATAGTTCAGTCATATCTTGACAATCTTCATGTTCATTTTGTGAAATGTCGAGATCACCCGTAACACCTTAGAGCTATCTTCCTTCGCTATTGACACTATAATATTAGGTTGAGTCCTCATAAGTGTGTCTTGTGCCTTGAATGTGGTCAGCTCCTGGGTTTTGTGGTGTCCAAATAAGGCATCTGCATTGATCCTCTTAAAGTCAAGGAAATCACCAATTTGACTCCTCCCTCTTTTGTTCATCAATTGTAGAGTTTGCAAGGGAGAGCCAGTTTCCTCCACCGCTTCGTATTGAGTTACGCTGAGATTGCCAAAGGATTTATGTGCTTATTGAAAAATGGAATGCCGTTCTTATGGGAATAAATTTCTTAGATCTCTTTTGATGCATTGAAACTATCCCTCATTAGTGCTCCGCTACTACATCCTCCCAATTATCACTGCAATTACTTCCTGTATTTGGCCGCCGTCGAGAACACTATTGGTATGGTGGTGGTTCAAGATGATGATGATGGTCAAGAGCATGTAGTGTAATACTTGAGCCACAATATCTTTGATACAGAGACCCATTATGCTCATGTAGAGAAACTCACATTGGTTTCTATCCATGTTGTTCAACTTTTCTGTCACTACATTCTCCTGTGAAAAAATTTGGTGATTTATAATTACAAACCCGTGACTTACATTATTACACGTTAGTTTCTTGGGGGAAAGTACATGAAATGGATAATCATCCTTGAAGAGTTTAACTTAGAATTCATTGCTTCTAAGTTTAAGAAATCCACGGTCTTTGCTGAGTTGATATGTGATCTTCCAACTGCGGATGATCCCACTCCTCTTGACAAGTCCATCCCTGATGAGACTCTCCTTCTCATTAACACTCTTGATCCATGGCATGAAGACATCATTGTGTATAACGAGACCTAAAATTTTTGGCGAGAGCTATCGCACTCTAAGTGATGACGGATTTTCTACCAGTCCCAACCTTACCGTATCATTGGAGACACCCTCTATCACACTGGTATTGAATATATCCTCCGTCGATGTTTGACTCTCGAGGAAGCTGAGAAAGCTCTCAATGACTACCACTCTAGGGTTTATGGTGGTCACATGTCTGGTTACACTACTACTAAAAATATCCTTTGCATAGGGTATTTTTGTTTGTCTATTTTTTAAAGACTACATTATCACACTACAAAAATTCCATGATTTCCATATTTACTCTCAAAAAGAGCGTGCCCCACCCTCACCCTTGCACCCAGTTGTGAACATCGGACCTTTTGTGAAATGGGGCATATATTTCAAGCCCTGTAACCCTCGCTCGACTGGGGAACATAGTTATCTCATTGTTGTCGTCAATTATTTCACTAAATGGGTCGAAGAGATGCCTACATACGATAATGAAGGTCTAACTGTAGTGCAATTCTTGTTCAATCAAGTCATAGCTCGGTTTGGTGTATCAAAAGTGATTTTCACTGATCATGGCTCCCATTTTTTTAGTCATATGATTACAAATCTCACTACTTAGTTGGGGTTACGCCACGATAACTCCATCCCTTATTATCCATAGGCCAATGGCTAGGTTGAGGTTGTCAACAAAGTCTTGGTGACTATGCTTCAATGCACCATTGAGAAGAAAAAAAGAGATTAGCACCTCATGCTATTCTCAACTCTATGGGCATACCAAACCTCAGCTAAGACTGCCACTAGATTCACACCATTTCAATTGGTGCATGGTCTAGAGGCTACACTCCCGATTGAGTGTGAGATTCCTTCTTTGAAGCTAGCCATCGAACTAATTCCTGGTACTTCGCCGGAAGAGGAAATTTTTCTATACCTTGACTATCTTGATGAGACCCGAAGGCTTGCTGATTTAGTTCTTGAAGCACAAAAGCGACGAGTTAAGGTTCAATAGGACAAATTCGTCACCCCCCGCTTTTTCTCCAAAGGTGACTTGGTCCTGTTTTATGACCAAGCCCATGATAAGTTTGGAGTAGGAAAGCTCAAGACAATGTGGCATGGGCCCTATATCATTCAACAATTATTGGAATGAGGAGCCTATGAGCTAGCATATTGCAAAAGAAATTCGTTGGTTGAGCCCTAAAATGGGATCTATCGGAAAAAATGTTATGCTTAATCATAAGTATGATACTTTGTTGCCTTGCAGACATGTTTCCTCTACTCACCTTGTGTTCCACTTGGTTTGCAGATGTCTTTGAATTGTTACATTGGTTTTACTAATGGCGTTTACTATAGCACATGGAACTTATCTTCTGTGGCATGTGCACTCTTTGATCTTGATGGCGACCTGATTAATTTACAAGGTATTTGTTTGGGTCAAACAACTAGAAATATTGCCAAATATAATGCGGTGATTGAACTATTATCACATGCCATTGATATTTGGATTAGAGATTTGGTTGTTAAGTTAAACTCACAACTCATTGTGTTACAATTAAATAGTCATTACTATGTGTGCAATCCTCAAATTTCGCATATGTATTTCTGTGTTATATTATTGGAAAGACATTTTGATTTTATCACATATCAACATATTCCAAGACATTTAAATACATTAACATATACATTAGCAAACCATTTATTAGATAGAAATTTGTGCAAAATGTAAAATCAAGACATCATCATGACACACAATTAGCCATAGAAACATGCATATATATATATATATATATATATATATATATATATATATATATATATATATATATCAGTATAAGAGTGTGTTACATCCAAAATATTAGAAAACATGGGTTCTGTTACAAAAGTAGCTCTTCAAGCCTACATCAATACAAAAATGTAAAAATAGGGCCGCTATCCCCCCACATGGTGCTCATGGCAGTAGGTGACTGCTCGAATCACTTGCTAGAGTAATTGACGCAATCTACCCTAAACTCCGATTGTATGTCTCTGAAGGCTTAGAGGAATATCATCAAACATAGCATATTTGAGAATGCCTCTCATAAGGCTAACCATGTTCCACTACAACTTAACTAGTGTATCTAATCCCTCCTCATAAGGAACATCCTCTGCTAGGCAGGATACCCTTCGCGCAATTGGTGACATGCTTGGATGTCTCTAAGGACCCATATCTATAAACACATCATAAGTTTACATTTCATAATAGATAACAAAAAACATTCAAAAAGTAAAAATGTTAAAAAAAAAAATTTACCTACATTAGTCCACTGTGTGCCTAGTGGAATAAGGAGATCTGAATCTCCCTTGAAGTTGATGCCGACATATGCGTAGTCCTCAAATATGATAAGTTGATGTCATGACCAACTAAAAAAGGCTGTCAGGGCATACTGTCACAACATTTCATCAACTTCGAGCCTCTCGGGGATGGATCATGGATCTCTAGCCACTGGTACTAGAACAAGGGTACTCTCTCTAGAAATAAGATCACCGGAATTGACCCATACCTAAACTGTTTGAGTCACCTTGTATTGCATTTGGTTAGTTGGATCTTCATGTTAGCAGTAACCCCTTGCACTAGTTGAACATCTTTGGGTACAAGTAGTCCATCGCGTATTGGAATTGAGTTTGCGTTGCCTCATGGAACGCCTAGGCTACTACCACTCTCATAATGCAATGTAGAATTGTGCATAGGGGAAGCACTCTGATGGAATACATTTCTACCTTCCTGCTCTATGTTTTTCAAGCCCCAGGATAGTATCTCTGGATGAGCATGCTCGTACTCTCACCCCCTATGTGAGCTCTGAAGAGTTGGACCCTCTCCCCTCTCCTGGACAGTCCACTGATGAAATAGATGTCCATCACATCTAAATCTAACTTTTGGTCCCCAATGACAAATAAATGTTGATCTACATCCCATATAATGATAGAGTATTGGAGTAGCTCTAGTTGAGCTCTTATCCCAAATGTTTGAAATAATTTCAACAACCCACAATTGTGCAAAACATTGATGCAATTTTGATCCTCCAAAGCTTGGTGGTCTTCCACCTCATGGCATCGTTCTCTCCATTTGACTGTCATATTTGATGAAAGCACCTGAAAAAAATGTTCAGTTGGATTTTTAGGAGTTTTCATTGGAGTAATTTGGGAAATTAACCATGGATTTTGGTGGATTTATCTTTTTAACATCCTTCCTGTGGCCAGCGCGACTATCCAAATTAATTCGACGTTGGTGGTGTGATTATCTAATAGGATAAATGAAACCAACGCGACCCCAATAGCTTGAAATCACGTTGGTCGCAGACGATTATAAAACTTGAAATTATCCCCCTAATCTCCCTATTTCTGAAACAATATTAAAAATGAATGGAATCAAAATGAAAAGTAGCCTTGGAGCTCTTACCTGACACTCACGGATCGAAGAATAGTGTCCTGTATTGGACGCACCACTGATTTTAAATTATAAGGGAAAATGGTCAAAATGATCTTCTCAAAATAGAAAGGTGAACATGATTTTTCTTTTTGGTATATTTATAGATTTTTGAAAAAATTTCGTTAATATTTTATTATTTTTCCTCAATATCCATGATGTTTGTTGTTTTTGTGTAGTACAGTACTTCCACACTGTTGATTATTATTTCCGATATAGATGATTTGTTGTTTATCTCTTTTTTCGAGCTCGTTAAACGTTTACAAAAAAGAACCCCCCTGCAGTCAACTTTCAACTCTTTTCTGACTCTCAAAAAATGAAAATATTGTCGAGTACTTGTCATCTCAAACTCATTAAAATGAATTCATTGACATGGTCTTAGTGTACATTTACCCATTTTTTGGGCTAATATTTACTATTTACGAAAAAGGAATACCTTTACTGAACATGGTCAAGAGGTTCTCTCCAATATTGTTTTCTACCTTTTTGGATTTGAGGGAAGACTTATGAAAAGGGACATAATGGAGTTTCCTTTTTGTTTATTTTCAAACTAATTAAAAATGAAAAGTTACCGAGTTATCCTTTCTTTGGACTTGTTAGATATTAAACGACAAAAGACTTGTCACCATGATGAGACCTCCTTCCTCCCTCTTAGGGCTTGCTAAAATTACTAGGATGGATTCATTCGAAGAATGAACTTACACAATCAGCATATGTTATCCTCTTCATGTTGGCTATATAAAAGAAAGAGGTACTCGTTATCAATAACGAAGGAAAATTGAAAGTAAATATCCTATGTGTATTTTGGGCAGCTTGTCGCTCTTGAACATGAAACTCATCTACAGTCCCTGTCGGGTTGGGGACATCCTACATTCGTCACTTTTCCTCCACAGGTTTGGAAATTTTTTCACCTCTCGTTTGATTACCAATTTTTTTAGCATGACCTCTAATTCTATTTGAGTCAAATGTTGCCACACTCCGAAGCTGTGTCACCAAAATGTTCAAGATAAGTCCTTTTTTTCAAACATCCTTTGCATATTTTACCTCCTCTATTACAATATCAAGTCACTCATATCATATTAATATATCTATTGTTTCATGTCGATGATGTGGGAATCATCATGGCCCTCCTTTGACGAATTTCGACTTCAGCTCATTATCTGGGAAGGTTATTTAGAAAATTTTGTTCAATACCTTGGAGCTTGCATGCCTCAATGGAAATTTCTTTGTGTTCGATGATAGGTTCACACCATTTCCCTTCGATCAAATGATTTTGCAAGTGTTCCACTTCAACACATTCAATCACAATTGAGGTCCATCATCATTATTAGTGGTCTCTCTCGCGCCTGTTAACGGTTCTCATCATTCACCGGTGATCAGGTAGTTTCTACCATGTTCGACACCAACGCAATTATTCGCATGGCTAGATTCATATGTTGGGTTGGTTGAGATCACGGTGAGGACCCTAAGTCACATTTCATTGTTGGTCCAAGCTACAAGGATTTATTGAGTATTCAGGATTGTATAAATGATATTATCTATACGTATGGTTGATTCCATACTGCGGATCTGTTTGTATGATAATTTTAGACGGATGGTTGCGACCATGTCATGGGTTCATCTATTATTTGACACCTAGTGCATCATTCTGTGGTTAGGAATGTTCATACTAGATATGTCATATATTGTAAAACTTTTGATTTGGCAGGCTTTCTAGAGGTGGTCTGCATTCTTTGCCTTGGTTCATAAACATAAAACATTTCAGCCATCACTCCTTGTTCTACCTTCCATGTTTTAGGAGGAATCTATTACATAGTAATTTTTCAGCATGCTCATTTTCCCATCCCTAATCCTAAAATTCCCTCTGATAGATCCTGTGAAATGTTTCCACCATCAAGAAATATGTTAACATATCCCCTTGAAGATGCAGAGAAGACTACCTTGGAATATTACTGAAGAAACTTTGTCAAATTCCTAGTTTTCTAGGTCATCACCCTTCCTGGTGCCATGACCATGCTGATTTCCTTTTCACATTTTTGGCTTAACACTGTCAGCACCGTAATTTCTTAGAAAACTGTGTTGATCCCCTTTCTGGCAGTGTTTCCTCAAATGGAGGAGAAGCTTCGACCTCTAGAGGCTCAAGGGCAGCGAGTTGGTTGTTAAACGGTGGTGATAAGTTCCAGCTCTCTAATTTTAGAGCTTTGATCTCATCCATGGGGGTTCATCCCTTAGAAAGTTGGCCTTCCTCCTACTTTCTTGTTTTTCCAACCTCTTCTCCCTTCCTATAAATTCACATCCTTCATTCCCTGAAGTTTAGAGCTTGGTTGATCATTGTAAGACTTGTCTGAACTCTCATCCCTTTGCATCCTAACATTGTGATAAAGCCTACGTGTTCAGGAGAAGGAATGCTTTTGAGATTTGGTGAAGGACTCATATTTTCATCGAAGGGTGCATCCAACATTAAGTCCTGGGTTGTAAGCACTCCTTTTGTATTTATTAATAATAACATATAATGTTTTCTTTCTATATTTGTCTAAATGTTTATGAAAATATTACTGTACTCCTAGATTTGCTAGATAGCTAATGTTTACATTTATTATGTATTGTATTACTTTTTTTTTTTCTATCCTGATCATCTGCAAGTTTCCATGTTCCATTAGTAGCAGGGAGCGAGCCTACAAGGATTATGGGTCCAGTTTGTCATTAATGGATTCAAGCATAGCATTGGGAAAAATTTATTATGTCTCTTTCCGCATCGCATTGTAAACATTAGTTAAGAGAGATTTGCATTAGAAAGAATCTTGTGTTGCTAGACCCACTCTAGGTCTAGAGAGATTGCCTCTATGCATAGAGGGGATTTATCTTGACAAAAAACATATTATATAAATTGGTTTCAAATATCATAACGGAATGCATTAAACATAACCTCTCAAATTATATTATCTAGGAACAAACTAGATTTATCCACAATATATTGATACATGACTCGGTTGCAATCACATAAGAAAACATTCACTCCATACAAAAAAAGAATATGGCAGCCCCGATGATGAAAATAGATTTATGCAGGGCATATGATTGTCTGGATTGGGCTTTTCTTAGGCTCACTCTGCTGAGGATCAGATTAATAAATCCAATCATCGAATGGATAATAGAGTGCATCACCGGGCCACTATATGATGTTATTATTAATGGTTATCCATCACAGTTCTTTGGGGTGGGACGAGGTCTTAGGAAGGGTTGTTCACTATACTCGTTCTTATTTATACTCGTTATGGAATTTTTGAGCATCAAGATCAGGGAGGTGACTAGCAGTGGCTGATTCAGAGGAGTATATATTTGTAGGGACATATTGGTGAGACAACTTATTTGTGGATGATGTACTGGTTTTTAGGATGTTGGATAGAGACCAATGGACACTTTTTTAAAATATACTTGATTTCTTTGGAAGCACAACGGGGCTGAGGGCCAATGAGGGAAATTCTGTTATATTATTTTCAAATGGAGACCACAATTTAATTGGGGAGATTTAAAATATGTATAAATTTAATATTCAACCTTTGGAAGGTGGGTTGTCATATCTGGGTTTCAAACTAAAACCAGTAAACTATAGAAATGTGGATTGGCAGGGGATGTTGGAAAAGGTGAGGAAAATTGGCTCCTATATGCACAGGTGGCTATCTACAACATATTGGGACGTAACAGGCATTGCTATATAGAATTCATGCCAGTATTATTCATAAATAAAATATTATTCTAAATACATTCATCTCGGTGGGGATTAAGATGGATGGAAAATACCATCTGAAAAAAATGGCGCGTATTGCTATTCCAAATGAGTGTAGAGGTTGGGGAATCCTAGAGTTGGGCACATTCTGATCAACATTGTTAATCAAATATTTATGAAGGGAAATTAATCAAGGTGGCATGTGGAGGGATATCATAAAGACAAACTATATGGGGGGTAAGGAATTTTTATTCTGGCATAGAAGAGGTACACTCGGTCAAAATCAGGGATCCCTCATCTGGAGGAGTTTACAAACTATGAAATATATTTAAATACAAAATCAAATGTGAATTTTTGGAAACATGGCACATATTATTAGTAGAACTGACAAAATAAAGGACATGGCTGGGACACAAAACCTATCAGAAAATCTGGTGAATTTCCTACACGCACGGGGTTATATATTTCTATACCAGACCATTGGGAGTTGGTAGGAATATACATCAATCTGGAAGGAGGCTAAATATTTACAAATTCTTGTACAGTTAAAAAATGAGTGGAATCAATATACTATGAATTTAAGGATGGTTGGGTTATGTTCTAGAAATAATAGGGACTAGATCACATGGGCTAGGAAATTGGGCCCAAAATGGATCATAGTGGCTGATACATATAAGTACATCATCAAAAAAACAAAAGGATTAAAACCTAACTAGTTAAAGAAGGTATGGAAACTCAACATTCCTCAGAAGATAACTCTCTTTAATTGGTTGGTTTGGCGTGATAGGAATCTAACATGGGAGAATTTAAGGAAAATAGGTTTACAGGGACCCAACCGGTGTATGTTGTGCTATAATAACATGGATTATAATAATCATTTTTTTATCACATGTCTTATTACTTATTTGGCATGGCAGGGCATATTTAAGCACATACAACTCCAACACAAGAATTTCACACACCTATAAGAATTATACACTTGATGGATGACAGGAAGGGAAGTCTCAAATATATTCCTTTCTATACTACTTGTGAGATTTGGAGGGGTTTGAATGTCATCACATTTTAAACCAAAGGAATTAATATGGATGAAATCATCTCTAGGATTATCACATGGTTTGGAGGTAGGGTTACGATGCAGAAATCCCCTAGAATCCGAGGGAAAATATACACTGAGCACATGCCACTATTTTTGGCGGGATATTTTGACGTGGAAGAACATGATCATATATGTGGAGGCGGGGTGTTGTGGAGGTAAATCCCCTCTGCAGACAGAGGTGATCCCTACTAGCCTAGACTGGGTCTAGCAACAATCGTTCACGCTATATTGCAAGTTCCTAATTGCAAATAAACCAACTAGCGATGTAGGCTTACCTAGAATCCAACGATGTTGCTTGTAGAAGAGGTAGCGCTCCCGTTCCTTAGCTTTGGCAGATCACGATCCCCATGACCTCCGTGATAGGACACCTGCACGCACGAGAAACAAAACAAATGCAAGTGTAAAATCTAGTAGATGCAACTATATGTCAGTCAGAAAGGACATAACTCATCATCATGAACATGTTGCTTGTAGAAGAGGTAGCGCTCCCGTTCCTTAGCTTTGGCAGATCACGATCCCCACAATCTTCGTGATAGGACACCTGCACATGCAAGAAACAAAACAAACACAAGCGTAAAATCCATTAGATGCAACTATATGTCAGTCAGAAAGGACATAACTCATCATCATAAACAACAACAAGAGTGGAACCATAACCAATAGTCGCTTATTATTAATCAATCAAAGAAGAATACAACCAAGTTCTGACGCGGAATTCTCCTTCGGAGGGTCGCCAGTGGAACACGTCTCGAAAAAGCCTGTCGAGGATGGGACAAACCTCTCTCTTCGGATCTTGACAATAGTCTCCTTGCTTGAATTTGGCCTTAAGGGAATTATGGAGGCTCTTGTAGCATAAGGCTCTTGGGAATTTGGGAACTTTTAGACTAGCTTGCAAAGGGGATGAGCAAGATTTTATAGATGGAGGAAGGGGAGTTGGGATCCCTATAATCATGGGATTGGCCCTATCCTCAAGGAAGCTTCCATGAGAGGTGGCAAACCACTTCCTCTACATGGAGATCCGGAGCCAAACCACCCAAATCGAATTAGATACCAGTTTATGAATTGGTTGGGATGAAACTTCCGCCATTTATTTTAAAAACACACTCCTTAAATTGGCTGGCGCGAGTGCAACTCTAGGATAGAGCACCAATTGGCGCGACCTATTTGAAGAATTTTCCCCATTGGCGTGGGTACTGAACTGGCTACCCGCGCCAATGAAAAAAGGGCCATTTTTCGGGTTTTTCACAAGGAGATGTCTTTAGGGGGATGAAAGTACATGTTCAAGGGAATGCCATGAAAGTATTTTCAAGTTATGTCACTGCTCACAGGTCACGGAATGAGCCCTCCAATGTGCGGGACGTGGATTGCAGGGAAGGTGACAAATTACTGTGTAACGGATGCCCCCTAAAGCATGAGGCCCGAGAGAGAGAGAGGGGTGAAATGATTTACGAGAACGTGTCCAACTGAAAACTCCGGCGTCGGAAAACCTGCATGGAGAAGTACAACTGATATCTCAGATACATGATATATATGCGGTATGGGCGTAGCCATCCATAACAGAGTATACAATAATCCAAATCCAAGGCATGGACGCAGCCATCCGGTGAGGATCGATAAATAGAATCAGGTATGGTCGCAGCCATCCAGTAAGTGAGTCATGTGACTAATCATAATAATCCACAAAATCGCAGCCTGGATTACAACAGACACAATCCAGGGTCTTGCGCTCCATCTCGACCCGAACATAGTACAAGTCAAGGAATGTGAATAAATGGGCTGAAGTCGAACATGCGAGAACATCGTCTGATTACCAGCTAATGATGAAAGTTGTTAACAGACGCGAGATGTACCACCAATAATGACGATGGCCCTCAAGGTACTACAGGTACAATCTACGGCATGTGAACAATGAGCTGACGTCGAACACCCGTAGAGTCACTCGATCAGAGCCCAATGATGAAAACCTCACGTCAAATGCGAAGAACCTTCCATTGAGGCATGCAGGCTCCAAGGTACTAGAAGGGAGTCTCTAGACCAGCTTCTTGGATAATGAGCTCAAGTCGACAGGAAGTGACCTTGATCGAAGGTGGGCCATAATGTTTCCCACGTCATTGACACGAGATAGAGGAACGAATGTTTTGTGATCTAGGATCATATTAGAATCAAAGGGAGGTTGATACTTGCAGAGGTCAAATTCTCTTGAACATATTGGTGGCACGACAGTGGATTTGGCAGTATTTGACATCAAAATATCAGAGGTCATGATGACGAGGCAAAGAGCAAATGAGAGGTCAAAAAGGATCACCCAAACCCACGGAGGCAAGTGAAAAACAAGATGAGATGTCCCCAACCCGACACGAACGCAGACAAGTGCCATGTTCAAGAGCGACATACTGCCGACACGACAATGATGTTGGTTCCATTTTCCCCACCATTTCTGGTGAGTACCTCTTTATTTTTACACAAGCTTGAAGAGGATACCATATGCTTGTCATATAAGTCCATCCTAGTACATTTAACGAGCCCTAGGAAGGAGGAACTCGGATACCGTCATTACGACTGAATCCAATGTCATCAGGGTTTAACGAGTCTGATAAAGGAAGAACTCGACGTCTTTTCATGTTTAGAGAGTTTGAAAAAATAGCATAAAATTAAACTCCAACGGTCCCTTTTCATAAATAGTTCCTCAGATCCGAAAAGGTAGAAAACTATGTCTGAGAAAACCTCCTAGTCGCGATAGGCTAGGGTATTCCTTTTTCGTAAATAATCTATCCCAGCCCGAAAAAGGGGTAAACGTATACTGGGTAGATGTCGTTTCGCAGCCACTTTAACGAGATCGAAATGACAAGGGCCTCGGCAATCTTTTCATGTTTAGAGAGTCAGAAAAGAGCTGAAAGATGACTCCAAAATGACTTTTTCGTGTTTTTACCGAGTCCGAACAAGTATAAAATACAACTCGTTTCACCGTTTAAGTTGCGTAAAAAACCTGTTGCTGCACACAAAGGCAAGTGTAAAATCCATTTTCGACAAAATATATTAAAATATTGATAAAAAATGACTTTTACAACCTAATGAGATTTCAAAAAGTTATAAATAAGCCTCAAATGGTAAAAACAAAATTACTTTTACTATTTACCTCATAGGAGAGCAACAGTGGTCTGTTTGTGTGCGAACTTCTGACGGCGATTGCGACTGATCCGGGCTACCATTCAGATTCCCGTTCGTTCCAGGTAAGAGGCGCTTCCCTGTACTCCATTTTAATCCATTTTTTATAGTTTTCCATTGCTCATTAGACTTCTGTGGAGAATTTTTTAAAATTTTAGGGCTTCGCCCATTGGCGCGGGTATCGGGCACGGACCCGCGCCAATGGCCTTTTGCATACAAAGGGCCCGCGCCAACTGGCGCGACTGTTAAGAAAACAGCCGCGCCAATGGCGCAGCGCGGTTTCCCGTTTCAAATTTCCAAACAGCTAGTGATTTACATGAAATTTCGAGCATAACAGAGATCTAATCAAGGGTTTTTGACCATGTTGATGCAGGCAACCGAGCAAAATGGCTATCGAATGGAAAGAGAGCGAGCATGGGGAAGAGGATGAACATGCTATGGAGAATGAGACTTGTATGAATGCCCTCAAGAACTGTGGGCTTAAAAAGTTCTTCCTGACACCTTGCTTACGAGCTCAACCGGAGCTCCTGCAATACCTGATCAGCGTATGGGACGAAAATGAACAAGTGTTCAAGCTGCGGGACCAAGTATTAGAACTTGAGGTTTCCGACGTATATTTCATAACCGGACTGTCGCGCAAAGGTCCGGTGCCCGTCTTGACAGGCAGCAGACCATCTGGAGAGAAGATGGAGCAGGTGATGGCAAGAGTGTGCCAAGGGGCACGACTGGGATCGGGAAGCGGCAAGGTAGATATCCATACCATCCCCGATCTAGCACTCAGAGTGGTGCTACATACCATCACGCGGGCTGCAGGGTCGCAGGCACCGCACGAGGCGACCAAGGCCCAACTCCTCCTAGCTGCTGAGTGTATGAATCCGACACTATTTGATTAGGCTACTGCAGTGACAACAAATATGAAAAGACAGCTCACAAAGTGTAAGCAGGCCAAGCTAAAACAGTTTGGCTACGGTTCCATCTTGGTATCGTTCATCCCGGAACGACTACCTATCTTTCAGGGCCAAGGGGCCATAGTAGCTGAGTCGGTACCACGAGAGCCGAGGATGGCTCGCTGGGCAGCACTGATGCCCAGATCAGGAGGAGGCCAACAGATGTCCTGGAGGTCGGAGTTTTTTGGATGGTTACGGCGTCAGTTGATTGTGGTCGAGGATTGGCCATATGCAGGGACCGATTTCACTGGAGACCCAGACCTTCCACTCCCGGAGGGAGATGACTGGGACGAGGAGTTGGGTATGATCTTATTTTTTATTTTTATGTTTTACGATTTTTTTTGGTAATACATGCCCGTCCTAACAACAGTTTTATGTGTATACAGATGTTGGCCCAAAGAGACCTGCCGGTATGTCTCCTATTTCACGGAGAACTCAGCCCGCAGCTGACCCTCAGGTGGAGGGTGCCGAGGGAGAAGAGTTGATCCAGAACCTCGAGGGGATCGCTCAGGGGATTCCAGACTATGCCCGGCTGGCAGATATTCCACTAGCATACCAGAGACATACGGTGGGAGTGCCTAATCGCCTCCACCGTCTTCTGAGACGCTTAGTGCGTGCGGTGACTTGTTATCATGAGCACCACGCAGATTAGACACCTAGGGCTTATTTCATGCATATTTTTTGAGAGACATGTCGTCTTCGGATGTATTAAAACGAACATGTGTATTTTTTGATTTTATGTGGCGCACACTATGTAAACATTTCGATACATACATACATACATACATATATATATATATACCTATTTCTGGATGGATCTTTCTTTTTACATGTGATGTCGTTTTACAAATTGCACAAATGTCTATCTAGCACCAAATTAGCCACTGCATCTGTCAATGTATTCATATGTCTGGGTATGTGTTGATATGTAATATAGTCAAAATTCCTTTCCAGTAAATGAATACGCAGATACAGACGTAAAATGGATGGGTTTCTGACTGAATAATGACCATTAAGTTGTGAGTCTAGATACACAAGTAATTCACGGATACCAAGGTTTACAGCCTCAGTTAATAATTCTAACACAGCACTATATTCTGCGATGTTATTTGTAGCACGTCCCAGACAGACACCTTGCAGATTGACCAACTCACCAGCAGGATCGTAGATTACCCAGGCTGCCGAAGACAGATTCCTGGTACTGCGGGAGGCACCATCCGCGAAACCAACAAACGGATTGATGGACATCTGCACAATCAGGAAGACCCGATCAGCAGAAAGATGTTTACATCGCACACCACACCACACATGCACACAAATGAAAATACACACCTATGTACACACACCACACCAAAAATCACTTCAAGCGTAGTATTTTTTGAGGTACAACCCATTTCTGGGCTGCGCCAACGGAACTCCTTCATAATCAATGAGCTCATAAGCCCCATTTTTCAATACGCGTTTTACTATGTAGGGCCCATGCCACATAGGTTGGAACTTACCGGCCCCAAGCTTGTCATGCGCTTGATCGTATAGGAGGACGAGGTCCCCTTCGACAAAGGAACGTGGAGAAACTGATTGATCAAAGTGAGCCTTGACCCGCTTCTTTTGTGCTTCAATAACTAAAGCAGCCAAACGGCGGTTTTCATCTAACCGTTCCAGATACAAAAGACGCTCTTCCTTAGGAGAAGTGTAGGGCAAAAGTTCCACAGCTAACTTCAAAGAAGGAATTTCGCACTCAACCGGAAGAGTTGCTTCCAGACCATACACCAATTGGAAAGGTGTGAATCCAGTTGCACTCTTTGCTGACGTCCGGTAGGCCGAAAGAGCTGAAAACAGTTGGAGATGCCAATTGGATTTATGAATACCAACTGTCTGTTGAAGCATTGTGACCAAAACCTTGTTCACAGCCTCAACCTGGCCATTTTCCTGGGGGTAATATGGCGTTGAGCTATCGTGGCGTAAGCCCAATCTTGATGTCAGCTCGACCATCATATAATCTCGAAAATGGGTACCATGGTCGGTAACAATGGCCTAAGGGACCCCGAAATGTGCAATAATGTGGTTGAAGATAAATTGGGCAGCTTTCTTACCGTCAACAGCTAGTGTAGGCATCGCTTCGGCCCACTTCGTAAAGTAGTCTATAGCGACGATTATATACGCATGCCCCCTGGCTGAATGAGGGTTACACGTCATGAAATCTACGCCCCATTTTGCAAAAGGGCCGACAGTAATAACAGGATGCAAAGGGAGAGGCGGCGCGCGCATCTTGCGCTGAAAGACCTGGCACGCGTGACATTTACGAACTGCGACGATACAGTCTTTGAATATTGACTGCCAGAAGTAACTGGCTCGCAGAATTTTCTGGGCAGTGGCATATCGGGACATATGACCGCCACAAGTGCCACTGTGGCAGTCATTTAGGACCCTTTCAGCCTCTTCCAGGGTGAGGCACCAGCGGAGCACCGAATCTACTCCAACGCGGTATAAAGTATCTCCTACTATACGGTAGGGTTGAGACTGATGCTGAATCCGACGTCGGGCATCTTTAGTCAACTCAGACCGAAACGTCGAGGTCTGAAGATACACAATAATATCACCGTACCATGGGTCGCGAGTGCTGATAAGAAAAAGAGTTTCGTCCGGGATATAATCCTCGGAATGAGATGGGATGGAGTCTGTCGGGAGCGAGCAAATAAGATCCGCAAAAACCAGTGATTTGGTCGACTTAGCAGTGGTGAACTCTAAGTCGAACTCCTGAAGGATAACGATCCATTTGGAGTATTTTCCCCCCAGTAATTGTCGAGAAATAATATATGTCATGGGGTTGCAATCCGAAACCACGGTTGTTGTGCGCAACAGGATGTAGTGGCGAAAGCGCTGCACAGCGTGTACTGCAGCTAACGCCAGCTTCTCAACGTGAGCATAACGTGTTTCTGTGTCGAGAAGGTTCCGTGACAGATAATAAACGACATGTTCATTTCCATCATCGTCATCCTGCACCAGAACCATAGCTATGGTGCTAAACGCGGCGGCGAGATACAAAGTGAAATCACGGTGATAGTTAGGAGGACGAAGCAAAGGAGCATTAACGAGTAACGTCTTAAGCTTCTCAAAGGATTGTTGAGCAATTTCGTCCCAGTGGAAGGGAACGTTCTGCTTTAAGAGACGTGTGAATCCTTTGGCCACCTCTGCGTAGTTCGGGGTAAAGCGTCGAAGGAAGTTAGCTCTTCCCTGCAGACTCTGCAATTGATATAACGAGGAGGGTGATGGGAGATTGATGATAGCCTCGACCTTTAAAGGGTCAAGGCGAATTCCATCTTTGGAGACTATGAATCCCAAAAGACGGCCAGAATCCACGCAAAAGACGCATTTATGAGGATTAAGCCTAATATTGTAGCGCCTACAGCGAAGGAAAATCTGGCGGAGGTGTTCAGGGTGGTCCTCTCGCCTAGCTGAGTGAGCTGGAAAGTCGTCCAGATAAGGCTGAACGATATGGCGTATGTCGTGGAAAGCGTAAGACATCGCACGCTGGAAAGTGGCTCCAACGTTCTTCAAGCCGAACGGGAGCTTTTTATAAGCGAAAGTACCCCACGGACAGATGAATGCAGTCTTGTGTTGATCTGCAGGTAGAATGTTTATCTGATTATACCCAGAGAAGCCGTCCATCAAGGAATAAATCTCACTCCCAACACATTCGTCAATGATTTGGTCTATGAAAGGAGTGGGATAGTTGTCGTTAGGACAAGCGCGATTAATATCGCGATAATCAACACAGAATCTGATAGTTCCCTGCATCTTATCTACAGGGACAATGTTGGAGACCCATTCTGTGAGGGGAATCGGGTAAATAAAGCCCGCGTTCAGAAGTTTTTCAACTTCTGCTTTGATGGCAGCGGCTTTGCGAGGGTGCACCGGGCGTAGGCGTTGGCGCACGGGTTTCGCACCAGGATAGGTAGGAATCTCGTGCACTACTATGCTGGGATCAATCCCGGGCATTTCCTCATAGGACCAAGCGAACACGTCTCTGAATTCTCGAAAAAGATCGGTATAGACTCGTATCTCATCAAGAGAACAAGTCACTCCCACCTGTATGTTCTCAACTATCCCTGGTTTAACGGAGATGTCGATTGGAATGGTTTGAGTGATGTTGCTCAGGTTTCCCTCTGAAAGCACCTCATGTGTCAATATGGGCGTCTGGAGAGGTGGAGTGGGAACCTGAGATGCAAAACGCTCTAGACAATCTGACATTGCCCCCAAGCTAGGCATGAATGAGGAACGATGATGTCCATCACTCCAAGGTAGCTCCTCAAGAGACATTGTTTCAACAATGGCTTCATCAGAAGGGAAAATCTCTTTAAGAGGATCAGGCGAGTCGGCCTCGCCGAGCCAGGGGGATTGAGAATAGATGTCTAAAGCCATGCTCAAAGGAGCATGCTGAGGAGGGGGAGGATCAGATGCGGCGACGATTTCACAGTAGCTAATCTCTACTGGAGTTAAGGGCATCGATTCTCCAAACTCAGTCACCTACTCAGGCGTAGGGATGAGCCATGGGTCGTCAGACCTAGAGATCATGTTAACTTGAGCGGTGTGCGGTGGTGGTGCGGGAAAAATACCCATGAGGATGGGGTCTTTGAAGAGACCGGACCCTACACTGTTAGGGGGATTTGGGATCTGATCCACGTATGGAACGTTGTTCTCGGAGGTGGAGGTGAAGAAAGACAACTGATCCACAGTAACGATTTTGCCCTCGTGAGGGAACTTAATAAGTCGAAAGAGGGTGGACGGCACGCATAACATGGCATGAGTCCAGCTGCGGCCAAGAAGTATATTGTAGTTAAGCTTGGCGTCAACCACTTCTACTTCTACGTTGACTGTCTTCCCCTGTAAAGTAATCGCTAGACTCTCGAGAACACCCAGGGGTTTGGATTCCCGACCATCGAATGCCTCTAGGGCATTGGGAGACGATGAAAGGGCCGGAGAGCCAATGGCCTTCCAGCAAGCGGACGACATGACACAGGTAGAAGCACCTTCATCCACAACGGCCCTATGGATGTTAAGACCGTTCATCCCGACTTGAATAACAAGAGCGATCTGATGTGGAAGTCGGGGGGTGAAATTTTCTAAGTCAAAGGTGAGAAGACTAGAATCGGCGGGATCGATTCCACCGATTGCAGATAATAAAGCTTTCTGTTGCGAAGGACAACTTTGAAGAACTTCCAATGTAGACATGGCAGAAGGCGCCTGTGCCAGATCCTCAACAATACTGTAGTGCTGAGCGGCACAGGCATTTGGATTGTAGGAAGACTTTCGTAAAACACCTTTAGAAGGTGGCCTCACAACAGGTTCAACAGTAGGCTTCTCAATTTCCAACGAACTGGAGACAGGTGGGGGAGGTGGAACATCCGCAACTGCCTTCCCTGGTGCCTGACGCGATTCGTTGTAATCCTTCAAATGCGTAGCAATAGAGATAGGTGCAGCACCATTCATCATAAAGACCTAGGACCCAAATGGTGTAGATGGTGAAGGCTGTTCAACCATCTGGGTCTGCTGAAACAGGAACGGTTCTTTAAGAACTGCCGGAGTCCCTTTGGAGCCTTTTAGAAGTTGACTAAATTCATATCGTCATGGAAAATCTTTTGTATAGTGATCTCCTTCACAAATGAGGCAGGGTTACTTCGGTTTGCATTTGGAACCGTCCTCGGTATGCGGTTTGGACTCTGGCTTTGGGGCGTCGGATTTAGATTTTCCTTTGCCCTTCTTTTTCCCTTTGGAGGCTTTCTCCATAGGATTGGCCTGAACGGCATTAACCTCCACAGTTTTTCTAGAATCGGTAGGGGCAGGAGAAGCAGAATTATTGGATGAGTTGGACTTCTGCTTCCCATTCGAAGATTTCTTCGAATTTTGAGACCGGAACCAATAACACCATCCACCGCTGGGGTAGGTGGAGTCTTAGAGGTTCCAGACCGTGGAGCATCAGGAAAAATATCATAGAGCGTGCCAGACTGTGAGTATACCAGATCCAAATATTGAGCACACGCTATGGCTTGTTCTTCAGTCACACACGCTCCCATAGCAATATCTTGGGCGATTTTGTTAACGAAGGAGGTGGTGAACCAATGTGTTAGTATCTGATCAGGTATATGAAACTTGATCAGTCTACGACGACGTCGCCACTCATGAATGTGATCAGAAATGTGGGTGGCTTTGTCCTGCTTCAAAGAAGTCAGGAGGTGCGTCCCGGCTTCGTAGCGAACCGGTAACTGAAAGTGAGTCAGAAAAGCCATGGCTAACATATTGAAATCTTGAAAGATGCCACGGGGTAATTCAATATACCACTTAGCTGCAGCGCCAGTCAAAGTGCACTGGAAGAGGCGTAGACGAACTGAATCATCCACCCAAGAGTTGGACGAACACCAAAGATGGTAAGTCATCACATGAGCTTGGGGGTCCTCCCCAGCTTTACCCTCAAACTTGGGGCAATCACCGGGCACCTTGGTAGGAACCGGAGGCCAATAAGGATTATGCAAAATCGGATCATTGGTTAATTTCGAAACATCCGGTAACTCCAGGGTATCCAGAAACGAAAATGGCGGATTGGACGACATACCTGGCCCTGGATAAGGACCAGTACCTGTACTCCATGCTGGTTGGGAATATCCTTGCCCCCATGGGTTCTGTCCAGCAGGATTCTGACCGTAGGGGGTATAGGTGGTATAACCAGCCTGATTCGATTGTTGGTAACCAGCGTACGGGGGTTGGTAACCAGAGTATGGACCCTAATTATGAGTCGGCCCTGTGTATGCAGCATTTGGATTTGGCTGCTGAGTATAGGTATAGCCGGGTTGTTGAGGACGATAGTTAGAACCTTGGGGCTGGCTATAATTCGGTCGGTATTGACCATGAGAATAGTAGCCGCCTTGAGGTTGAGTGGGCTGCTGATAGGTGGGGCCCTGCTGAGCCTGATAATTAGGGTGCAACGGTGGATTTGGTTGTGGCGCTGAATAACTCGGCTGTTGGGCAGGGTTGATAGGATGTGCAGGCTGGCCTGGTTGAGCAGGCTGACCTGGCTGAGCGGGCTACCCTGGGTTAACAGGTTGACCCGGGTGAATAGGTTGTGCCAGTTGCATAGGTTGACCTGGCTGTTGAGAAGCACCAGGTTGTACCGGATGAACCGGTTGGCCTGGAGGAGGTACACCAGGTTGTGCCGGATAGACCGGTTGGCCTGGTGGAGGTATGGAGCCAGGTGGTGGCTGGTAACCAGTTTGACCTGCAGCAGGACCATAAGATGGTCCTGGCTAGTGTGCAATGTTTGGATTAATAGGATACTGAGGTTGCATGGGTTGGGAAGGTTGGACTTGCCCCCCAGGACCATATACCAGCCCCGGTTGGTACCCCGACTGAGGCTGCACAGGTTGACCGGAAGGGTTGTAATACTGTCCTTGGGGACTGTACGATGGCCCTTGCTGGCCTGCAGGATAGCCTTGTAAAGGCTGCCCCTGCAGGTCATAAGGATAGCCAGGCTGGCCCGAAGTTTGGCCTTGAAAAGGTTGCCCTTGCGGGTTATAAGGATGTCCAGCCTGGTTATAGGGTAAACCTTGAGCATGAAGGTGAGCCTCTGGAGCGGGTAAACGTAAAATGTTCCTGTGCTCATCATACTGATATGGAAAAGCATACACGGGCGTACCATCCTGTGCATAATGCGAAAAATACGGGCGGTTGGGATCTTGAGAGGTTTGTCCAACCTCGGGGTTCGGTTGTTGTAGGGACAACAGATACTCCTCCGGAGAGATGTTCTTCGGCATAGCAGTCGCTATATAGACGTCTTCAGGAGGTGGCACAGCCCTCGCGGAGTGTGCCATGACAGCGGGTGCAGATGCGGCCACACAGATAGTGGGCCGAATGGGTATAGAAGTGACTTGAGGGGACGACGTGACGGGTGTCTGAGGAGACATCCCCAATGAAGGAACCATCGGCCTCGTAGAAGGAGCTGATACCCCCATAGAGACTCCGGTGGCGATAATCTGACCCAAGGATCTATACCCTGCTGGTAATGAGGGACCGAGTGATGACATAACAGCTGGTTCAGGGTTGTCTCCTGGAAATAATCTCTGAGGAAATAACTGGTAATATTCACCGGAAGTGGGGATTTCCTCGCTGGATTCACTCATGTTGGAGCCTGCCGCTAGATCTCGTAGTAGACGGCGAGGACTAGGAGGAATAACAACAGCTATAAAAGGCGAACCCGATGTAAGAGAAGGGAAATCTTCCCCTACTCCCAATCCAAACCAAGGGTCGAAAAAGGGCCAATTGAACTCAACTGGTCCTTCAAAGGGCTGCTCGGACAGAACCGGTCCCCCGTCGGGAAACTCGGAAACAATGGGCTGCTGTGGTTCAGCAGAGGATTGGGAAACCTCTGATGAATCGTCCGTATATGGACTACCAGTAGACGAAACAGAAGGTTCCGCCACTGTGGTAGTAACGACAAGAGAAAAAGATCAAACACACACACGGGCTGAAAAAGAGTCAAGACACACAATCAAACGGCTAACAAGCAAAATCTAACAGCGCGTGTGATCGCGGGTGTTTTGTTTTACCACATTGAAACTTAGAAACTTTACCGTTTCATGTTTTAAGAGTCGAGAAACGGCTGAAAGGTGACTCTATCTCTTTCAGTTTTGAAGCAAGCGTGAAAGGACAAGCGCTTGGTGATCCTTTCAAATTTAAAGAGTCAGAAAAGATCAAATGACTACTCGGGAATACTAGGCAAAGGGTGTACCAAATAACCGTGAACTGCAATATACACCTTGGTTTCAAAATGAAAGAGAAATCAACCAAGGACTTAACGTATGTGCAGGCAATCTCCCCGAATGTTGTGTCTGGTGTATCACGGGTATAGGGCGGTAGACTCGGCTTCCTGTGGATAAAGGATAGAAACCTAGTGGGGTCTCCCTTTATATACGCGACAGTACGGGGAGCACAAGTCTGTACTAGCGCTGTCTAAAGCCAAGAGGCGAACAACAGCTACTAGGTTTAAAGACGCCGGAACACGTCTCTAGCCTAGACCTCTAAATGTTGCGTTAATGTTTCAATGCTGCCTTAGTGTAAATTGAGTAAATTTTAAGGTTTATCTTCAATTACGTTTCAGTTTTCAGGCCCTAGCGAATGTAATGTCTCAAAATCTCCTAAATGCACTCTATATGCCACAGTATATCATTTCATTCGATGAAAGCTATTTATGAGAGAGTTGAGAGATTTTCACACAATAACGAAATGAACAAAAAACAACCAATGATGTCTCTAATGCAGCTAATGAAAACTAAAAAGCTTTTCGTTCAAAGTTACCAATCACTAATAACACCGAAAAGATCTAATTCACAAAAGAGCAAAAGAGATTTTTTTTTTATTTTCAATATTTCAGAGCAAAGTGCGCTAAAAAAATGAAAACTAATGCAAGAGAAATTTGAGAAATGATGACAAGAGGGAAAAAACAGGAAAATTCCACTCAATGCAAACGTACAATCAGACCTCAAATCAACCAAAAGTCCCTTAAAACGAAAAGAATCCCAAAGACCCCAAATGAGCCGCGTAATCTAGGCTCAAAACGAGATAAGGCAGAATTCGAATGGAGAAGGAAACAATCACTCAAACAACACAATGAGACAATAGAAAACCACCAAACGAATGCAAAGAAGAAATCACAAGGTTGACTGAACCGATAGAAACTGAAAACTCCCAAGGGAGGCTCGACACACAATAGCACCTAGATGACCTAGGGCTAGAATGAAAAATCGATGGAAATGGGAAAACAACCAAAGGATGCAGGTAACAATCAGTCAATCAAGGCTCCAAAACACTCAAGCAGTGGAAAAATCAAGACCAAACACACAGATCAGGCTCAGGAAGCTCAGGACTGAGCAAACCCTAGTACCTCGCAGGATTAGCGCGACTGTGAGGCTGAAACTAGTGTCAGAGACGAATTGGCGCGGTTAATACACAAGAAACCTGCGCCAATGGGCGCGACTATCAAGCTAAAAAGCGCGCCAGTCGAGTTTCCCAGTCAAAAATAAGAAAGAGCAATCCAACAAGCAGACCAATGATGACCAAGCTATCAAAAACCCAAATTCACAGAAAGAACCAGCCCAAAAGAGATGATTAAGCAAGGAGGATCAAGAATTGACCGAAAAGACAAGACGATGCTCCAAGTGTTCAGTTTACAAACTAAACCGGAGATTGACTGAAGCAGCTTTGATCTACTTCGCAATTGCAGAGAAAAACCGTTTTGAAGGCTATCTGGCTAACTTCAGGCTCTGTCTATAGTTTACAAAGCAGAACAACAACAAGCTAACGATCCCCAGCGGAGTCGCCAATTTGTTGTGGAGGTAAATCCCCTCTACGGACAGAGGCGATCCCTACTAGCCCAGACCGGGTCTAGCAACAATCGTTCACGCTATAGTGCAGGTTCCTAATTGCAAATAAACCAACCAGCGATGAAGGCTTACCTGGAATCCAACATTGTTGCTTGTAGAAGAGGTAGCGCTCCCGCTCCTTAGCCTTGGCAGATCATGATCCCCACGATCTCCGTGATGGACATCTGCACATGCGAGAAACAAAACAAACGCAAGCGTAAAATCCAGTAGATGAAACTATATGTCAGTCAGAAAGGACATAACTCATCATCATAAATAACAACAAGAGTGGAACCATAACCAATAGTCGTTTATTATTAATCAATCAAAGGAAGAATACAACCATAGTTCTGACGCTGAATTCTCCTTCGGCGGGTCGCCAGCAGAACACGTCTCGAAAATCCTGTCAAGGATGGGACAAACCTCTCTCTTCGGATCTTGACAATAGTCTCCTTGCTTAGATTCGGCCTTAAGGGAATTATGGAGGCTCTTGCAGCATAAGGCTCTTGGGAATTTGGGAACTTGAAGACTAGCTTGCAATGGAGATGGGCAAGCTTTTATAGATGGAGGAAGGGGATTTGGGATCCCTATAATCATGGGATTGGCCCTATCATCAAGGAAGCTTCCATGAGAGGTGGAAAACCACTTCCTCTCTATGGAGATCCATAGCCAAACCTCCCAACTCAAGATAGATATCAGTTCCTGGATCAGTTAGGACGAAACTTCCGCCATTTATTTTTAAAAAACACTCCTTAAATTGGTTGGCGCGAGTGCGACTCTGGGACAGAGCGCCAACTGGCGCGGCCTCTTTGAAGTATTTTCCCCATTGGTGCGGGTACTGAACTGCCTACTCGCGCCCATGCAAAAAGGGCCATTTTTAGGGTTTTTCACAAGGAGATGTCTTCAGGGCAATGAAAGCTCTTTTTCAGAGGGATGTCATGAAAGTGGTTTCAAGCCATGTCACTGCTCATAGGTCACGAAATGAGCCCTCCAATGTGCGGGACGGGGATTGCAGGGATGGTGACAAGTGCGTAACACACGGCAGATGCGGCAATAGCATGGAAGTGAACCATTCCTGATGATGCTTGTCATCGTAGGCAAATCCTCCATCGTTGATGACCTTTTTTAGCTGCTAGTCAGCTTCCCAAAATAACACCATAGGCCCTTACCTAATATCTTTTAGTTCTACTACGCATTGAGAATAAGACTTAGGTTTTTGAAACTACTGCTTCAGGGCATCCTTGATCTCGTGTATTGTGGGATTCACATGTTGAGTAATGTATCCCATGAACCAATACAAATCCTGAACTTCAAAGGCTATTTCTAGCTGTGCTCTTTTAACAACATCATTATTAGCATTCTGCGCAGCCCATACCACATTCACCATGAACCAAAATTAGTCCACATCCTCATCCCCCGCACCCTTAAAAGTGGGTAACTTCATCTGCGTGGCCATATCATCCTCAAGTGGGGGTGGAGGCGAGGTAGGAGGATTCTTACCCCTGTGTGAGTTCGATGGTGGCATAGCCAGGGGGCTAGTCTCTGCGTGCATAGCCCCACTCATGTTTACATCAGGTGAATTTCTCAGAGGACTGTACAAAGATTTATCCCCCTTTTGATTGACCCAATAGTATTTACCATTGCGTGTTGTAATGCCACTCTGATCTGGGGTCATTCACTTGGTGTGGCTGCACATAACACATTTTTCACACAATAGCATTTTAATCAGTAGAGGAAAAGTTTGTAATAACTTACCCCTCAACCCTTTGAAAAACCTCCTTTCATCTTCAAAGTAGGACACAAATTGATCGACTGCAAATTCATTTACAAATTTTCCCAAGACGCTATCAACCCAATGATCTATAGTCCGGGTAATAGAATTATTAGTCTCTTCCAGTTGTTTGATTAATTCAAGGGTCCACTGTGTGACCTGGTCATCCTTCCAATAGGTTTGGAATTCCCCTAACCTTGCCAACCACTCCTATAGTTTGTGTGCAAAGGTTATGAAGAATATGTCGTGCACCTCCGTAAAAATATACTTATTCTTCCATTCTTCAGCATATAGCTTCTTACTTCTGTTTTCTTTTAGGGAAAACTCCTAAAACTATTTTTCAAACCAGTCCTCAAGTTCAGGCTTTAATGGCTGCCAATGACCTCGTGGCATCACCCAATCTCTCTCAAAATGTTCCCGGTCTCGGAAATAGATTCATTTTTTGGCTTGAGGGGTCCTGACCCAGGTTCGGATTTGAGGTTAACCAAAATAACCCTCTTACAACTGGCCCTTTTGGCAGTGACCTGCTTGCACAAGTCAAAGTCTCACCTGAAGCAGTATGGGGGGGTGTAGGAACCATGTTTTCACACCCTGAGAGAGATTTAAATGATGTGGGTGCCTTAAGATCCCAAATAATCATAAACAGACCAACAGATGCATATAGAACTCATATATTCACAACAATACTTCTTTATTACTTAACATTCCAGATCCTTCATACAAAACATTTCAACAGCCCACACACACAGCCAGTGGGGTCCGCACATAGCTGGACTAAGGCCTCTGCGCACACAGCCAATGGGAGCCTTCAACCCAGACAAATCCGCACAAATGATCACAAAATATCCAGATCTATCATCCAATTCTAGACATATCCCCCAAAAACTAACTTCTTAGACTCGATCTATTCGTCTATTTATATTATTTAGCCTACATTATCCTATGGTCTGCAAACCATGGTTTTGGCCCCTTGATCTACCCTTTTGACCCATTACAATTTTTGAGGGGTTTTGACCTGCCCCAAAACCCCTACGCAAGACTAACTTATTACAAAATATAGCAAAAATGTCGGACTTAGGGGACCCTACTCCAATAGGGTATTTTCGTGAATACAATTTGACTTCATGCCCAATGGATGGACTCAAGGCCTTCTAGGTTCTTAGTATCTCATAGGGGGTCACTATCCCACAATTGGTGCATATATGTTGACTTATTTTATCATCATCATGTATTATATGTTCATTACTTTCCTTTTCTTAAACCCCATACTTATTTATTTACCAAAAGGAAGTTTGTATAACTCTTTAAACTTGAATTATGTCTCTACACTCCACACACTTCCCACTTTCCACACATATTCCTCATGTGGTAATATATATTTAATCATTTTTATGAATGTGAAAAACACCCCACCCATCCATTCCCCTCCCCTCGCATCTAACCTTCCACACACATTTTCCTCACACTTTTATTTATCCAAGCACTTAAATATTTTTCAAAAGTCATACTATATACTCTATCAAAGCGAATTATCTACTTATATGCCATGCTTATTTAAAATAATGGAAAATAACCATTTGCTCCTTTCAAGGCTAATTGAAAGCTCATTTAAGAAATTGCAATCTCCAAGGTGAAAAGGTGTTGATATTGTATTATGTGAATTAACTTTCAGCACACCACTTAAATACATGCCATAGGTTATTTAACTTCTCATTATTATTCTCACATGGCGTGATGAAGGTGGTATGTGATGAAGGGATGTGTTACTATTGTAAACCTAGATTTACATAGCTAAGAGCTTTATAAAGCCGCACTCCACCTGTCACTTATATCTAAGTGCATTGAATTAATAAAGAAATATGTTGAGTAAAAGGAAGAAGGATATCATTTACGACAATAAATCTAATTCACGTGCACAAAAAATCAAGAATTCCATTAGTATAAAACTTATAAATGGTATTTTAAATTGAGTCCTATGGATAATTAGAACAACATAATTTGGTGTATAGGGTGTATTGGTGTGTTTAGTACAAGGGTGTATGAAATGCACCGGTGCTTGGTAGGGGTGATTGCTAACCTACAAGCAATGTCACAGGGCAAAAATGGGTTGTTAGATGGTTAGTGAAGCATCATAACATGTAGAAAAACTAGTTATAAAACATAGCATACTACAAAAGAGGAGGAAACAAGAAACAAAAAATACAAATATAACACAAGCTCAATATCGAGTAAACAAACTAATAATACCAATGGAGAAAGAAACCCCTTTTATTAGCCACTAGTGGTAAAAAAGAGCCAGAACGCTAAAAAACCCGCAGTGGGTCCTTAGATCTATGGAGCTCTAATACTAAAAGCAAGGAGGGCTCTTCCCTTAAGCTGTTTGCAAGCCTCTCTCTTCTCCTCAAATGAGTGATCGGATAATAGGCAACTAATGCACTTCTCCTTTGGGATTGAGATGTTGGATGGCCAACAAATGAATTCCTTCACTCCTTTGTTTCTTGGAAAACACATTACTGGTTTTCTCATGGGAAATTTGGCTAGCATAACAATGTGTTCTAAATTGTTCTTCTCATTGTGGTCTTTTATAGGAAAAATTCAAATCTTCTTCCCTCTCTTGCTACAATTATGGATAGTGAACCAAGGGTGGTGGTTGATTCCATTGTGTGCTCACTTGAGGTCTCAAGGTGGCTCTAAGAAGATGTCCTTGGGTGGCCTCAAGTGTAGAAACTTCTTCCTGAAGAGTGCAAAGTGGTCCCGGATGTTGACCTTCTACCATACCCTAGACTGTGCGGATTATCGAGGGATAGCTGCGGAAATTTGCACTGCTATCAAAGAAAAGGGTGCGCAGAGCACTTTGTGCCAGTGTCTTCTATGCGTGACTCAAAAAATTTTCCTTTTGACCTTAGAGAAAGTTAAATTTTCCAGATTTTGTAATGTTTTTACACCCTATAAATCCTTCTGCTTAACATTTCATAATGTCCTTTGCTTGTCAGATTTTCCAATGATAACATAGGGCTTTCTAATGTTGGTTGTGTTCCACATGGGTTTTATTTTTAAAAAAATAATTCACTAGTGTGCCCACCAATTCAACTCTAAGACCAAGACCATTAGAGTTTCTTTAGAGGGAAAGCACCCAATTCCATTAACTGCCAAAGTTTTTAAAGAAATACTTAAGTTACTAGACTAAAATAGTAAACTCAAATTTCCTAAAGTTGATGCCTTCCTTGGCTCTTGGGGTGGTGGAATTATTGTTATTTTGGATTTCATGCTCCATATTTCACACATTCCAACCAACCCGTTTTATCCTTGATATCTCATTACTATTAGATTTGTACAAAGACTTTTCCTAGTTATTTTCCTGCATAATGGGACATGAGTCGATGTCTCATGTACCTAGGTCAATTATATATATATATATATATATATATATATATATATAGATATATATATATATATATATATATATATATATATATATATATATCTTACTATCAAAAAAAAAACTTTGACTGGGTATAAGTTATATTCAACAAGATTTATTTCCAATTGGAAATCTATGTCAATACCAATAGGTTCTTCATGACAACCTATCTAGTGATTTACATTGTTTATTATAATTTTTTTAATGGCTTATCCACCAAGAATAACACAAAACCTGAAGTAGAACCGGTACAATTTTGGTACCTTGTTCTATGGAAACACAAGGCATTGTTTCACTTCTTCCTTTTCCATGATTGGTTTTTCAAGGAGTTTAGATACATGCTCACAGGAATCAACCACAAAGAATATCTTTAGAGGCATACAAGTTCCTAAAAGGGGAAGGAGTGCATGTAGAAAAGGACAATCACACATATATTAGGATTTATGGTCATGAAGATAAATCTATGTTAGTTGAGTTTAAAGAAAATTTTGGAAATTTTGTTTAGAACATTAAAACCTTTTAACTTGAGTGAGGCTAAGTCTACCTAAGGATTTGATCCCAAGAGTATATTTTCAAGACATTGGCATCAATGTGATATCATAATTTCTTCACTAAAACTACAAAAGAAATTGGAGAAAATGAAGCAAAAACGCTAAAGGAAAAGGAAACAATGGTACATAATAATGATTTAGTGACTGGAGTGAGCACCAATTTAGAAGGAAAGACCAAGAAAAGAGGGAAGAACCCTACAAATTCACAACCTATTCATGCCCACAGACTCATCTAAGTTCCTCCTCAGTTCATAAAAGACAAGAAACATCTATAAATTGTAAAAAGTGCAATGAATGAAAATCAAGTGGATATGATAGAGAAGAACTACCACCTCATTCTAGCTTGGAAAAATCACACATTGTTAAATTTTCAAAGAGTAAAGTTTAAACTAGAAATGGGTCACAACATCTACAAGGACCCACTAATATGGTGGATAATTCCTTAGTTTTATATTCAGTATCCCTACAAATAGTCAAGTGAAAGGATATAGTAGAAGAATTATTTGTCTTTAGCTATTAAATCCCCAAAATCTATATCAACAACTACACTAACCACACCCCAAAATGAAGAAAGTAGAAAAGTTATTAATTGGTAAATATCAATAATCGACTAGGTATTATTGGAAGAATGTAGGAAATTTCCTTATTTTTATGATCTAGGTGGATATTGGTGGCCACCCACCAATTCCACCTATACCTTCAGTCAGTTTCGTCAGTTTCCTTGTTTATATAATCATTTACTATTTTTAGCCATTTTTTTGGTCTTGAACTTCTAGAGCATTTTTGACCCCCTAAATGGTGTTTTTTTTAGGTCCACAGCAAGCCCATAGCCATAGGTAAGAGCCCAAAACAAATATTGTAGTAATTAGAGAGATATTTCAAACAAGGTGTCATATGTGCCAAACAGAGATAATATGACTAAGTTACGATCCCAAAAAGTTGGCTGCCCAATTAACCCCTACGGGGCCCACAAACTCTTGGTGCTCCATATCTTAGGGTTAGGGTTTTGGTTTTTTAGGGTTTTCTCTTGTTGTTCAATAATAAAAATTCCCTTGAGCCTCATTGTAACACAGTTTTGAGGCATCTAACCACCACATCTCTTCTCAGAGATAAGCTACCATGGCCCGAGCTAGTTTAATTTCCATTTTGTCTGTAAGCATATTTCATTTCTTTGATATTAATGAAATGAAGTGTTATTTTTGCTGCATCTTTTTATTTATGGTTATATTTGTTTTTTTTGTGTTCCTTTTTAAGTTTGGATTAGTCGTACTAGAGTGATATGCTCTTTATCTATTTTTATTTACATGTCCCCAATGAGGCCAAGGTATAAGGAGTTAGGGCTCAAACTGGTTGAACCTTTGTAAGACCAAACTTGGAAACCCCGACGGCCTCCCATGTTGGAAGAAAACAAAGACGAGGGAGTAGGAGATCCTTTAAAAATATTGCTCGAAGAATCCCTCAAGTGAAAAAAGAATGTGATGATGGACAACTTTGACCAGATCCTTCAACGGATGCTCACATGCGATGCATCTTCATCCGGTAGTCACTCTAGAGGCGCCACACTCTTCAAGGTACAGGTCAACTTTCACATTCCCATATTTGAAGGCCAGATGGATGCAGAATTCATAGATAGATGTTTAAATATGTTGGAAGGATATTTTTTAGTCATGATTTTTTCAATAGGGAAAAGATTAATTTTGCACTCCTCAAAGCCGCCCCCCATGTCAAGGACTAGTGGAAAACATACTACGAACAGAGGGACAAGAGAGAACCCTCACTGTTTTTCAGTTTCACCCACTTGGAATTATTTATAAGATGCCATCACGGAAAAATATTTCCCCGTGGGGAGCTATGAGGGAAATTACATACAATGGACCACGTTACGACAACAAAGGGATGAAGATGTGCATGAGATCAAGAATTTTTTCCATACCCTGTGCACAAAGTTGGGTATCAAAGATTCAGAGAAACATTTGGTGCTCAAGTACCACATCTATTTGAAAAAGTACATTCAGGAGGAAATGGAGTTCCTTGACATCTCCTCGCTTGGTGTGACATATAGATATGTTTCCAAGATCGAGCATAAACTTAAATAGAAGAAGCGATACTTTGGATCTATAAATATGAAGCAAGGGAAACGAACCCCAAAATCGCAGAACAAAGGACAAAGCCAAGACTGGGTGACCCAAGACAACCCACCAAAGCCGCAAGAAAATAACAACACCATGAAGACAAATAAGGACACGAGAAAGTGGTGTGAGTTCCATAAGATCCCCACTCATAACACAACTGAGTGTCGGTCCAAGAAGTCACTGGTGGCCGAGTTGAACGCTTCTGAATTAGACACATGTTCTGACTCTGAATCAGAACCCGAATAGGGGAATGACAACGAGAAGTAGGTTATTGATGCGGAGCCCAATGCCACCATTGCCACCACCAAGATCCAAAAGGATGAGCTCGAATATCCATATGAGTGGGAGCACCTCTTCCATTCCCGGATGTGGGTGAAGGGTTATCATTTGCAGTTCATTGTCGATAGTGTGAGCCAAACGAACCTCATTTTAGAATAGTTCATGAAGCGGCTAGGCCTACCGACCACAACACAGCCACAGTTGTACACCATCAGGTGGCTTCACCAAAGACGAGATCTCCATGTCAGCCAGTAGTGTCGCCTTCCCTATATCATCAATCTCTTCACAGATGAGGTGATGTGTGATGTTGCCCCTATTGAAGTTTGTGATGTATTATTAGGCCAACCATACTTGTGGAAGTGACATGTTGTGTATGATTCTAGGTCTCATGTTGTTATTATTACTTTGCACCATAAGTTGTACAAGATACCAGAGGTAGCACCGCCTACCTCCATCTATTTGGTCATTATGAAGCAATGAGATAAAATCATTTCCCACAATGGGAAATTTGTTTTCCTTATGATTCTCCCTTAAGGAAAGTATAATAGTGTGGCCACAACCTCCAAACAGGGCTCCCCCATGTGGTAGTAGCAAATGGAAAAGGTCATAAAGGATTACAAAGACATCTTCACCTCACCCACAGGGGTACCTCTACATTGTCAGGCCAAGCACTCCATCAATCAAACACCGGGCGCGTCGCTACCCAATGGACCGATCTATCAACACTCCTTTCTAGAGAACGATGAAATCAAGAGGTAGATTCAAAATATGTTGTAGAAAGGTCACATCAAGCCATGTTCATCACCCTGTGGGAGCCCTATTGTGTTGTTACAAAAGAAGGATGATAACTGGAGACTTTGTATTGACTATCGGGCAATGAACAAGATCATTTTCCGGAATAGGTATCCAATCTCATAGACCGATCACCTTCTGGACCAACTCAAGTGGGCCAAATATTTTAGCAAGATTGACTTAAAGTCTAGATATCGCCAAGTACCAATCGACCCCTCCAATGTGTGGAAGACTACCTTTAAATCCAAGGAGGGCCTTTTTGAATGGTTGGTCATGACTTTTGGGTTGGCGAATGCCCCCACAACCTTAATGAGGTTGATACACATTATCTTGTGACACTTCACAAACTCATTCATGGTGGTGTATTTGGATGACATCCTGATCCTCAGCCAGAGTTGGGAAGAGCACCTCCACCATATTCGACGGGTCCTCCAAACCTTGCCGCAACATAAGTTGTGTGCCAATTTGGAGAAATGCACTTTTGGTATGACCCAGGTTCAATATCTAGGGTACATCATTGATGAGCAAGGTGTGTATGTAAACCCAACTAATATATAAGTCATTAGGGATTGGCCAGCCCAAACCACTCTAACAGAGTTCTGCAACTTTCTAGGTCTTGTGAACTTCTACCGCAAGTTCATGTTGGGATTCTCTCATAACAGTTGGCCTTTGAGTCAAGTCACCAAGGGAGGAGTGAAAGCAAATTTATTTTGATTTGGATCCCAACAAAAGGAATTTTATGAGTTGAAGCAACACCTCTGCTCTGTACCATTTCTCACATTACCATACTAGCAACAACCATTTGAGATTGAGATAGATGCATCTTACTATGTGATTGGTGTAGTTCTTACTCAATAGGGGCATCCAGTGACATATCACCGTGAGACACTTTTAGACACAATATTGAAGTATCCCACCTATGAAAAATATATGTATTCTATTGTGGGCATGAGATTTCGAGGGGGTCGACTCTTTATAAGAGTGATCTAGAATTTGGAAACACATACCAAATGCTCTTGGAAGGAAAGCAAGTTCCAAATTACCACCTCCGGGATGCATTTTTATGCCACCTGGGACACTTCTGTGTTCCTTCAAGCGAGCGTGCCAAGATGATTTTGAAGGTGCACTATAATTGGGTAATTGGAAATTTCAAGGTAGCGAAAACAATGGTAGTACTGTAGAAGTATTTTTATTGGCCAAACCTTCGACAAGATGTTGGGAAGTACATCAGATCCTACACTGCCTGCACCATTTCCAAACCAATCATCAAGAAGCAAGGCGTATATACTCCTCATCCTACTATTAGTCGACCTTGGGAATCCATATCCATGGATTACATGTCGGGCCTTCCTTCTATTAAGCATGTCAGCAACTACGTTTTTTTGGTCGATGATAGATTCTCTAAGATGGCCATTTTGGTGGCCTATAAGAAGGATATCACAGCAGAAGTCACTGTTAAGCTCTTCTTTGAAAGAGTGTGCATACACTTTGGGATCCCATAGCCCATTATCTCAAATTGAGATAGGAGGTTCCTACGTACAATTTTTTCATGTCTATGGTCGATGTGAGATACCAAGCTCACCAAGTCCACGACTTTCCACCCCTAAACTGATGGCCAAACAAAGGTCATCAACAGGATGATCGAACACATTTTGTGCATGTAAAACTCAAATTATCTACACACATGGGATGAAATCCTCACCTATGTCTAGCACATCTACAATAGAGCTCTCCATATCTCAACTGGCCACATCCCCTTTCATGTGGTGTTGGGATTCCGACCATTATGCCCCATTGATGTGGCTATACCATTTGCAGATACTTAGGCATATTCGTCTCAAGTCTACTTCGAAGCTAACAAGGCTAAAAGCTTCAATGAGTGCATTAAACACATCCACCAGTAGGTCCATGACATATTGAACAAATCCAATCCTAAATATAAGAAACGGCATGATTAGCATCAGGTGTCACACAGGTTCCAGGCAGGCGACTAAGTTTCGCTACATTTGTATAAGGAGCACCTCATTGGGCCTCAATGAAAACTTCACCCACTCTAATATTGGTCATACACCATCATTAAGGATGTATGGGAAAATTCCTTTGAGCTCAGCATCCCACCATTCCTTGGCCTCCAACTAGTGTTCAATGTGGACTGCCTTCGGCCATACTTTCCACCATTATTGAACACATCTGACATTACAAAACAACTCACACCAATGGAATTAAACCCAGAATACATGAAACATTCCACAATAGATTGAATCATGGACATGTAGATCAATAACAATTTCCAACAGAGGATCCAACTATACTAAGTTTTCAAAGCAAGCCAACTCCTTCACCAGGGAAAGTGATTCACCAGGGACGAGGTTCAATAGAAATTTCCTCACCTCATGGAGGCTTTGCACGCAATGGGGACCATTTCTTCCTAAGGATGGAGGATGGATCCTAGTGGAAATTCCTATTCAACTTATACCTCGAGTCGATTTCATTAGTTTCCTTATTTATAAAAGAATTTACTATTTTTACCAGTTTTTCGGGTCTTGTACTTTAGGAGCAGTTTTGACACATTAAACGAGGATTTTCCTAGATACACAGCAATCCCATAGCCATATTTAGGGGCATGTGGAAGATATTTTAGTACTCATAGATATCTTTGCGACAAGGTATCGTACGCGCCAAACAGAGATAATATGACCAAGTTACGACCCTGGGAAGTTGGCTACCCAGCTAACCCCAACGGGGCCCACAAACTCTTGGTGTTCCATCTCCTGGGGTTAAGGTTTTGGTTGTTTAGGGTTTTATATTTTTGTTAAATAATAAAAAGGCCCTTGAGCCTCATTTTAACACAGTTCAGAGGCATGTAGCCACCACATCTCTTCTTAGAGATAAACTACCATCGCTTGAGCTAGTTTATTTCCATTATGTCTTTAAGCATATTTCAGTTCTTTGATATTAATGAAATGAAGTGTTATTTATACTGAATCACTGTATTTATGGTTATATCTATATTTTTTTGCGTTCCTATTTAAGTTCGGATCATTTCAAGAATTTTTTCTCATTTAGAATATTTGAAAAAGGACTTAGAACATGATTAACATTGACTTGATAGTAACTTGATGACATTTATCAATGGGATTTCTACTATTACTGATTTCAAAAAGGACCAACAAGGGCTTCCAATAGGGAAGTGGATCAAACAAATCAAAGCTAGATGGTACACGAGGATAAAAATGCTATAGGATGTTATTTTTGAATGTATAAGTATTGACAGCCACATAAGTAATAATTTATTCAAGGCTATAAAAGTTGTTGGTGAGTTACAATGATCTAAATGGATATTGGTGACCACCCACCTATTCCACTTGGGGCCCCACCATTGCTTCTTTCATTTTTCATTTTCCTTAATTGTAGCACATTTTACTATTTTTAGCAGTTTTTTGGGTCCTAATATTCTGGAGCCGTTTTGAGGCCCTAAACGAAGTTTTTTTGGGAAATCATGTTCCACGCAAATGTGATTTGAAGACTTGATATTCACTATCATCAGTTGTATTCCTCAGATAGATATTTCTAATGAGGTATCATGTGCATCAAATGGATATCGTATGCCAAAGTTACGACCCCAGGAAATTGACGTACCAATTTACCCTAACGAGGCCTATAATTTGGTGTTTCGTCTCCTACAGTTAGGTTTTTGGATGTTTATGGTTTTCCATTGTTTATGAATAATAAATAGGCCTTCGAGCCTCATTGTAACATAGTTCAGAGGCCTGTAGATGCCCCATCTATTCTCAAAGATAAGCTACCAGCGCCCTATCTATTTTATTTCCATTCTGTCTATAAGCATATTTCAGTTATGTGACATTAATGAAATGAAGTCTTATTTTAGCTACATCTTTGTGTTTCTATATTTTATTGAATTCTTGCATAATTCTGGATCAGTGGTATCAGATAATGTTGGCTTGAGGGGTCCTGACCCAGGTTCAGAGGTTAAGGTTTGCCAATAAACCACTATACTACTGGCCCTTTCCGCAGTGACCTGCTTGCACAGGCCACAGTCTCACCCGAAGTAGTATGGGAGGGTGATAGAACCAGTTTTCCATACCCTAGGAGAGGGCAGGTAAGTCAGGCAAAGTTGTGTTCGACTTCACAAATATCAGATCGCATATTACAGAACCTGGATCTATCAGTCCCTTCGCATCTACGTGTGCAATACCATATATAATCACAATAGATAATAGATACAGGACAATAAAGAAACTATCACAGCTATTCTTGTACAAAGTATAATAAGAAGACTCAGAACAATTTTCAACACATCATAAGTACTTAACACAATCACTTGTGGAGCTCAATATAGAATTATGCATAACATAACAGATCCAGATCACAATATAAACAAGTAACACAAGTACTTTCGTAGCTTAAATCAACGACACAAAGCATACATAATCAGATATCACAGATTCATAAGTCCAATAGATTCAAATATTCCAATAGCCTTCCGCATTCATTAATCCTTCAGATCCTTTTACAATACCCAAAACCCAACCTGTGCACACAGTAGCAGGGTCCGCACATAGCAGGACTGAGGATCTCCGCGCACACAGCCAGCAGGATTCCTTTCCCCAAAAACCCAAAGTAGATCTACTAATTCTCAATTTGCACCAATCTTAGTTCAATATCTACCTTACAACTCAAAAAAGGTTCAATTACTTATACTACTTTAGCCTACGCATCCAATGGTCCGCAAACCATGGTTTGTGAATTCTTGGTCTACCCTTGACCCACTTACAATGCATTAGGGGCTTTGACCCACCCTAAAACCCCTACGCTAGACTAAATATAATAAAAAATATACAAAAATGGACCAGATTCACAGCTTTTGTAGGAGACCCTGTTCCAACAATCCCCCAACACAATCTTGTGAATCGTCCTAAGTCACTGTGGTGGTGGGGTCTCCACCTGCGCCTGTATGGCTACTCCAGCCATAGATTCATTTGATCTGATACGGTTTGAGCTGCCTACCATTGATCTAGCCAGGGAGAATATCTCCGCGCGGGGTAACAAGCCTAACCACTCCACCATCCGTGATCTCCTTAACTATGTAGGGACCAAGCCAATGCTGCCGAAACTTCCCGGGATGCTTTGAAAACTAGCTATCATACAAGAGGACCAATTGGCCTTCCGCGAAGGTCTTCTGGAAAATGTGTCAGTCATGCCAGGATTTATTGCGGGCCTTCTGGACTTGCTGATGGAAATTCACAATAAACCAATCTTCCTCCAAAGCTATAAGTTACGTTAATCGCTCCTCCATGATGTCTGGTTCTGCCATGTTTGTAAATTTTGCGATACGTAGACTAGGAACAATATAATCCATGGGCATAATGGCTTCTTTACCATAAACCATCCTGAATGGGGTTTTTCCTGTTAACTTCTTGCAGGTTGTTCGATAGGCCCAGAGGATTGACGGGATGCGTACATCCCAATCGCTACGATCAACATTGCATACCTTGGTCAATGCTTGCTCCAAGATTTTATTAAAAGCTTCAACCACATCGTTGGCCTAGGGGTGATATGGCATGCTCTTCGTATGATGGATCCGAAATTCCTCGGTCAAAGCTCAGATTGTTTCATTAACAAAGTGCGTACCTCTGTCAGTCATCTTCGGACATCCAAATCGGGTCAGGATTTGTTCAAAGATGAAATGCACAGTGGTATCTGTGGTACAATCCTTTACTACTTGCGCTTCTGCCCACCTGGTTACATATTCGGTGGCCGTAATAATGTAGCGCACACCCGTCTTCTTTCCTGGGGGATTCATAGGCCCGATGAAATCGATAGCCCACTTATCAAATGCTTGTAGAGCCATTTGTGGTTGAAAGGGAATTTCATCTCTGTGGGATGGTCTCCCTATTCGTTGGCACATATCACAGGCTTTGCAATAGTCATGGGCGTCAATATGCAGGGTTGGCCACCATGACCCAGCCCTCAAGATCTTCTGCATCGTTGCTTTCCTTGCGTAGTGACCTCCTGCTACTCCATCATGAGAATTTGCCAAGATAGCATGCCTTTCGTGATCCAAAACATATCGTCACAATACTTCATCTGCCCCCATCTTATATAATTGACCTGCGATGATGGTAAATTCTGATGCCCGGGTGACTAACTCTTTTTTCTACTGTACATAGTACTCTGGAGGTGTCGTCCCGGCAGTCAAGAACTGAATGATATCAGCGAAGTGTGCATCTACTAGCTTGATAGAAAATAGCTACGCATCAGGCAATTTGGCTTCCAGGTCGGTTGGCTCCTCACCACTCTCTATTCAGGACAAGCGGTCCGGCCCAGCATTCAACTTTCCCGGCTTGACTATGATTTTAAAGTCATACTCCTGAAATAGCAGTAGCCATCGACATATTTTGCCCCCCCAACACAGGATTATTTACCAGGTACTTTAAAGTTGAATGGTCTGTGAACATTTTGAAGTGTCCTCCTAACAAGTAATGCCGATATTTCTACAACGTGTAAACCATGGCCAATCCCTCCCGCTCTCTTGTGGAGTAGTTGTGTTCTGCTCCAGAGAGCTTCCTACTTGCAAAGGCAACCAGATGGTCAATATCTCCTTCTCCTAGCTACGTAAGGACAACCCCTAGAGAAATGCCCGATGCATCAACATGAACATGAAATACCTTATCACAATCCAGAAAGATGAGAATAGGTGTCGAGAACATGTTTTCCTTTAGTAGCTCGAAGCTCTTTTGACATTTTTCATTCCAAAAGAACGAAACATCCTTCTTGAGAAATTTTTCCATACGAGCAGTAATCAGCACATAGCCTTGAATGAATTTCCTGTAGTAGCCTACGTGTCCAAGGATCGAGCACAGCTGTTTCTCTGTGGTTGGTACTAGAAAATTTAAGACAACTGTGATTTTTGCAAGATCTACCATTAGTCCTTGTCGAAAAACTATGTGGCCGAGCAAGATTCCGAAGGGTACGCAAAAGATACACTTCTTGATATTTACGGAAATCTGGTGTTTTCGGCAGGCATCCAACGTCATGTGCAGGTTTGAGACGTGTACCTTGACCAAGTCGAAGACATTCCAATCATTGAAATACACCTCGAGGAACTTGTGAATGAATTATTTGAACACTGCAACAACGACCCATGAGAAGATAGCAGGGGCATTTTTTAGACTAAAGGGCATGATAGCATACTAAAAAGATCCCCACTCAGTGGCAAACGTGGTTTTTCTATGGTCCTCAGGTGTGATTCTTATTTGATGGTATCCTGAGAACCTGTCCGTGAAAGAGTATGCTTCCTGTCCTCCCACGTTGTCTGAGATTTCATCTGAGAAAGGCGTTGGGAATGGATCATGAACGCAGTAATCATTTAACTTGTGTAGGTCCACACAAATCCGAATCTCTCCCTTAGTTTTTTTTCTCCTGAACCACCATTGGACTGACCGAGTCTGACTGTTCAACAGGTTCGATGATACCTACAGCAAGCATTTTATCAACCTCATCCTTGACCTTCTGCTTATACTATGGTTTCAACCTATAAGGTTGCTGCTTTATGGACCGCGCATCGGGTTTGAGAGTGATATGCATGACCCCTAAGTACCCCGTGATCCCCTTTAACCCAGAAAACTTTGTAGGGAACAAGTCCTGATATTCTGTAAGTAATTTGGCCACTTTACCTATTGTATTCTCATCCCAGTAGTCCCCAATCTTAGCCAACTTAGGGTGCTCTTTTGTCCCAATGTTTACTTCGTGTAGCTTGAGAGGCTTAGTGACATCCACTTCATTCAGTGGAGGTCCTTCAATGATGCCCTCCCCTTCCAACTCTAGGATAGAGACAGACCACAGATCGTCTTCACCTTCCTCTCTTGCCAAGCTGTGGCAATTGAAAATATCCTGCATCTGCATTTCCCATGTCGGCATCCCGAATACTGCAGAAGAGTCGGTCTTTCCAAACACGAATGTATCTATGTCTTGCAGAGCTTTTTCCAGCACCTCGGAACCCCCTATCAATTTTAATGTTCCTATAAAGTCATTCTTCAAATTTTCCCAGTGGCGGGTGTGCTGATGTAGCTCCACATCCAGGAACTAGGCAGTAGGGATTGGACCCAATGCGTGACTGAAAAAGTGAACCCACTCTCCTGTATTTCAATCACCCCATGCCTCCATCCCTGCAACCACGTGTTCATGTGGATCCCCTAGGCCAAGGAATAGCTTGACCCGTACCTCCACCGAAGTCTCAAATCGCAGGAGCATCGTGCCCCGACAATCTTCCCACTCCGGGAACACTTCCTTATGCGTCTCCCACCATCAGGCAAGGGTTGCACGCATCGCTAGGCTAAGGGCCCATAACCTTCATTCCCTAGGAACCTCAGCTTCAAATGCTGGAAAAAAGTCCCTAACGTTACCAGAACCATTGAAATAAGGTATATCTCTTACCTCTGAGGAGATGCAGTGGAATTTCTTCGTGATCCGAAGACATCACAGTGCAGAAACATCATGTAACTGGTTTTTCCAATTCTTTATCTCCCCATTAGAGTCAAATAAACATTCACTATCCTTTCCCAGCAGAGTACACCCTCTGTCGTGGGGTTGATCTAATCTTCATCTCACGCAGTCAACTTATAGATGTGATCCACATCCTCTTCGTCACGCACTGGTTCTGTGTATCGTTCGCCTTCCACTGGGTCTAATGGTACTATTACCCTTGTACCGTTATTCTCGAATACCATGCTTATCTTCTTTAGGTTAATGATGCCCCCCATATCGATGGCCCAATCCAAGCCTAGGAGCGCAGGGTAGGGGTATGCATCTTTGACAATCTGAATTACTTCAAAGTCAGCCCGGACCTTAACCCCTGCGATATCCACCACAATATTTGATAGTCTTCCCAATGGTATGATCTTTTGTTGATTGGCCATACGCAGCTGGATATTGGACCATTCCAACTTAGGTTCCCCCATTCATTGCGAAGTCTGTTTAGGTAATACATTCGCATCTGACCCTAGGTCCAAAATAACCTAATCCATCTCATAATCACTGATCTACGTAGTCAACCGCATCTCCCTACCAGTGTGTTTCTTATACCTATAGAGTTTGTGTACATCCTTGACATCTGGAGGGAGGATAGGTTGTGTTGCGCAGCTATCTATCAATGCCTGAAGATCTTATACAGCCTTTGGATTGCGTAGTAGCTTCATACATGCCTATAAAAAGGGTTTGACTTCTGCATCTGCCTTAAGGTCTTCAGGCCGCTGCGAAGTAGATGCCTCTGCCTCCTAAAAATCTTTACGAGCTGCGACAAATGTTTCTTTCTCCTTTTCTAGATCCAAACCTTCCTGTTTGATAATTGTTGGTCGGATCAGAGGCTCGATTGCAATTTTCTCCCCAGGCCCCCTGGTGGCTATCCCACTGCGTGCTACAACATTCACGCTTGGATCTTTTTCTCGTAGCTCGACCTTAACCCTCTGCACATTCTGCGTAGGTTTCGATTGCATTTCATACATCCTCACTATCAAGACTGAACATCCTTCAATCGCATGGTCCAGCTACCTGCAATACCAGCAGGACTGTCTTGTAGGGTTTCGACAATCCCTGGCAAATTTCCCTACCTCTCCATAGTTATAACAGATTAGTTTCCCTCGTCCCCAACCTAGGCTTCCACCTATTCCGCCTCCCCTGCCCCTTGTTTTGAATCCTTAGTTAAACTGAGAGGGGGGGTGAATCATTTTAACACATACATAAGCTTTTTAAATTTTTCATCAACTTATTTACAACTTAATTTTATAACCAACTTTAATATGTGAACAATCTTAATATGTTGCAGCAAGTTTCAAATTAATGTGACACCAAACTTATTATGAGAGCAGCAAACATTAAGCAGATTGGGTAGATCATATCAACACATAGGCAACACACATAGAGACAGCAGATATAAGTGCAAACCCATAAAGGGAGAAAACCACATCTTATTATTTTTGTGATGCAAAGGCAGGCTTCAACTCCCTCTCACCACTATTTTTCTGCAGGCACCAACCTACAAGAGGCTCCAACCTCAGTCAACTACAACTGACAACTATCAACCTTCAACTTAATAGGGAAGCTCCAACTTCCTCAATTTATCAAAAGAAATGTTTGTTGATTTACCTCAGATATCAACTCTATTCTGTAGCATCTCTTTTTGCTCCTCTCTTCCTTATCTTCTCTGCCTCAATTTTCCATACTCTACATTCTCTATCCTTACTCTCTCTAACCTCCTATGCATATCAAGGTGATATTATTTATAGATATTTCCTTATGATTGTTTTTATTCCTCAGGGAATTCAAAATGGATAGCCATACCTCTTAGCCTTCTGCCTTCTCATTTCTTTTCCAGCTCACTCAGAAAAAAAATATAACTGTATGTACTAATTTTAACATTATAGTGGGATTTTTGTTTTCTTTCTAAGACTTTCCAATGCATCACAAATAATATAAACCAATTAAAACATTTACATTTAATTACAATAAGAACTCCAGCTCACTCATTCAGCCTCTTGGATCACTGTGCTTGTCTTTTCTATAATTGTGTTTGTCCCTTTCAGCTCTATTTGATCTCCTGTTCATTGTCGCAGTGTAACTGCCATATATATGTAACTGTGCTTTTCATATATCTCCCTTTCAACTCTCGGCATGAAAATGATGTGTTTTTACCATATAAACTTCCCCTTTATGTAACGCAAATCAACTCACGGAGAACTTAAATAAAACTTTTTAATACTTAAAATGCCCTTTCGAGCCCACTTGCCCAGCTTGCTTTATTCTCCGATGCGATGAGTCACCTCTTGAATTATTCCGATTGCGATTAATCGCAATTGCAACTTGTAGTTGTGAGTTCCAATGCTCCGATGTTCCGATGGTCTGTTTTCCTCCAATGCGATCAGTTACTGTACACTTCATTATGCCAATGCGATGGGTTACTGTAGACCCCACTATGTTTTTCTTTAGATCCAACGGTTGCACTCTTCAATGATCCAACGGTTGCAATTGAATCGCACCATCACGATCGCAACATTCAACCGATTGTTCGATTTCACTTTACTTTCGATGTGATAACTTGCTCTAATGCACTTTGAGGCGGAATTCAAACAAATATAGCTATCATAGTTTATAAGTGAATCGGGTCCGTTGCTTCAATCGAAACTTTTGTTGATATGTTCCTCTGCCATTAGTTTCTCCGATGCGATACTCGAGGGTCCCACAATGTGGTACTTCGTTTGTTTTAACTCGAACCATAGAGCACTACATATATGTGTGTGTGTGTGTGTGTGTGTTTTGGTCCTTTGTATATAAATTGAAACATATATATATATATATATATATATATATATATATATATATATATATATATATATATATATATATATATACTCCTTCCCCGCTCACTTTCGGGGCCCCCGCCGGGGTTTCGGGGTTTCGGGGGTCTCACTTACACACACACACACCTTCGGGCCGGGGTCTCGCTGTCGACCGAGAATTGTCGGTGTCTAAGTCCATAATTTTAATATAATGTTGACTTTGTAAGATATTGTGTGTGTGGGGTAGGTGAATCCCTACAGTAAAATTCCGAGAATCATAACCTAAGCTCTGAGATAATACAACTTAAGGAAAGTTTATATATATATATATATTTTATATATACAAAATTATATATATATATATATATATATATATATATATATATATATATATATAACCTCTCAGGTTCCATAGTTTTATTAATGCTTCCGCTTCCCAGTATAACCTTAGCCATGTAGCATATTAACATTGCAATAGGTATCAAAACCCGACTTCGTGTAAAAGCGCTCGGGCCCACAGTGTACTACTATATGCTAACTATCATATGAACCACTTCTTTGGTTACTTGCATATCAATTATAATATATTGACATATATAACGACCCCGTTCAATTTATTATGAACCTTATAATAAACCCACGCATTTAACTTATATGTGAACACTTTACCATGTAGTTCAACCTGCATTCGGCCCATCATATATATCAACATATATTAATATATGTTATAACCTCCACCTGTTTATTAACTTTCATAACACGAAATACACAGTCATTCACATAATACTTTGGCTCCGTAGCTCTGAATGTAGGACCCACATCCTTGGTTCTCTTCCCGGCACCTTCACCTTTGATCGGACAGTCAATCTGCTCTCGCGCACCAACTGGGATTTGGACCCCCATCCAACGATCGACGCGCAATATCGTGCAACTTATGTGCTCATCACATAATTTTCCAAAATCACGCAAAAAAATTTGTATTTGGAAACCGCTCTAGGACACATGGCCATCAATGACATATATTGCATTCGTTTTGAGAATTCCACTTACCATTTTTGACACTGCGCAATACTGCCGGTTTGCTTACCTCTGGTTTTACTGTTCACACATAGGGTTCTGCTTCAATAAAGAATTTCGTGCCTTCGTTATATACATATACATATAAGCTCTGTTCAAACTATAATATATATAAACTCTTCTTGATTTCATTATATACCTTTCTTCAGCACTTGATATATATGAAACCTGTTTCATTGCTATTTTAATATAACACTATCATAAGGTTTAACACCTGACTGTATTAGATTTTTATTGTTTAATTCTTGGTATTACCCCTTATACACAGAGCCTCGGCTCCGCCTCTGCTTGATCATTTCACTGCTTGTTAACGGTTATGCCTCTGTATTCTCTGTCTCCGCCTCTGCTGCTCTGCCTCCTCTGGTTCTGCCTCCTTTCTCTGTCTCTGCATCCTCTGCTGCTCGACTGTTTCATTTCAACAGTCTTCTTCTGCATGTCTCCTTCGCCATTTATGTTGTCTCCTTTGCTATGCTTTGCTTCTCTTTTGCTACCCTATCTCTGTAAATAAACTCTCCCTCTGTTTTTCTCATGCTATCTGTAAATATTCTTCTTTTCTTCTGTTGTTGTCCTTTGCCATCAATGACAACACTTATAACACCTTGCTGGGGAGCCCCCTACGCTTGAGAGGGATCTGGGTGAGGATGGATCCAACTGCACCCTATAGAGATTCCCTCGATCGATCATCAAATCATACATCTAGGAGTTCTGTTCATCATGTACTATCGACTTGCAGAACCTACACCATTGTTGTTTTACTTATGGGACATATGCAGCAAGGTGGGGATAGTGGTTTGTGTCATGCAGCCCTACAACGCGGCACCCTGCAACGCGGCAATCATCGCACCATAGTGTAGGCCCACTTGGTCCTGCAACTTCCCTAGGGCGCAATGGACCAGGTCCCCCAACCTGCATGTAGTCTGTTAATAGAGGGCAGTTATCCTTGGTGTGACCATTCATCCTACATCGTATGCACCATATTTCGGGGCTAGCCTCTGCACCTCGCTCCTTTCACAGGTTCTGGATCTCCATGTGCATCACCTCCAGTTGTCCTTGGATCCATTGGATGCCTAGCGAGGTATCATCGCTGGGCGCAGCTTCTAATTCATAGCGACCTCCAGGGCTTTTTCTAGTGAATCGAAAGTTTGGTGACCCATAGGCGCGCACAGGTGAGGAAGCAACATAGAAATAAACCATTCCATGTGTTTTTTGTCATCGTACTAAAATCCTCCTTCCCAGATCACCTTCTTCAGTCATTGATCAGCCTCCCACATAAAATCAGAAGGCCCTTGCTTGAAATCCTTTAGATCGACCACTATTTCAAAATAGGACTTAGGCTTATTGAACTATTGTTTCAAGGCGTTCTTGATCTCTTCAATGGTTGAGTTTTCATGTTGTCCGATGTATCCCATGTACCAAACCAAAGCCCTTCATTCGAAGGCAAGGGACAGTTGTGCCCTCTTCACCGCATCACTAGCTACGTTCTGCGTAGTCCATACTGATTCTGCAACAAACGAGAACTGATCCATGTCTTCATTTCCCACACCCTTAAAGGTAGGAAATTTCATGTGTGCAGCCATGTCGTCTTCTGGTGGTGGAGATGTAGGTGAATTATTACCCCTACGCTAGTTCAAAAGTGGTGTGGCTGGAGGACTCTGCGTAGTTGCTTCTCTTACCGAGCTGTAGACAGATCTACCTCCTAGGTTGGTCTGATAGTACTTGCCACTTTGTGCCGTACTCTTGTCCAGATCAGAGGTCATTCATTTGGTGTGGCTACACAGAATATTTTTTTTCACACAGTAATATCTTAATCAACAATGGTAGGTCTTTAGAAACTTACCCCTAAATCCTTTGAAGAATCTTCGCTCTACTTCAGAGTAGGAGACAAATTGATCGATGGAAAATTCCGTCACAAATCCTCCTAGCACGCTGTCCACCCAGTGGTCTACTATGCGATTGATGGTGTTATCAACCTTCTCTCACTGCTAAATTAATTCTGGGGTCCACTGTGTGACCCGCTCGTCCTTCCAACACTTCTGAAATTCGACCAACCTTGCGAGCCACTCCTGGAGCTTGATCGCAATGGTTACAAAGAAAATCTCGTAGATCTCTATGAAAATATACTTATTTTTCCACTCTTCGGTGGTCAACCTCTTACTGCGGTTTTATTTTGCTGCGAATTCCTAAACTTGATGTTTGAACCATTCATCAATTTATTTTCTTTTAGGTTTCCAATATGACCTCGGCATTACCCAATCCCTCTCTCAAAATGCTCTCGGTCCCAGCAACGGAACCATTTGTTGGCTTGAGGGAGCCTGACCCAAGTTCGAAGGTTAAGGTTTGCCAACAAACCCCTATACTATTGGCCCTTTCGACAGAGACGTACTTGCGCAGGCCAAATTCTCACCCGAAGTAGTATGGGAGGGTGCTAGAACCATGTTTCTGCACCCTGGGAGAGGGCAGGTAAGTCAGGCAGAGTTGTGTTCGACTTCACAAATATCAGATCGCATATTACAGGACCCAGATCTATCAGTCCCTTCGCATCTACGTGTGCAATACTATATATAATCACAATAGATAACAAATACAGGATAATAAAGCAACTATCACAACTATTCTTGCATAAAGTCTAATAAGAAGACTCAGAACAATTGTCAATGCAACATTAGTACTTAACACAGTCACTTACGGAGCTCAATATAGAATTATGCATAACATAACAGATCCATATCGTGGTATAAACAAGTAACACAAGTACTTTCGCAGCTTAAATCAATGACACTAAGCACACATAATCAGATATCATAGATTCATAAATCCAATAGATTCAGATATTCCAACAGCCTTCTGCATTCATTAATCCTTCAGATCCTTTTACAATACCCAAAACCCAACCTGTGCACACAACAGAAAGGTCCACACACAACATGACTGAGGATCTCCGCGCACAAAGCCAGCAGGAGTACTTTCCCCAAAAACCCAAAGTAGATCTACTAATTCTCAATTCGCACCAATCTTAGTTCAATATTTGCCTTACAACTCAAAAAATGTTCAATTCTTAAACTACTTTAGCCTACTCATCCAATGGTCCGCAAACCGTGGTTTGCAGATTCTTGGTCTATCCTTGACCCACTTACAATGCATTAGGGGCTTTGACCCACCCCAAAACCTCTACGCTAGACTAAATATAATAAAAAATATACAAAAATGGACCAGATTCAAATATTTTAGGAGACCCTGTTCCAACAGAGAAGTCTGCTCTTTCTCGATCCTTCTTTGCATATCCCTAACGAGGTCGGGGTATAAGGAGTTAGGGCTTGATCTCGTTGAACCTTTGCAAGATCAACCTCGCAAACCCTAATGGCCTCTCATGGGGATGAAAAGAAAGATGAGGGAGTAATAGATCCTATCAAAATATTTCTCTAGGAGGCCCTCGAGAAACAAGGGAATGTGATGATGGATAACTTTGCCCAAATCCTTCAAATAATTCCCACAAGCGGCGCATCTATATCCAGTAGCCACTATGGAGGTGCAACTCCTTTTAAGGTACAAGTAAACTTTTACATTCCCATATTTAAGGTCCAAATAGATGAAGATGTCATAGATAGAGGGTTGAATCTATTAGAAGGGTATTTATCAGTTCATGACTTTTCCAACCGGGAAAAGATCACTTTTGCACTCCTCAAAGCCACCCCCCATGTAAAGGAATGGTGGGAAACCTACTGTGAGATTCCATCAAGGAACAATATTATCCTGTGGGGAGCTATGAGGAAAAGTACATACAATGGACTACGCTGCAGCAGCAAATGAATCAATATGTGCATGAGTTGATGAATTTGTTCCATACCCTCAACACAAATTTGGGTATCAAACATTCAGAGAAACATTTGGTGCTAAAGTACCATAGTTGTCTGCACATATACATTCAAGAGGAAATGGAGTTCCTTGGCATATCCTTGCTTGGCACAACATATGGGTATGTTGCCAAGATTGAGCAGAAGTTAAAACAGAAGAAACGAGACTTTGGATTGGTGAATTAGAAGCAAGGGAAAGGTGCCCCCAAACCACAGAACGAAGGAAAAATCCAAGGCAGGATGGCCCAGGATAACTCGCCAAAGCAGCAATAAAATAAAAATACTCCAAAGTCAAAAAAGGACATGGGAAAGTAGTGTGAGTTCCATAAGATCTCCACTCACGACACAAGTCAGTATCGAGCCAAGTAGTCATTGATGGCCAAGTTGAAGACTTCTGAATCAGATGCATGCTCCAAATCTGAATCAAAACCAAACAAGGGGAATGATGAAGGGAAGAAGATTATCAATGTAGAGCCCAACGCCACTTTTTCCACCACGAATATCCAAAGGAGGAACTGGAAGATACAGAGGAGGGGGAGCACCTCTTCCATTCCCAGATGTGGGTAAAAGGTTCCTCGTTGTAGTTAATTTTCAACAGCGGGAGCCAAAAGAACCTCATTTTAGTAGAGGTCATGAAGTGTTTTGGCTTTCCAACCATAGCACAACCACAACCATACACCATTAGGTGGCTTCACCAAGGACGGGATCTCCACGTCAGCCAGCAGTGCCGCCTTCCCTACAGCTTCAAGCCCTTCAGGGATGAGGTATTATGTGACATTTCTCCTCTTGATGTTTGATATGTATTATTAGGACAACCATACTTGTGGAAGTGACATGTTTTGTATGAGTCTCAGCCTTGTGTTGTTATTGTTACTTTTGGAAATAAGTTGTATAGGATACCGGAGGTATCACCGCTTGCCATCATCTCTTTGGTTACTATAAAACAATGCAATAAGCTCATTTAAAAAACTGGGAAATTTGTTTTCCTGGTAATCCGCCCTCATAAAAAGAATAATAATGTGGCCATGACCTCTAGATAGAGCTCCTCCGCATGACAACAACAGATGGAAAAGGTAGTGGAGGAGTATGGGGACATCTTCACCTCACCCACAAGGGTCCCTCTGCACTGTCAAGTCAAGCAACTCATCGATCTGACCCCATGTATGTTGTTGCCTAATGGACCAATATATCGATGCTCGGTTCTTAAGAATGAAAAAATCAAGAGGCAGATTCAAGAGCTGCTGCAGAAAGGTCACATCTGACCAATTTCATCACCCTATGGGAGCCCGATCGTGTTGGTGCAAAAGAAGGATGGGACTTGGAGACTCTGTACTGACTATCGGGCGTTTAACAAGATCACTTTCTGTAATAGGTACATGATCCCATGGATTGATGACCTTCTAGACCAACTCAAGGGGGGAAAATATTTCAGCAAGATCGACTTGAAGTTTGGGTATCACCAGGTACCAATCGAACCCTCTAATGTGTGGAAGACTGCATTCAAAGCCAAGTATGGGCCTTTTTGAATGGTTTTTCATGCATTTTAGGTTGATGAATGCTCCTACAAATTTCATGAGGCTAATGGAAGACATATTGCATCCATTCACCAAATCATTTGTAGCAGTGTACTTGAATGACATCCTGATCTTCAACCAAACTTGGGAAGATCACCTCCACCACATTCGACAGGTCCTCAAAACACTATGGTAACACAAGTTTCATGCCAATTTGGATAATTTCACTTTTGGCATGAACCAAGTTCATTATCTAGGATACATTATTGATGAGCGGGGAGTGCATGTGGATCCAACCAAGATCCAAGTCATTCGGGATTGGCTAGTCCCAACCACTAACATAGATCCGCAGCTTTATGGGTCTTGCCAATTTCTACTGCAGGTTCATGTTGGGATTCTCTCATATCACTTGGCCCTTGAGCCAAGTAACCAAGGGAGGATCGAAAGCAAAATTATTTTGGTATGAATTTCAACAGAAGGGAATCATTGAGTTGAAACATCACCTCTGCTCTACCCCAGTGCTCACATTACTAGACTTACAACAACCATTTGAGATCGATACAAATGCCTCAAACTATGCTATTGGGGAAGTTCTTACTCAACAAGGGCATCCAGTGGGCATATCACAGTGAGACACTATCCGACACAGTCCGGAAGTATGCCACTTATGAAAAAGAGATGTATTCCACTATACAGGCTTGTAGAAACCACTGCTAAACTCTTCTTTGAAAGAGTGTGGATGCAATTTGGGATCCCATAGTCTATCATCTTATATCGGGACAACAGGTTTTTCAATGCATTTTGGTCCACCCTCCGATCAATTTTGGACACCAAGCTCACCAATTCCACAACTTTCCCTCCCCAAATTGATGGCCAGACAGAGGTTCCCAACAGGATGATCATAGAAATTTTACACATGTACAACTCAAAGCATCCACGCACATGCGATGAGAGCCTCCCAAATATACAACACATCTATAACCAAGCTCTTCACATCTCAACCGGCCACAAGCCCTTTCAGGTGGGCCTGGGATTCCAGCCATTATGTCCCATTGACATAGTCATGCCATTTGTGGCTACTCAAGCCAACTTGGCTCATGTCTAGTCTGAAGCTAAAAAGGTGAACAAAATTTAGCACATCCACCAATAGGTTTGTGACATATTGGACATAACCAATTCCAATTACAAGTAGCGACATGATCAGCATCAGTTGCCACACAAATTCCAAGTGGGTGACAAAGTGTGGCTAAATTTGCAGAAGGAGCGCCTCGTTGGACCCCACCGTAAGCTTCGCCTGCTCCGATATGGGCCATACACAATTCCAAGGTTATAGGTAGAAATCAAATCAAGAACAATTGCCAGCAGAAGATCCAATTGTATCAGGTTGTCAAAGCTTGCCAACTCCTGCACCAAGACAAGTGTCTCACCAGGGACTAAGTTCAGCAGGAGTTTCCTCATCTCATGGAGGAACACAACGCAATGGGCACAATTTCTTCCTAAGGGGTCAAGAATGATCTAGGTGGATATTGGTGGCCACCTGCCTATTCCACTTGGGGCCCCACTATTTTTTTTTTATTTTTTCAATTTCCTTAATTGTAGCATAGTTTACTATTTTTAGCAGTTTTTCGAGTCCTAAAGTTTTGGAGTTGATTTGAGACCCTAAACGACGGTTTTTTTGGAAATATTGTTCTAGGAGAATTTTATTTAAGGACTCAACATTCGATATCATTATTTGTATTCCACCAATAGATATTTCTAATGAGATATCATTTGCATCAAACAGAGATCGTATGCCAAATTTACGGCCACGAGAAATTGATGTACCAATTTACTCCAACGGGGCCCATAGTTTGGTGTTTCATCACCTAAGGTTAGATTTTTTATGTTTATATTTTTCCATTGTTTCTCAATAATAAATAGGCCTCCGAGCCTCATTGTAATGTAGTTCAGAGGCCTGTAGCCTCTACATCTCTTCTTAGAGATAAGCTACCAACGCCTTAGCTAATTTATTTTCATTATGTCTTTAAGCATATTTCAATTATGTGATATTAATGAAATAAAGTCTTATTTCTACTGCATCTATGTGTTTATGTGTATTTCTATATTTTATTGTGTTCCTGCATAATTTTGGATCAATGGTATTAGAACGGACTACTCTTTCTCGATCCATCATTGCATGTCCCCAACTAGGTCGAGGTATAAGGAGTTAAGGCTCAATATGGTTTAACCCTTGCAAGATCAGCCTCGCAAACCCCGAAGACCTCCCATGGTGGATGAAAAGAAATATGAGGGAGCAGAAGATCATATCAAAATATTTCTCAAGGAGGCCCTCGAGAAACAAAGGAAGGCAATGATGGATAACTTTGCCCAGATCCTTCAATGAATTCCCACCGGCGACGCATATGCATCCAGTAGCCACTCTAGAGGCGCAACTCCTTTTAAGGTACAAGTAAACTTTTAAACTCCCATATTTTAGGGCCAAATAGATGTAGACGTCATAAATATAGGTTTGAATCTATTAGAAGGCTATTTTTCGGTTCATGAATTTTCCAACCTAGAAAAGATCAATTTTTCACACCTCAAAGTTTCCCCCCATGTCAAGGACTGGTGGGAAACCTACTGTGAGCAAAAGGAAGAGAGGGAACATTCTCTGTTTTTGGCCGAACCCACTTGGAATTCTTTCCGAGATGCCATCAAGGAACAATATTATCCTGTGGGGAGCTATGAGGACAATTACATACATTGGACTACACTGTGGTAGCAAAGGGATCAAGATGTGCATGAGTTGAAGAATATGTTCCATACCTTGTGCTCAAAATTGGGTATCAAAGATTCAAAGAAACATTTGGTGTTGAAGTACCGCAGTTGTCTGCATAGATACATTCAAGAGGAAATGGAGTTCCTCAACATCTCCTCGCTTGGCGTATCATATCTGTATGCTACCAAGATTGATCAAAAGATCAAACAGAATAAGCAAGACTTTGGATCTGCGGATCAGAAGAAAGGGAAAGATGCCCCCAAAACCTAGAAAAAAAGGAAAAATCCAAGGCAGGGCAGACCAGGATAACCCGCCAAAGCCGCAAGAAAATAACAACACTGCGGAGCCAAATAAGGACATGGGAAATTGGTGTGTGTTCCATAAGAGCTCCACTCATAGCATAAGCGAGTGTCGGGCCAAGTAGTCACTAGTGGCCGAGATGAAGGCTTCTGAATCAAATGCAAGCTCCAACTCTGAATCAGAACCCGAAAAGGGGAATGATAAAGGGAAGTAGATTATCGATGCAGAACCCAACTCCATTGTTTCCACCACGAAGATACATAATGAGGAATCGTAAGATCCATAGGAGGGGGAGTGCCTCTTCCATTCCTAGATGTGGTTAAAGGGTTCCCCGCTGTAGTTCATTATCGACAGCAGGAGCCAAAAGAACCTCATTTCATAAAAGATCGTGAAGCAGTTGGGCTTTTTGACCATAACACACCCATATTCATACACAATTAGGTGGCTTCACCAACTATGGGATCTCTGCATCAGCCAGCAGTTATGCCTTCTTTACAACATCAAGCCCTTCATGGATGAGGTATTATGTGACATTTCTCCTCTTAATGTTTCTGATGTATTATTAGGACAACCATACTTGTGGAAGTGACATGTTGTGTATGAGTCTCGTGCTCACATTGTTATCATTACTATGGGAAATAATTTGTACAGGATATCGAAGGTAGCACTGCCTGCCACCATCTCTTTGGTTACTACAAAACAATGCAATAAGCTCATTTGAAAAACTGGGAAATTTTTTTGCTTGGTAATCTTCCCTCAAAGAAAGAATAAGATTGTGGCCACGACCTCCAGACAGAGCTCCTTTGCACGACAACAAAAGATGGACAAGGTCATGGAGGTGTATGGGGACATCTCCACCTCACCCACAGGGGTGCCTCTGTAGTGTCAAGTCAAGCAGCCCATCAATCTAACCCCAGTTGTGTTGCTGCCCAATGGACCAATATATCAATGCTCTGTTCTGGAGAATGATGAAATCAAGAGGCAGAATTAGGATTTGTTGTAGAAATTTCACATCCGACCAAGATCATCACCCTATGGGAGCCCAATCATGTTCCTGTAGAAGAAGGATGGGACTTGGAGACTCTATATTGAATATCGGACGCTGAACAAGATCACTTTTAGAAATAGGTACCCTATCCCATGGATTGATGGCCTTCTAGACCAACTCAAGGGGGAAAAATATTTCAGCAAGATCGACTTGAAGTTCGGGTATCACCAAGTACCAATCGAACACTCTGATTTGTGGAAGACTACATTCAAAGCCAAGGAGGGCCTTTTCTAATGGTTGGTCATGCCTTTTGGGTTGAAAAATTCTCCTGAAACCTTCATGAGGCTGATGGATGACATCTTGTGGCCATTCACCAACTCATTTTTGGTAGTGTACTCGGATGACATCCTCATCTTCAACCAAACTTGGGAAGATCACCTCCACCACATCCGAAAGGTCCTCCAAACATTACGGCAACATAAGTTGTGTGAAAATTTGGAGAAGTGCACTTTTTGCATGACCCAAGTTCAATATCTGGGATAGATTATTGATGAGTGGGGGGTGCATATGGATCCAACCAAGATCCAAGTCATTCAGGATTGGCCAACCCCAACCACTCCAACAAAGCTCCGTAGTTTTCTCAGTCTTGCCAATTTATACCGTAGGTTCATGTTTGGATTCTCTCATATCACTTGGCCCTTGAACCAAGTCCACAAGGGAGGACCGAAAGAAAAAAAGAAAAAAAAATTGGTTTAAATATAAACTGAAGTCATTCATCGAGTTGAAACATCGCCTTTGCTCTGCCAGAGTGCTCACATTACCATACTTGTAAAAACCATTTGAGATTGAGATAGATGCCTCAGACTATGCTATTGGGGTAGTTCTTACTCAACAGGGGCACCTAGTGGCATATCATAGTGAGACACTATCTGACACAGTTAGGAAGTATCCCACTTATGAAAAAGAGATGTATTCCATTTTGCAGGCTTTTCGACAATGGAAGCATTACATTTTGGTGAAGGAAACGGTCATCCACAGAAACCACTGACCCATGTAGTTCATACAAACACAAGGGAAGTTGGAAAATGATCGTCATCAGAAGTGGTCCAGATATTTGCAACGGTTTCATTTTAACATCAAGTACATGAAGGGAAGCACCAATAATTTTTCAGGCTACCTCAGCTTGCCACCGATTTTGGCATTAACCACCGCGATAAACTATTGTGGGTACGAGAATTATGATTGGCCACTTCTCTATAAGAGCAATCCATAATTTTTCCACACATACAAGATGCTCTTGGAGGGTAAGAAAGTTCCAAATTTTCACCTCAAGGATGGATTGTTATGTCACCTCAGACACCTTTGTATTCCTTCAAGCAAGCGTGCCAAGATGGTTTTGGAAGTGCACTATAATTGGGTCATTGGGAATTTGGGGTCGAGAAAATAGTGGCAGTATTGCAGAAGTATTTCTATTGGCCAAACCTTTGATTGGATGTCAGGAAGTACATCAGATCCTGCATTATCTGCGCCATTTCCAAACTGACCATCAAGAATCAAGGCCTCTATACTTTGTTTCCTACCCCTAGTCGACCTTGGGAATCTATCTCCATGGATTACATGTCGGGCCTTCCCTCTACTAAGCATGGAAACGATTGTCTTTTCATGGTCATTGATAGATTCTTGAAGATGACAATTATGGAGGCCTGCAAGAAGAATATCACATCAAAAGCCACTGCTAAACACTTTTTTGAACGATTGTGGGTACACTTTGGGATCCCAAAGTCTATTATCTTAGATCGAGAGAGCAGGTTCCTCAGTATATTTTGGTCTAGCCTCTGGTCAATGCTAGACACCAAGCTCACCAAGTCCACAACTTTCCATTCCCAAATTGATGGCTAGATAAAGGTCGTCAATAGGATGATCATACATATTATGCACATGTACAACTCAAAGCATACACGCACATGGGATGGGAGCCTATCCTATGTACAATGCAACTATAACCTAGCTCTCCACAGTTAAATCGCCCACAACCCCTTTTAGGTGGGCTTGGGATTCCAACCACTATGTCTCATTGATGTAGCCATGCCATTTGCGGCTACTCAGGCTAATTCGACTCATGTCCAGTCTGAGGTTGAAAAGGTGAAAAACATTTATAACATCCTCCAACGGGTTCATGACATATTGGACAGAACCAATGCCAAGTACAAGCAGCAACATGATCAGCATTAGCTGCCACACAACTTCTAGGTGGGTGACCAAGTGTGGCTACATTTGTAGAAGGAGTGCCTCGCTTGACACCATTGTAAGGTTTACCCACTCCGATATGGGCCATCCACCATCACCAAGGCTTTAGGGTACAATGACTACGAGCTCAGTATTCCACCATTCCTTGGTCTTCACCTAGTGTTCAATGTGGATCGCCTCCAGCCCTACTTTCCACCTCTGTTGGACATCTCCGACATTGTAAAACAACCCACACCAACAGAGTTAAACCCAAACTACATGGAACAAGAAACCAAAATTTTATCATGTACATGCAAATGAATAATACTCGTAGGAAAAATATCCAATTGTATTGGGTTTTCAAAGCTGGCTAACTCTTGCACCAAGGCAAGTGGCTCACTAGGGACCAAGTTCAGTAGAAGTTTCCTCATCTCATGGAGGAACTCAATGCAATGGGGAACACTGCTTCCTAAGGGGGAAGGAATGAACTAGGTGGATATTGGTGGCCACACGCCATTGTTTCATTTAGTTTTTCGGTTTCCTTAATTGTAGCACAAATTATTATTTTTATCAGTTTTTCGGATCATAAACTTCTACAGTCGTTTTGTGGCCCTAAACACGTTTTTTGGGGAAATATTTCTCCAAGAAAATGTGAGTTGAATAATCGATATTCGTTGTCATCATTTTTAGTCCTTGGACAGATAGTTCTAATGAGGTATCATGTGTGTCAAACGAAGATCGTATGCCAAAGTTACCACCCCGAGAAATTGATGTTCCAATTTACCCCAATGAGGCCCATAGTTTGGTGTTTCATATCCCAGGGTTAGGTTTTTGGATATATAGGGTTTTCCATTGTTTCTCAATAATAAATATCCTTTTGAGCCTCATTGTAACAAAGTTCATAGGCCTATAGGCGCCACATCTCTTCTCAGAGATAAGTTATCAGCACTCTAGCTATTTTATTTCCATTATGTCTGTAAGCATATATCAGTTATGTGATATTAATGAAATGAAGTCTTATTTCTGCTGCATATATGCATTTATGTGTATTTATGTATTTTATTGTGTTCATGCATAAGTTTGGATCAGTGGTATCATAGAGGTCTTCTCTTTCTCGATCCTTCTTTTCATGTCCCCAATGAGGTCGAGGTATAAGGAGTTAGGGCTCGATCTGGTTGAACCTTTGCAAGATCAGCCTCGTAAACCCCGACAGTCACCCATGGGGGATGAAAATAAATACGAGGGAGCAAGAGATCATATCAAAATATTTCTTGAGGAGGCCCTCAAGAAAAAAAGGAACGTGATTATGGATAACTTTTCCCAAATACTTCAACGACTTCCCACCAGCGACGCATCTACATCTAGTAGTCACTCTAGAGGTGCAACTCCTTTTCTGGTACAAGTAAAATTTTACATTCCCATATTTGAGGGTCAAATATATGTAGACGTCTTAGATAGATGGTTGAATCTATTATAAGGGTATTTCTCGGTTCATGACTTTTCCAACCAGGAAAAGATCACTCTTGCACTCCTCAAAGTCACCCCCCATGCCAAGGACTAGTGGGGAACCTGCTGTGAGCAAAAGGATAAGAGGGAACCTTCTCTATTTTTTGCCGAACCCACTTGTAATTATTTCTGAGATTCCATTATGGAACAATATTATCCCATGGGGAGCTATGAGGACAAGTACATGCAATGGACTACGCTGCAATAGCAAAGGGATTAAGATGTGCATGAGTTGTTGAATGTGTTCCATACCATGTGCAAAAAATTGGGTATCAAATATTCTGAGAAACATTTGGTGTTGAAGTACCACAATTGTCTGCACAGATACATTCAGGAGGAAATGCAGTTCCTCAACATCTCCTCGCTTAGCGCAACATATCGGTATGTTGCTAAGATTGAGCAGAAGTTCAAACATAAGAAGTAAGACTTTAGATCTGTGAATCAGAAGTAAGGGTAAGGTGCCTCCAAATCGTAGAACAAAGGAAAAATCCAAGGTGGGGCGGCCCAGGATAACCCCCAAAGCTGAAAGAAAAGAACAACACTATGAAGCCAAAGAAGGATATGGGAAATTGGTGTGAGTTCCATAAGAGCTCCACTCACAACACAAGTGAGTGTCGGGCCAAGTAGTCACTAGTTCCCGAACTAAAGGCTTCTAAATCAAATGCATGCTCCAACTTTGAATCAGAAACCAACAAGGGGAATAATAAAAAGAAGGATATGTGAAGCCCAACGCCACTATTTCTACCATGAAGATCCAGGAGGAGGAACCAAAATATCTAAAGGAGGGGGAACATCTTTTCCATTCCCATATGTGGGTAAAGGGTTCTCCATTGTAGTTCATTGCTGACAGTAGGAGCCAAAATAATCTCATTTCAATAGAGGTCATGAAGAGGTTGGGCTTCCGACCATAGCACACCCACTGTCGTACACCATTAGGTTGATTCACCAAGGACGATATCTTTGTGTCAACCAATAGTGTCACCTTACCTACACCATCAAGCCCTTCAAGGATGAGGTATTATGTGACGTTTCTCCTCTTGATGTTTCTGATGTATTATTAGGCCAACCATACTTGTGGAAGTGACATGTTGTGTATGTGTCTTTGCCTCACACTATTATTGCTACCTTGGGAAATAATTTGTACAGGATACCAGAGGTAGCATCGCATGCTGCCATCTCTTTGGTTACTACAAAATAATGTAGTAAGCTCATTTCCAAAACTAGAAAATTTGTTTTCCTGGTAATCCACCCTCACAGAAGTAATAATACTGTAGCCATGACCTCCAAACCGATATCCTCTACACGACAACAACATATGGACAAGGTCATAGAGGAGTACAAGGACATCTTCACCTCACCTGCAGGGGTGCCTCTACACTGTCAGGTCAAGCACCCCATCGATCTAACCCCAGGTGTGTTGTTGCCCAATGGAAAAATATATTAGCGCTCTGTTCTAGAGAATGACAAAATCAAGAGGCAGATTCAGGAGATGATATAGAAAGGTCACATTTGACCAAGTTCATTGCGTTGTGGGAGCCCGATCGTGTTGGTGCAGAAGAAGGATGGGACTTGGAGACACTGTATCGACTATCGAGCACTGAACAAGATCATTGTCTGGAATAGGTACCTGATCCCACGAATTGATGACCTTCTGTACCAACTCAAGGGGGGAAAAGATTTTATAAAGATCAACTTGAAGTCTTGGTATCATAACGTACCAATCTAACCCTCCGATGTGTGGAAGACAACATTCAAATTCAAGGAGGGCCTTTTCGAATGGTTAGTCATGCCTTTCGGGTTGACGAATACTCCTACAACCTTCATGAGGCTGATGGATGACATATTGCGGCCATTCACCAACTCATTTGTAGTAGTTTACTATGATTAAATCTTGGTATTCAACAAAACTTGAGAAGAGCACATCCACCACATCCGACAGGTCCTCCAAACACTGCGGCAACACAAGTTTCGTGCCAATTTGGAGAAGTGCACTTTTGGAATGACCCAGGTTCAGTATCTGGTATACATTATTGATATGAGGGGGGTGCATGTGGATCCAGCCAAGATCCAAGTGATTCAATATTGGCTAGCCCCAACGACTCTAATAGAGCTCCGCAGCTTTCTAGGCCTTGCCAATTTCTACCGCAGGTTTGTTTTGGGATTCTCTCATATCACTTATCCCTTGAGCCAAGTCACCAAGGAGGAGCGAAAGGAAAATTCTTTTATTCTGAATCTCAAAAGAAGGCATTCATCGAGTTGACAAATCACCTCTGCTCTTCCCAAGTGCTAACATTACCATAATTGAAACAACCATTTGATATCGAGATAGATGCCTCATACTATGTTATTGGGGTTGTTCTTACTCAATAGGGGCATCCAGTGGCATATCATAGTAAGACACTATTTGACACAGTCTGGAAGTATCCCACTTATGAAAAAGAGATGTATTCCACTGTGCATGCTTGCTGACAATAGAAGCATTACATTTTGGGGAAGGAAACGGTCATCCACACAAATCATCGACCCTTATAGTTCATACAAACACAAAGGAATTTTCAAAACGAGCACCATCAGAAGTGGTCCACATATCTACAAAAATTTCATTTGAACATCAAGTACAAGAAGGGAAGCACCAATATTGTTGCAGACTTCCTCAGCCAACCACCAATTGTGGCGCTCACCACTGTGCTCAACTCTTGTGGGCACAAAACTTATGATTAGCCACTTCTTTACAAGAGTGATCTAAAATTTGACCACACATACAAGACACTCTTCGAGGGTAAGCAAGTTCCAAAATTTCACATGCAGGATGGATTGTTATGTCACCTCGGACACCTTTGTATTCTTTCAAGCAAGTGTGCCAATATGGGTTGGGAAGCACACTACAGTCGGGTCACTGGGAATTTTGGGGTCGAGAAAACAGTGGTAGTACTGCAGAAGTATTTCTATTGGCAAAACCTTTGACTGGATGTCGGGAAGTACATCAAATCCTGCATTGCCTGTGTCATTGCCAAACCAACCATCAAGAAGTAATGCCTCTATACTCTGTTGCCTATCCCTAGTTGACCTTGGGAATCCATCTCCATGGATTATATTTCGGGCCTTCCTTCTACTAAGCATGGAAATGACTGTGTTTTCATGGTCATCGATAGATTCTTGAAGATGGCCATTATGACAGCCTGCAAGAAGAATATCACAGCATAAACCACTACTAAACTATTCTTTGAATGAGTATGGGTACACTTTGGGATCCCATAGTCTATCATCTCAAATCAGGACAATAGTTTCCTCATTACATTTTGGTCCAACCTCTAGAAAATGTTGGACACCAAGATCACTAAGTCCTCAACTTTCCATCCCCAAAATAATGGCCAGATAGAGGTTTTCAACAAGATGATCGTACACATTCTGCACATGTACAACTCAAATCATCCACGCACATGGGATGAGAAACTCCCTTATGTACAACAAAACTATAACCGAGCTCTCCACAGCTCAACCGGCCACATTCCCTTTCAACTGGGCTTGGGATTCCAACAACTATGTCCCATTAACGTAGCCATGCCATTTGCAGCTAATGAGGCCGATTCGACTCATGTCCAGTCTGAAGCTTAAAAGGCGAACAAAATTCAGTGCATCTGCCAATAGGTTCATGACATATTGGACAGAACCAATGCCAAGTACAAGCAGTGATATGATCAGCAAAGGGTGCCACACAACTTCCAAGTGGGCGACAAAGTGTGGCTACATTTGTAGAAGGAGCACCTCGCTGGACCCCACCGTAAGCTTCGCCCACTCTAATATGAGCCATACACCATCACCAAGGTTGTAGGGGACAATGCCTTCAAGTTCAGTATTCCACCATTCCTTGGTCTGCGCCTAGTGTTTAATGTGGACCGCCTTCAGGCCTACTTTCCACCTCTACTAGACATCTCCGACATTGCAGAACAATTCACACCAATAGAGTTAAACCCAGACCGCATGGAACAGACCACCACAGATTGTATCATGGACACGCAAATCAAGAACACTCGCCAGCAGAAGATCCAATTGTATTGGGTTGTCAAAGATGGCCAACTCATGCATCAAGGCAAGTGGCTCACAAGGGACCAAGTTCAGTAGAAGTTTCCTCATCTCATGGAGGAAATCAACGCAATGGGGAACATTGATTCCTAAGGGGGGAGGAATGATCCAGGTGGATATTGGTGGCCACCTGCCTATTCCACTTAGGGCACCACCATTTTTTCTTTCAGTATTTTAGTTTCCTTAAGTATAGCACAATTTACTATTTTTAGCAGTTTGTCGGGTCCTAAACTTCCGGAGCCATTTTGAGATCCTAAACAATGTTTTTTTGGGAAATCATGATTTGAAGTAAATGTGAGTCAAATACTTGAAATTCATTGTCATTTTTGGTAGTCCTCAGATATATCTTTCTAATGAGGTATCATCTGCCTCAAATGGAGTTCGTATGCCAAAGTTACGACCACGGAAAATTGATGTACCAATTTACCCCAACGAGGCCCATAGTTTGGTGTTTCATCTCCCAGGGTTATTTTTTTGGATTTTTAGGGTTTTACATTGTTTCTCAATAATAAATAGGCCTTTGAGCCTCATTGTAACACAATTTAGAGGCCTATAGCCACCACTTCTCTTTCCATAGATAAGTTACCAGTGCCCTAGCTAGCTTATTTCCATTCTGTTTGTAAGCATATTTCAGTTATGTGATATTAATGAAATGAAGTCTTATTTCTGTTGCATCTCTGTGTTTATGTGTATTTCTATATTTTATTGTGTTTCTGCATAATTCTGGATCATACGAGGGCCTATAATGATTAGAGATTCTATGTTGATTCCAAAAGACATATTGCAAGAATTTTTGAATGTTATAAAAACATAATGTTGCAACAAATTTGAAAACTTATTTTATTTTTTGAAGGATAAGACCAACAAGTGGTTGCTACATTCATTAATGAAAATGAAGACTAACTATCAATTTTTCAACAACTATAGTCAAATTCCAAATTAATATAAGAATAAATCTTTGTGTTAAGAGTAAAAGCAAGAGATAACCATCCATCCAATGAAGGAGCACATAAGAGAATGGCTAACAAAATATTTGAATGAAAATGTTAATCCTAAAAAACTTCCTCAATGGTTAGATTAACAAAAATACAAAGCCAAATTATATAATATTACAATCAGTGCCACAAAAAAAAAAAATCAAAGATAGAGAGGATTCATTCAACTATTCAATCCTTCAATTTTGTGAGTATTCTATGTTCTATCTAAAGAAATTCACTTTCTTTATTCCCAATGTTTGATCATCTAACTTTGTGAATTATCATATAAAATTATAAATTTTGTCCTTGACTATAGTTTCTTATTTTTCTTCCAAGTTACCAATTATTAATTGGTATATGAGAGCCCAATCTCAGTCCATTAGGGATAAATGCATTTAATTTTACATTGAAGTATCTAGATTTTGTAAAGTGCTTCAGACACTTACACTATTCAAACTTAAAGTATGCAATATTACTTTTGACTCTTGCATAGAGTTATTTCTAGAATTCCATATCATTTTTGGTTTCTATAATTTTAAATGAGTAGTGAAATCTCATTAATGTTCTCCATTGACTGTTTATGATCTTTGAATGATTGAAATTTTCAATTTCTCTGAAATTTAAGTCATTTATTTACTTTTTGTTTATGAATCTCCTTCAAGTATTTTATCCTCACCATGCATGAATGGATGTGTACAATAGAATGAATCAATGAGATGATATTTATTTCTACTATTTTATTTCATTTATTTCTTTTTAAAAACCACCTGGTCCACATGCATGTGAATGTGCTAAATGATTGAATTTCTATGCTTTTAGTTATTTTCAATATTTGAGTGAATGTAAGGAGGAGTGTCACCTCTATAAAAACATGAAGGGAACTTTGATAAGTCCCTAGGAGATTGCATCTAGTCCCTTATTTTCAATATTTGAGTGAACGGAAGGAGTGTCACCTCTATAAAAACATGAAGGGAACTTTTATAAGTCCCTAGGAGATTGCATCTAATCCCTAACAAGAAAAAATATCAGTTGGTGGTAACCTTTTAAATTCCTACAACACTTCTCTATACACCTACAAAAGTTCCTCCAACTGAGTTTTTGATCTATCAAATCATTCCAAATATCCCTTCAATGTCATCAGTTCATCTCTTCAATGATTATGTCTTTAAAGGAGTGATACAAACTTCCTACTTGAACCAATCAATTTCTTGGCTTCATATGTATTTTAATAGAGAGATATTTGAGTTAACTTTGTGTGCATTGATGATGAATAACTTCCCATCCTTGATCAAGTAGTACTTCTTTGTTCTCACCATTAATATTTCATCCCTTCTATACATCTACCAAACAACACACCATGCACATCAAGTGGTACTGTGTCTACCTCCACTTCATCAATATAATTTTCCTTTATAGAAAAATTGATACTCCATTACTTCATGACCCTAAGATTTTCATCCTTATTTTCACATCCTAATGGATATGGGTGAGGATGGCCATGAACTTCCAATCTAAACTTGCTAACCAAATGTTTCACTATGAATTTAGCCTATGGACTGAAATCAAATAGAGCATCCACCTTTGTCTTCTTAACTTGGATATTAATATGGAAGAGTTTATCCAGTTAATCCTCTTCCTTGGGATTGATTTTACTATAGTTCTCCTCCTTTTACATTATAGTGTATACAATATTTTCATATACAACTACGTTTCTCTGTAGATAGTTGTATGAATACATACATAGAATTTTCTCCTTCTTGGAATCCTTCTTGTGGTTCTTTATATGCATCTTGAAATGCAACTTAAAATACTTATCTCAATGTGACCATTAATGTTATAATGGTTACAATGGTTGTTTGGATTCTTGTAGTGAGGTGAATGGTTGTTGTCTTCTTGTCATTTCCTTTTCACTTCTTCTTTCTCTCCTTGGAAGCCTCTTCATGGTGTTTCTACTAGGAACTTCTTATTTTTCCTTTATAATTACCCATTTTATCAATCTCAACTTGTTAGGGCATGATCTCCACTTTTTCTTCCACTTTAAACAAAATTTGTGAAGAAGTGATGGTAGTAAAACTTGGTCTCTCTTTCTATAAGTTTTTTTTTTACTCATTTGTTTTGTTTTCATTACCCTAAAAGTCCCATCTAATATATCTTTTGATTTAGAGCTATCAAACTCCTTGAAAGGTCCAAACTTGTTCTCTAGAGTTACCATGAGGATAGTCATGTTGCAAGATATGTCAATGACTTGTGCTTCCATCTTTGAAAATTCTTGTAAATCATCTCAGGGATTTTTATCATTGGACTCCTCCACATGGATACAATTTTAAGACTTCTTTCTTATGCCACTTCATAGATCTTACTACCTCCCATAAAATCCCCAAAGAAAGCTGCTCCAATACCAATATGATCAATGATTGTCGTGCATATTTCACTTGAATATTTCATAAGAATAAGTCTAACAAGTTTATGCAATCTATTGTGTAGTGCTTTATTTAAGATTCAAATTTTATGTTACTACCTTAATGTATCAAAATACTAAAATAACTTACATTGAAATAAGACAAACTAAGAAAATAACACACCATCCACACATTATACACAAGATATACCCTAAAAAAACATAGCTAGAATTTGGGGCCTATGCACAACGTTCTTTACATGACTACATGGAAGGGATGGGGGGGGGGGGTGGTTATATAAAATAGGCCCTAAAAAAAATTGGGCAATTTTTAGTATTTTTTTTTGTTGTTTTTGGCACATGGTTTTCACTTTTGGTGGTTTTATGACACATGGTGGTTTATCCCATGGTTTTCTAATTCTATTTAAGGAATTAAGTTTGTAATCTAATATGGGTTAATGGATTATGGATTTTGGATGTTGCGGGATCATATATATTGTATTGTAAATAATGAAGTTGATTGAAGATAAAAATCATAGGTGCATCTATAAACAGTTTGTTGGTTTTCCTATATTATGTTTCCAACAAAAATCTCAATGTAATGTGTGATTGCCATTATTTTACTTCTTTTTAATCAAGAATCTGTGTATGTGTTGGATTAATTTAAAATATTTTAAACTTACAATATGATCTACTCTCTTTTTATAGGTTATGAAATGAAATTACAAAAAAGGGGAATTCACTATGGGGTTGCCATGGACACTTTGGCTAGTGTTGCTGCTAGGATTCTTAACTTTCGATGTTATAATTCAATATCACATTAACAAATGCTCTATTCAACTATGGAACAATAGAAATTCCATAAGAATGGAAACCCTTCTGATATTAGCAACCCAATATTTAAAATTCTTTATAGTAATCTAGGGTTAGGTTTAAGGTTTTTGCATGTCTTATCTCCCAATTTATGTTAGGAGTTTGGACCCTATAGAATATTCTTTAAAATCCACATATGATTAACTCCACTAGTGTGAGTTGGTTTGACATCAACCTGGTATCATGGTTGTCAAGAGGATAGGTTAACTTGCGAGAGGCATAACTTGTACATCCGAGCCTTAATTTAGGTGATCTTCACATCGTTGGAAATATCTCAATGTGAATAATAATGGCAGGAGGCTATGAACTTTTTTTGAAAAGTTTTAACTGAAAAATAGTGTTTTAAGGCCTTAAACGAGCTCCAAAATGTTATAGAACTCAAATCACCAAAGAGAGACCAACCCTTAAAATGGGACCTACAAGTCAATAGCTCCATTTTTTCTACCCATAAAGTACCAAAATAGATGAAAAATTATATATAATGATCCATTCCAAATCACTTCATCTAAAATTGCATCCAATGTGGCACAAGTCAAATTAAGGAGTAATTGTAGCTAGCAAAAAAAAAAAAAGTAGTGATATAAAACACCTCTAATGTGGATGAAATTGTAGTTTGCACCACATTGCAGCAACCAAGGGATAAGTGGAGACAAAAGAACAATATTTCAAATCAAAATTCAAGTGAATGACTGAAAAGTGAATGCTTTATTCCATAGTAGTTCTCAATGTAATTTGATTTTTTCTAAATCCTTAGTAGATAAGCTCGATATATAAATTCATAATTTGGTATAACCATGTTCGTTGAGTTGGATCCAAGAGAAATATGCCATGAGGATCACCAAGAGACACAAATTCAAATTTTCCATTAACACTAATTATGTTGATAAAGTAGAATGCAATGTTACACCACTTGTTTGTTTGTGAAGTGATGTTTGGTAGACCATACCTAGGCAACTGGGACGTGACTTTCTACAAGAAAGAGAACATATATCACTTGGTAAAATATGGTAATTCCTACCTCATTAAAATACACAAAGGGAGGAAGAATATTAGCAACAAAACAAGGGAAAATAAGGAACTTAATTGAATCAAATAAGAAGTACTATTCCTTTATAACTGATGGAATCAAATAGACTTTGTGATAAAACTGGAGACCATCTGTTTCCAATTCCTAATGGAGATGTGTGATCTAAAATGGATTTGCAACAAACATCAAATGGATTTAATAGTTCGAAGAAAATGAAAAACACTTGAAAAAATCAAAGGATCAACTATTGACGTGAAGGTCAAGGATACAAAATTGATGACATGGGTGGAGGATGTGAGTGACAGTGTGAAGGTCCCCATACTTGGCCAATCTACTACCACTCGCCTCTAAAGTCCTACATTACAAATGGAATAATAGAACAATTAAAGGATTAAAATTAAAGAAGAATATTAAGGGTGAGGAACCATGCATTGGAACAATATGAGAAAAAAACAAAGGATAAGAGGAGAATTAGATTAAGGGAGTTGAAGATTTAAGGATGCTTGTCCTTCTCACTACTACTAATAGGCCAATTTTACCTATAAAATTTTACATGACATTGGATTAAAGAAACTTTTTAGAGAAGAGAGGGATTGCATTAAAAAAATATATTTATTTCTAATTTATAGAGATGAAAAGATCTAAAACAACATTGTAATTATGAAATTTCTGAGACATAAGGAATGAACAAGCCATTTGAGGCTATATTTTTCATTTGAATTTTCTCCAAGGTAATAATTGATGTTCATGGTGTTTAAATTATTGTGTGTATGATAATATTTATACACGTATTCTAGTTTTAGTTGTAATTAACTTCATCACCCACAAATTTACTATTCAATCAAACCCTCACTACATTGACATCAATTTCCCTAGACCATTAGGTTGTATCCATATCACCCTCATCAATATTAATAAATTATTGGTGTATAAAAATTTTCACTACTCTCACTATTCCAATGTTTAATTCTATCAAATAGGTTTTTTGGTTTTGTTTAGACCTCATGTAATTGCACCCCTTAGAAATATAATCCCTATACAACACAAAGAATACTAAATCCTATTGTTTGATCACTATCATGATAATTATATGCCTTGACCTTGTAGCTAATATGTTTTTAACTCCCATGGCACCAAGTCTCATTTGTTTTTTTCTTTTTTTTAGTAACCACAATTATTTAAATGATTGATTTGTTAGTTTGTAATTTATTGCTACGTAAACTACTTGATATAATAGTGTTACATTATATTCTCTATTTAGGCCTTAGAAATATCACCTACATCTATCTTACTACTATATTTAGACCAAGAACTTTAATTGGTCACACAACCATCCACTCTCCAAGCCTATTTGTTTTGACTAAGTATTTATAGTCAATGTCCAACCTACTCAAAGATTCCACATCATATGAACCAACATAGATCTATGTTAAAACTAAATCTATCAAACATTAAGAGGGATCAAATTTAGTGAGGTGAATTTTTTTTGTCATTTGACTCCATGTCATGTTCTAATTCCTTGATAATGAATGATACAAATATTCACACCTCAATGAATTTGATCCATATTTGTGTTTGATAGATATCATATTAGTTTAGTTGTTTTTTTATGTTGTCAGATATGTACTTATGTGGTAACATCTATGTCATACTACGTTCCATTGCACCTCACTAGTCATGGCGTAATAAACAATATGTTCATTTTATATTTCCTATAGCCATACACTTATCAAGATTTGAACTTAAACATGTTAATTGTCTTATGGTAGTATTCATATATGTGACAATGAGAAGTGCTTGCATATTTTTTCAACATAACTAAATATCTATAATGAATGTGTGGAGGTTTGGTTCATGGAGTGTTTTGTATGCACGTTAAGAGATACAAATCCATGTTGTTGTTTATGTTTGCACCTCATATTTAAGTAAATAAAGTTGTATGGATATAGTTGGCATTTCTTCCATTGTTAAGTGTGGCCTTGGCACCATGAGTGTTTTGTATATGTAAACTTGAAGGCTTTTCATGAAAATTGCAAGTGAAATGTTTAGGTTCTTTATGCAATTATCTCAATTACATTAACACATAAACATGATTTTAAACTCAGTTTTGTATAAAATGATGAAGACATCAGTACCATAACAACATACACAAGACAACAAATGATGAAGAAGTTCACCCCTCCTGGGCTACATCTCCTGGTCCAGCTTCCAATGTTGGGCCTCTTTCCTTATGCTCAAAAATATGGTTTTACCTCAAGTTATAGTCCTCATAATGCAAAAAAAAATGTCTCCAATGGCTCCAAAACAGTCAAAAACCCTTAATTGGGCTCTTTCTGCACTCAAAAAGGTCAAAAATTGACTGAGTTATGCTCCAGAGAAGTCTTCCTACTAACTGTCCTCCAATTCTCACCCTCCTTCTATTTGTGTTGAAATTCAACAAGAAAATGCACACACTAATGTGTGATCATAGGTCACACAGTGATAGATCCTAGCGACACATTACTGTGCAACCAATTTTAAAATAAATTGGAAAATTAATTGTAATCTTATCTCATAACAACTTGTAATAGTTAACTAAGTGTGATAGACTTAATTAGCTCAAGAATTTGAGTTTAGGGTCAAAGGATAAGAACAAGAGAGGATTTCATTATTACGTAGTCTAATTTTAGTTGTAGCACTACGTTTAGTGTGAGGGATTTCAGCTAATTCCACATTAATTGAGTTAAACCTACCTTAACTAGTTCTAATTGTTTGATGAGCTAGTGGAAGATCAAGTGAATTAAAATAGATTTAATTCACCAGTAGTGATCTACCAAGTAACTGATGATTCACTATTTATCACTGCATGCATGCTAATTCTAATGGATACCCAATTGAGACAAAGGTTCAAGGCTAGTAAACTACCAATTGTATTTTAGGCAAACTGCCCAAGTGCAGTTATAAAACCATAGGAAGCCCATGATGGATTGCGCAATCAAGGAAGGCTGAATTTTATATTTAATATGGGTTTAATTCTCTAGGGATTGTGTAAGCAGTGTAGGCTCAGGGTAGTCTAATAACTGGTTGTTGATGAGGTCCATAATTAGACATATTTGGAGGGGTTAATGGTCACCTTTTTGCCTTCTTAGATCTCTTTTTCTTGAATTTTTATTATTATTTGGTTTTATAATGCTAGTATAGGTGGTGATTAAGGCTAACATACTTTGAGTGCCTAATATGAGGTTCAGTGCAGAAAATCATGAATTATTAGCATTTTTATAAGGATTTTGTCATAAAGACTTGGAGGAGACAACAAAGAGAAATTATAGGAGGATTTTCCACCCTACTTAACTCTCAAAGGTAGCTGAAGGATCCCAATGATTCTCTCCAACAATTCAAATTCCAAAGGTAGTCGAAGGATCCCTAAGGATTCTCTCTAGCAATTCGAATTACAGAGGAAACCAAGAAACTCAAAGAGTAGTGCACCCTATATTTTTTTACCTCGAGTCAAGTAGACTCAATCACCATTTTCTAGGGATTTGTTGGTAGCTGCCATGTAGAATAAATAGAGTAGAGATAGAGCTAGGAGTGGGTCAATTCTAGTCGGAACTTTGTTGCAAGATATTGAGCTTTTTATTTTACTCACTGATCAAACTTTCAGAAATGTACGAGGCTATTCTTTTATGAAATGAGCAGATTGATTTCACTTTATAGATTTAAGTTTAAGAGAGCTAGGCTCATGGGTTAGGGCCCAATCCATGTGCCTCAGCCTCTCTGTTGTATTTTTTATCTGCTTTCTATCATTCAATTAGTTTTGCTTTTGATAGTTTCATTGTTGTTTATTTTTTCTTTCAGTGTGATGTTGTAAGTTTCATTTGATTGTGAGTAATAGAATAGTGGATAAAAAACAAAAAGCTATGGATCAAGACCCCCTTCTCATCTCTATTAATAGAGTTCGAGGAGGGCGAACTTTCCCACAGACCCAAAAATGAAATTCTGTTCACTGTTCTAAGATTAAAAGTAGAGTTGCATTACCATTTTCAAATTCTTCCTTTTTGTATTTTCAAAATCACACATTTTCCCGTTTTCGTATTAGACCAAAGCAGAGTTGTTTCTTGGCAAAACTAGTGATAAAGCCCTAGAGTGCGTTGTCATGGTGCTTCCCCGCTTCATTTTCCATCTCTGTAATCACAACCTGAGGATTGTTGTTATGCCCTCCATTCCTTATTTTTCTCCACTTATTCTAACTGCTGCACCCCCCTTTTCCCTAAAAGCACTTAAACCCTTCAACCCGCGTTATTCCTTTGTTTCTATTGGTTATGGTTGCCTTACTCGTTTTAACAAAAAAACAATTGAAAACCATTGCAATTCGACCTCCACCCTTGCTCCTCGAAATTCTCACTATCCCATTTCGAACTTCGCACCTTTCTCCTGACTGCATTATCACTTCTCTTCCAACCTTGCGCTATTGCGATATTGTGAAATAAAAAATAAAAAATTGTAGTTTTTAATTGGTTCCTTTAACACTTACCACTCCTTTTCTCTAAGTGCAATAACTTTGCAAATCACAGTTCGCATATTTTTCGTTTTTCCCTTTAAGACTTACCGCTTCCAAACGCCGATATTGGTATCACGCTCCACCACCGGTCCCACCTCCACGTCATCCGACTCATCGCAACTTTTGGCCTTTTTGCAGATCGCCCTTCGTAACCTTTTTCTTTTACCTTTAAGACCTACCACTTCCAAACACTGATTTCGATAACTTCGTCGCATTGCAAATCACATTTCACATATTTTATTTGGTTCCTTTTAAGACTTACCACCCCAAACGCCGATTGTAATAACTCTCCATAGATCGCTTCTGGCCCCATAGCCATGTCACCTGCATTTCGCACTTCGCAACTTTTCCTGGACAACATTTCAGCTACCCCTCAAACTTTGCGATATTGTGAACTGTGATATCGCATTTCGCACTTCGCAACATTTACCACATCACAAATTTTAAATCGAAACTTTTGGCCCATTGCACTTCGCACTTTGCACTTCACAATTTTTACTCTTTCGCAATTGCATTTCGCAACCTTTTCTTTTTTCTTTAACACTTACCGCTTTTGTCTGTTGATTGCAATATCGCTCCGTACTCCGCCACCAGTCCCACCACCACGTCACCCATCACACTTCGCACTTCTCAAACTTTTCTTGAACAACACTTCCGGTATCCCTCCAACTTTGCAATATTGTGATTGTGATATCGCATTTTGCACTTCGCAGTTTTTATCCCGTTGCATTTCACATTTCGCAGTTTTTTCCCCATCGCACTTCACAAATCTCACTTTTTAAATCATTCACTTCAGCATTTTTTGCGCCATAATAAAGCTTTAATAAGGTTTAAACCCGCTCTTTTCACTTCTAAGCTTGGTTTGATGTGTTCACCCCTCCATTAGCACCTTTACCCCTTTCTTCTCCAAGCTAAAAATCAACACTTGTTCAATTAGAATTAAGTCTTGGATAGCTTAGCTGCATGGATAGAAGCATGATAGATAGAGCATAAGATAAGTAGGGTGTGTTTAGTCGGTTGGCCAAGTTTAGTGTGGTTTAAATTAGTTTCCTTTCAACAATTTAGTGTAGTTTCCTTCCTGTCATTTCTTTTCAGAAATTTAATTTAGTTTCTTTCTGTCATTTCCTTTCTGCACATTAAATTAGTTTCATTTTTTTCATTTCATTTCTACAAATTAAGTTAGTTACCTTTCTTTCATTTCCTTCCAGCAATTTACTTTTCATTTTTTATCATAGTTTAAGAAATAGCACCCTTTCGTAAAGCAGAAGAGGATGACGTGAACAGAATCCATCTGTTGTGTATATAGCACTATCACCTCCAAGTTTGTACAAACCCCAGGTTGATAAAGTAAAGTAGGGCAGCCCTTGGGAGATTTAGCACTCTTGGTGCAATACTAGGGCTCACCACTTTTTGGTGTCGTTGCCAGGGAGGTGTCTAGTAGATATTTTGATTTTGTTTTAGCATTATTTTCTGCTTTCTTTTCTTTTCATGTCAATTTAGAAATATTGAAAAAAAATAAAAAAAGATATAATTTTCATGCCTCGTAGGAGTAGGAATACTCAAATACAAATCTTACCTAAAACCTCCACATCAACTTCTAGCCACCCTTCACTCTTCTTCAGTGGCAGTGAGATTGAACCCCCTATAGGAGAGCCTTCTAAATATTTTGAGGATCCTATTGGGGAAGAAGAAGAAGACCTTGTTTCAACTAAGGGACCTTCTTCACCTATCTTAACCATGGTTGGGATCTAGGAAGCCTTTCCCATAAGAGAGGCATATGGGGAAACTAAGATGAAAAACATTAGCCCCTCAGCTCTTCCACACTTCCATGGACTTACCTCTAAGGATCCTGACACATTCATGTTTGAATTTTTTGTTGTTTGTAGGACTTATGAATACACCTCTGATGATCAGAAGTTGAAGTTATTCCCATCCACCCTTAAGGATGCAGCCTTATGCTGGTTCATGCGTCTGCCTGGGGATAGCATCACTACCTGGCCATAGATGGAAGAAAATTTTAACAACAAATACAAAGACTACTGTAGGTCCAAGGAAACTAAGGATGAAATATTTAGGATGACTCTAGGACCTGATGAATCCCTAGAGGACTATGAAGAGAGGTTTCAATTAAAATACAAGAGAGCCAATTGTACTCTTGATCCCTCATCACTTAAACTTGTACTTCTTCGAGGGATCAATGAAGAGATGATAGAAACCTTGAATATGCTATCAGGAGGAGATATCTACCAAAAACCCTATGAAACAATAAAAATTGTCTTCCTAAACCATTCCATCACATTTAGGAAGAAGGGCAGAGCTAGCCAAAGTACATCCAATACCCCTTCCTCTTCCACCGTCATAAAACATGAGATTGGAAACATGCTAGAGGACTTCAAGAGTGACATTCTACACACCTTTTCTTTGAAAATGGATACAATGCATGTCAAAGGAAGCAAGAGGAAGCAAAGAGAGCCCTGGCCATATTTTGTCCTAGATGTACCAGGAAGCACCCAAGAAATGAATGTCCACTAAATGTCATAGAGGCTTTCTTAGTCTTTGAGGAGAATCATGCCACAGAAAGTGTCCCTCCTTACCTGGACTTGAGGATGTATATCAAGGTGGGGAAGCAATGCCACAGAAACTCTGCTTCATCAACCAAAGAAGGCCACAAGGCCCTCGGCCATATAAATAAGGTATGCAAGGTGGACCTTACTCTTACTATCACAACAATTAAAATGCATCCATGCAACCTTCATACACCCCCACTCCTCCATCCTGGTCTACACCTCCTATTTGGCCTTACAACCCTTCATATCATCCTCAGCCAATAAACCAACCATTCCAGCAGTATCTTCCACAAAAAACTCAGTGGAACAATCCACCCCAAGGGTGGAGGCCTCAAAAAAATCAACCACCTGCTCTAATGCCTCCACCCCAACCTCAACATCGGCGTACTCATTCTTCTCCACCTAGACTACCTATACCTGCACAACCCAATCCGAACTCGAACAACATACAGGCATAACAAGCTCCCAGTGGAGAAACGTCCTATCCAGTTTATGTTGTGGAGATACAGGAGGTTAATCTCAGGTAGGAAAGAGTACTTCGAGATGGCCATCCTCCATCTCCACCTATAGAGGTTGAGGAGGAAAAGGAAGAAGGTAACACTCAGATCCAACAACATCCTTTTCCTAAGTGCTTGATCCACCCTAGTCAGCACACCCCAAGGGAGATTGAGCTCCTGGGAGAATTGGAAAATTTTTCTGTAAAGATAACACTTCTCCAGACCATTAAGGATGTCCCTTTGTGTAATAGGCTCATCAAAGAAAAGTGCTTCAAGAAACCTGGGAGAAGGAAGAGAGATACCCCGTCGTCAATGTGGTAGGACAAATGTCTGACTTGACGCTGGGGAAGGTGATATTTCCAAAGTATATGGACCCTAGTAGTCCAGTTGTTGATGTGCATATAGATGGTGTCATAGTCCCCAACACTCTGATTGATCTAGGGGCTGTCATCAATATCATGACCAAGGAAACTATGTTGAAACTTAATCTCTAAAGGACTTTGAGGAAAACCAGACAGTTCTGCAACTTGTAGATCGATCCACATTAACTCCGGAAGGAATTGTTGAGGATGTTATGGTTACCATTGACTCTTGGGAGTATCCTACAAATTTCCTAGTCACAACCAAAAACCAAGTTTAATGGTTATCCCCTCATCTTAGGGAGACCTTGGTTAGCCACTGCAGATGCTTATATTAGTTGTTGGGTTGGAAACATGACTATAAAAAATGGGCCTTTGTCTAAACAGCTAGTGTTATATCCTCCAGCCTAGCCTTCCATTGATCATGATCTCCCTACATGGTTGGAGGATGAAGAATATGAGTTATATACCACTGCCTCTATGTGTATTGTAGATGTTATTCTTATAGGGGGGCAGCTGGATGAAGATGAACTCATCGACCATGCCATTAAAAACCAGTCCTCCACTAACATTCATCTCGAAACCTTAGTCAAAGATTTTGAAAGCCAACCTTGGATGGAAGTGCACTCAGTTGAGTCAACCTCTAAAACCACCAAGGATATTGAGATTGGCCCATCCAGATCTCTGAAAATCAACCCAAACCTTTCGAATGAAGAAGAAAAGCAGCTATGCCATCTTTTGAAAGAAAATCTTGAAGCATTTGCTTTGGATTATAAGGAAATTAAAGGGGTGCATCCTTTAGTATGAAGACATCACATTTACATCAAATAAGGATGCAAGCCTGTGAGACAACCCCAAAGAAGGATGAACCCAGCTCTGAAGGACATAGTCAAAAAGAGCTGCGGAAACTATTGGATGCAATGTTCATATATCCTATATTTGACAGTGAGTGTGTATCCCCTCTCGTCCTAGTCCCAAAGAAGAATGGGAAGTGGAGAATTTGTGCTGACTATCAAGAACTTAACAAATCCACCAAGAAAGACCATTTCCCTTTGCCCTTTATAGACCAATTCCTTGATGACCTTGAGGGGAAGCAGTTATTTTCCTTCTTATATGGGTTCAATGGGTACAATCAGATTCAAATCAGCCCTGAAGACCAGGATAAGACTACTTCCACCTACCCTTGGGGTACCTTTGCTTATATATTCCTACCCTTTGGGTTGTGCAATGCCCCAGCTACCTTCCAAAGAGTTGTCCTAAGCATATTTTATGAGTTAGTCCATGACTCTGTCAAAATATACATGGATGATTTCACACCATATGGGGATGACTTCCGGGAAGCTCTCTCCAATTTGGGTAAAGTAATAAGAAGGTGAAATGATATGCATCTCTCCTTGAGCCCAGAAAAGTGTGAATTCTGAAGAAAGCAGAGGTTGTATTAGGACACTCCATATCCCAAGCAAGAATACAGGTAGACCTAAACAAATTCACTATCATCAAAAGGGTACATCCTCCTCAAAAGTAGAAGGATGTCAAAAGTTTCTTAGGCTTAGCTGGTTACTATAGAATATTCATCAAATATTTTAGCAAGATGGATTTTCTGTTATTTGGGTTACTGGCCAAATATTCTAAGTTTATTTGGTCTGGTCCTTGTCAAGAGGCTTTTGAGATCATTAAGGAAAAGTTGGCTACTACCCCCATCCTCCGAGATCGAAATTGGACTTGGCCTTTCCACATCCATACTGATGCATCTGACAAGCTATAGGGGCAGCATTAGGACAATTAGAGGACAAAATCCCTTATGTCATTTATTTCATCAGCAAGAACTTGTCCAAGGTTGAACTGAATTATACTGTTACTGAGAAGGATATGTTAGCCATTTTCCATGCTTTGAACAAATTCAGACATTATGTAACTGGATATCAGACCTTTGTTCACACTGACCATAAGTATTTAATGAAAAAATCAGATATTAATGCTAGGATAATTATATGGTTGTTACTTTTGCAGTAATTTGATTTGACTATTGTTGATAAACCTGGAAAGGCGAATGTTGTTGCAAATTTTTTGTCCAGGTTAGCTCTCCCTACAGGTGAAGAAGGAATGGTGGATGACCAACTGCCATATGAGCATCTCTTTGCTATATCAGCACTATCACCATGGTTTTCTGATATAGCCAACTACCTGGTTGCTGGGAGACTCCCTCCTAATCTTTCATTCAAGGAGAGGAGAAAAATCATCAAAAAAAGTGACCCTTTCACATGGATTGGGGGAAACCTTTTCGAGCTAGGCCCTGATCAAATCCTAAGGAGATGTGTGAGGGAGGAAGAATTTTTTAATATCCTCTCTGAATGTCATGAAGCCCATGTGGAGGCCACTTTGTTGCAAATGGAACTACTTACAATTTTTTGCAGGCAGGATGCTATTGGCCTACCCTTCACCAAGATTCCATAAGATACACCAACAGGTGTGACCAGTGCCAAAGGATGGAGAAACCCACGCAAAGGGATGAGATTCCTTTGCACCCTCATGTGGCTCTTGATCCATTTGACAAGTGGGGCATGGAATTTTTTGGACCTATCGATCCACCATCCGGACAAAATAAGTATACAATAGTCTGCACTGATTACCTGACAAAGTGGGCTGAAAAAAAAGAAGTGAAGGTAGAAACCAAGGGAAAGTAGCAAAATTTCTGAGGGAGAATGTCTCTTACAAGTTTGGGTAACTCAAGTGAGTCCCGAATTTGCCTCTTTCCATACACTTTTCCCTACCTTTTTCACTCACCTAAACCTCCAAAAATTGTCAATATCATGTGCAAAAGGGTATCTAACATGGTTTTTAATTATGTTTTTGTGTTTTCTATTTGATCTAGATTTTGTTCATACAGCTGCGGAAACTTGCCACTTTCCGCAGCTGCTGCAACTTTCCGCAGCTATTTTGTGGAACTATATGTTACAGGTGTCTACAAAGGAAACGAGCCACATGGGCAGGCTAGGAATGACGAGGACATGGTTCGTGTCCTATTGGTTCAAGTAAATTCGTCAAAGGAAGACGCGGTCAAAGCCATCCACGTGGAAGTCAACTATGGAGTTTCATGTCGGCTGGACTCTGTTTCGTGGCATATAAACATCCATACGGCCGTTTCTAAGCTTGCGGAGGTTAATTGACATCTGTGCAAAGTTCTGGAGTTGAATTCAAGCGCCCACCTTCCATAGATCCATTTTCCAACATGGCCATATTCCTATATCCGTGGCCTTAGTGGTCTACGTGCTGGCTGCTATCATAAACTTCAGGAGACAGTTAGAGAGGTTGCTGCAACTAAATGGATTGGATGAGTTTAGAATGCAATTACTTCTTCACACAGAGGTAGTTTATCTGCAAAGGAAGGTCTGGCATGACAAGAACATCAAATAAAATAGCTTCCAAGAAGGATATTGGACGTTGTTGTATGATTCAAGGTTTAAATATTTCAAAGGTAAGCTAATGACAAGATGGTTGGGACCTTACATGGTGGAAAAATGTTTTGATAATGGTGCAGTTCAAATCAGAATCATAAATGAGGAAGGAATCGCCTTGCTTGTCAATGGTCACAGACTTAAAATTTATAAGAAGCATTTTTCAAGGGTAGATTTCATAAATTCAATAAGCAGAGAGGTGTATGTGATGGGAATCTCCATAGTTTCCCGCACCTCCTGAGAAAAAAAAAGAAAAAAGAATAAATATACATGGATGAAAACCTCTCTGAGGCACCCAAGGCAAGCTTGTGGGTTGAAAACCTCGATGGAGGCAGCTTGCTTGCTCAAAAAAAAAAAAGAAAAGGCAATAAATATCCATGGGTGAAAACCTCTCTAAGGCACCCAAGACAAGTTTGTGGGTTGAAAACCTCCATGGAGGCAGCCCACTTTCTTTAAAAAAAAAAAAAAAAACAACAACAACAACAAAAACAAAAACAAAAAAATACAGTTGCATCTATGTGTTTTATGTGTTTTTTGTTTTGTAGGTAATTAATGGTTTCTGGAAACACATGGAAGCATTCATATTCTCTCCCCTTATATTTTACCATCCATCCCATAATTCCCTCCATTCATTTCCATAACTCCTTCCATCACCTCCATACACCATATTCCTCCATTCTTGAGCACAATCTAGCAAAAGGAAGCAAGCCACAAACTGCTACAAACATAAAGAAGTTCCTTTAAAATCAAAGTTGTTCACGGACTATAAAGAAAAAAAAAGGAGGAGCTGATAAAGCATACCCTAGGAAAGACAAGAGTGCCACCCATGGCATCTGGAGCACCCCCCACACAACATCTACAACGGGAAGAAACATAAAGAAAGATCAACATCTCACTCAAAGAGTTTCTCATTCAACAAGATGCTCACTCAAAAAACAGGAAAATAAGGAAGAACACAGCATATAAGAGGCAAGTCTCAAAATTCCAACTCCTGCAAATGCCTTGACAAAAACATGTAAACTCAGGTATAACTTCTCACCCCTCGCTATGCATCCATAATAACCAGAAATAATTAAATTGACTTAGAGTTTAAGGGGCAGAAAGGTGGCTAGTTACCTTGGCCACCATCATGAAGTATGACTAGGGAGAACTGCAAAGTCACGCCACTTGGGCATGCAAAAGAAAAAATGTAAATCAAATGGAGTAGAGGAGAACGAGGGGAGGAAACACGCAATCCATCATGAATTAACAGAGATAAGGAAACAACAATTCTAACGAAAATTAGAGTTGAGGCTAAGTTACATAAGCGCTCCAAAATTAGCTGCGCAATATAATAAAAAGTGATATCGTCTCATCTAAACCAATGAATTGAGAATTTTTGAGGGAAAGAGACCGAAGGGAGCCGCAACACAACAGTAGCGAGAGTGGGCTACATATTTTAACAACGTGCAGTAGCAATAGAAGAACAACATCACCAGCAATTGAACTAGCTTCCGAAGTATACCACATATTAGACACAGTAGCGAGGGACCAAGGGAAGATTTTCTCCTAGCCTTAGAGAAGAAAGAGAAGAAGAAGAAGAAGAGCCAGAAGAAGAACCAGAAGAGGAACAAGAGGAAGAAATGGAAATAGAGATAGAAGTCATAGAGGTAGCAGAAAGTGAGCAAGAAACAGACTGACAGCACAGCACCACATCCCCTCAAGTCAAAGAGGTATTTTCCACCTTATCTCCTCTGAGCACAAAGAGAAAAAGGCAAACCTCTATGTATTTCAGAGCTGACAAGAGTTAGAGAGAGCCATAAACTCCTCCCATGAGCCTGATTATCATTGAAGAATCACCAAGGGAGGAGGAAAGAATCAAAGAAACAGTTATGAAGGAGCAGTTGCAAAAGGCACAGGCAGAGAATGTACCACTAAAGGAGTAAGTAGCCAGCGTGGTAGGTTTATGCATAGAAGCCCTTCAGCACAGATTCCCTTCTGGCTCATATGTTGTGTACCTCAAGGAGAAATGACTCTATTTCAAATCAAAACTCTAGCCTCCCATGAATCCCTACCTTTCCAAGATTGTAAGCAATTCATGGAATTCTACAAGCAAGATAACATCGCTGATCAAGAAAAAATGACAAAGTTTTATGTGCATAACCTTGTGCTAACAAATTTGGATACTTGGGACCCAAATCCTACAATGGGGGATATGCAGTTGATGGTTTTAGTATCTTGGATGATGAATGAGGACACTAGAGCGAAAGAGATATGGAGGTTCATGGGAAGAAGAAATAGAAAACCCTTATATATCAAACTAGAATTGTTCAGCCCAATAGGAGTCATCCTTAATCGTCGAGAGATTGAAAGGGACCCTGCACTAGTTGAAATATACCTTCAGACTCAAACACATGTAATAGGCCACTTTGATGATGTTTCTAGGTAGATAGAAGATGAGTGCATTATGGCCAGCCAAAGGAGATGGAGCAGCCTCCCTCACAGACTCAAGAATAGGGAGTACCATATTCCAGAAAGACTAAGGGGTGCATTGGAAAGGGAAACATTATGCAAGAGCACCATGCAGGCCAAAAATATCCAATGGTTGGGACTAAAGCTCAGTCCACCTTTGATTTTGGGGTTGGATGATAAAAAGGACACAGATGCACAAGAAGGAGAATGGGAGAATGCATAAAATAATAATGGTTTTTACAACTCCCACACTTCTTCCTCAGGAAATCAGGGGGGTTGTCAAAGTCTTGAAGGAAATGCAAGAGGAGGAATAGTTACTCAGAGGATGAGCAACCATTCAGTAGGGGGGTGATGATGAGCTCCATCGTTAGACATATTTGGAGGGGTTAATGGTGACCTTTTTGCCTTCTTAGATCTCTTTTTCTTTCATTTTTATTATTATTTGGTTTTATAATGCTAGTATAGGTGGTGATTAAGTCTAACATACTTCGAGTGCCTAATATGAGGTTGAGTGCAGAAAATCATGAATTATTAGCATTTTTATAAGGATTTTATCATAAATACTTGGAGGAGAGAACAAAGAGAAACTATAGGAGGGTTTCCCACCCTCCTTAACTCTCAAAGGTAGCCAAAGGATCCCCAAGGATTCTCTCCAGCAATTTGAATTTCAAAGGCAGACAAGCAACTCAAAGAGGAGTGCACCCAATCTTTGTTTACTTTGAGTCAATCACCATTTTCTAGGGAGCTATTGGTAGCTGCCCTGTAGAATAAATAGATTAGAGATAGAGCTAGGAAGGGGGTCGATTCTAGTCAGAACTTTGTTGCAAGCTATTGAGCCTTTTATTATTTTCCTCAGTGATCAAACTTTCAGAAATGTATGAGGCTATCCTTTTATGAAATGAGCAGATTGATTTCACTTTACTTATTTAAGTTTCAGAGAACTAGGCTCGTGGGTTAGGGCCCAATCCATGTGCCTCAGCCTCTCTGTTGTATTTTTTCTCTGCTTTTTATCATTCAATTAGTTTTTCTTCTAATAGTTTCACAGTTATTTAGTTTTTCTTTCAGTATGTTGTTGTAGTTTTCCAATTTCTTATGAGAGTAATAGAATAGAGGAAAACCAAAAATTTGTGGGTCAGGGCCCCCTTTTCATCTCTTTCAATAGGGCTCGAGGATGGAAAACCTTCCCACAGACCCAAAAACTGATTTTTGTTCACTATTTCTAAGATTAAAAGTAGAGTTGCACTACCATTTTCAACCTTCCTTTTTGTATTGCATTTTCACGCATTTGCCTGTTTTTCGTGCATAGACCATCATAGTTTTTTGCAAGAATTAGTGATAAAGCTCCAGAGCAGCTCCATGGTGCTTCCCTGCTTCATTTTCCATCTTTGTACTCATAACCTAAGCATTTTTGTTACACCCTCCATTCCCTCTTTTTCTCTGCTTATTCTAACTGTTGCACCCACCTTTTCCCCCTAAAAGCACTTAAACCCGCCTTATTCCTTTGTTTCTATTGTTTACAGTTGCCTTACTCGTTTTAATACAAAAATGCTTGAAAACCATTGGAACTCGACCTCCACCCTTTCTCCTCGAACTTCCTTCTATCGCATTTCGCACTTCACACCTTTCTCTCGACTGCATTATCGCTTCTCCTCCAACCTTGTGATATTGCGATATTGCGAAATCGCAAATTGCAAATCGTTGTTTTTATTTGGTTTCTTGAACACTTACTGCTCCTTTTCATTGATTGCGATAACTTCAAAAATCACATTTCGCATCTTTTTCCTTTTTTCCTTTTTTCCTTTTTATACTTACCGATCCTGTCTACCAATTCCGATATTGGTATCACACTCTGCCACCAGTCCCACCGCCACGTCATCCGAATCGTTGCAACCTTTGGCCTTTTCATAGATCATATTTCACAACCTTTTTATTTTTCCTTTAAGACCTATTGCTTCCACATGTTGATTGTGAAAACTACGTCGCATCACAAATCACATTTCACATCTTTTATTTGGTTCCTTTTAAGACTTACCGCCCCAAACGTTGATTGCAATATTCTCCGTACTTTGTCGCCAGTCCCACTGCCACGTCACCCAGCGCATTTCACACTTCGCAACTTTTCTTGGAAAACGTTTTTGCTACCCCTCAAACTTGGTGATATTATGAACTGCGTTATCGAATTTTGCACTTTGCAACTTTTACCCAATCACAAATCGCAACTTTTGGCCCATCGCACTTCACACTTCACAGTTTTTACCTTTTCCCAATCGCATTTCACAACCTTTTATTTTTTCGTTAACACTTACCACTCCTGTATACCAATTACGACATCGCTTCGTACTCCATCTTCGGTCCCACCGCCACGGCACCCATCACACTTCGAAAACTTTTCCTAAACAACACTTTCGCTATCCCTCCAACTTTGCGATATTGCAATTGCGATATCGCATTTCGCACTTCGCAGTTTTTATCCCATTGCATTTCGCACTTCACAGTTTTTTCTCCATCGCAACTCCGCCATCGCACTTTTTAAATCAATCCACTCCAAAGACTTTTTGCACCATAATAAAGCTTTAATAAGGTTTAAACCCGCTCTTTTCACTTCTAAGCCTAGTTTCATGTGTTTATCCCTCCATTAGCACCTTTACCCCCTTCTTCTCCAAGCTGCAAATCAACACTTATTCAAATAGAATTAAGTCCTAGATAGCTTAGTTGCATGGATAGAAGCATGGTAGATAGAGCATAAGATAAGTAGGGTGTGTTTAGCCGGTTGGCCAAGTTTAGTGTGGTTTAAATTAGTTTCCTTAAGCAATTTAGTTTAGTTTCCTTCCCGTCATTTCTTTTCAGCAATTTAATTTAGTTTATTTCTGTCATTTCCTTTCTGCACATTAAATTAGCTTCATTTCCATCATTTCCTTTCTGCAAATTAATTTATTTTCCTTTCTTTCATTTCCTTCCAGCAATTTACTTTTCAGTTTTTATCATAGTTTAAGAAATAGCACCCTTTCATAAAGCAGAAGAGGATGACATGAACATAATGCATTTACTGTGTATATAGCACTGTCGCCTCCAAGTTTGTACGAACCCCAGGTTGATAAAGTAAATTAGGGAAGCCCCTGGGAGTTGCAACAATCTTGGTGCAATACCACAGCTCACCAGTTGTGTTTGTCCAATTTTTCCTAGATCAATGTGAAGCAATTGGTAGAGTGTATGAGGTTGTGGTGATCACAAATACATTGTATTGTTTCATGATTCCTTGGTTGATTATACAATAAAGATGGAGGTTTTTTGAGCAATTACTTTCCCCAAAAATATCTTGTTTTGTGGATTTATTTACTTCTTTCTCTTACTTGCACGTGATTGAGAGATCATGATTTATATTCCACAAATATTGTTGAAGGATTCAATATATTTTTTTAGTACATTGCATGATCGGATTGAATCCATTCGTGTAATTTATACATGGTATTAGAGCGCCAAGAATCACAATAGTGGAGAAGAAATTGAGTTTGTGTTTAATAGTATTCAAATTTACAGGTACTTTCTTTGGAGCTATAAGCTGATCAAGATGTCTTCAATGGCTTGAGACTCGAGCATGCACTCGAGAGCAGTTCAAATTATATTGCATGGACGGATGGGATGGAGGCAGTGTTGGAGGACAATGGGTTGAAGGAATTCATAGATAATGATATTCTTAAGCCCACAGTAGAATATGCCCAACTTCTTGATGCATGATAGAAGAAGGTAGCAAAGGAAAGGAGGGTATTATTAGAGGGAGTTCAAGATCATATTGTCTTGAGTCTCCATGGAAAGGAAACTTCATATGCTATGTGGAAGGCCTTGGAAGATCTATTTCAAAGCAGCAGTGACCACAAAAAATTGGCACTTAAGGACAAGCTTAGGAAAATCAAAATGGAGAAGGGCGACACAATCCAGAAATACTTGACCAAGTTCACTGAATGTCGAGATGAGTTTGGAAGTGTTGGGATTACTATAGTTGATGATCACTTGGTGAGCCTAGCACTTATAGGCCTTCTCAAGAGCTGGCATAGTTAACAGAACTTTGTGAATGGGAGGGAGAAGTTACCAGATTGGGAGCGACTATGGTCAGATTTGGTACAAGAAGAGTCTCGGCAGAATACCAGGGATGGATTCTATCCAAGACTGATGATGAGGAAAATTGTGCCTTGGTTGGTAAGGCAAAGAAGGGGAAAGGAAAGAATTCCTATTTCAAATCTAAGATCCGAAAATAAGGCAATAAATCTGACATGTCAAAGGTGAAATGTTTTCACTGTCATGGTCATGGAAACTATGCAACAAATTGTCCACAAAAGAAGAAGAACAAAAAGAAGGCTCAGTATCTACAATGGGTGAAGCTTTGGCCTCACAGTTTGAGTTGGACTTCTCTCTCTTCGCATGCATGGTGTCAACTCTAATGGGATCTATGTGTTACTTGGATAGTGGAGCATATTTCTACATGACAAGAAACAAATAACTCTTTAGTAGCTTGAAGGAGAAGGATATTTAGATGCACATCGATATGGGTGATGAAGGGAGGTATAGCGCTACCGAGATTGGTACAGTTACTTTCCAAATATAGTCAGGTAAATATTTCATGCATGTAACAAGCTTGAAAAATAATTTAGTTTCGGTTGCTATGTCGGAGGATATTGGATATGATGTGGTTTTCAGTGAAGGAAAGGCATTCCTTCGTCACAAAGCCACAACACAGGTAAAGAAGATTGGAGTTCGTGTGAAGAACCTCTACAAACTTGATGTAGATGGTTGTGCAACATCGAGCAGTAAATCAAGGAAAGTGGTGAGCCGAGATACAGGTGAGTTATGCAGGATATTGGGTCATCTACACCAAGTGCTTTGAGGATCATGCAATTGATTTATACAGGTCTTCCAAAGGGTACTCTTGCGCAGATAGACACATGCAAGGTATGTACCATGGGGAAGTATACTAAATCCACTTTTCAAGAGAAGGAGAACCAAGCAGCAACAATCCTTGAGAGGGTTCACTCAAACGTGTGTGGACCATTCTCTACACCTTCCACAGCAAAGCATAGGTGTTATGTGATTTTTGTTGATGATTTTTCTAGAAAGTGTTGGATCTTCTTTCTGCAGAAGAAAGATTAGGTATTCTCCAAGTTTTGTGAGTTCAAAGCACTGGTAGAGAAATATACAGGGAAGAAGGTGAAGGCTCTAAGGAGTAACAATGGTGGTGAGTATATCTCTAATGAATTCAAGAACTTTTGTTCTAGAGAAGCAATATAGAGAGAATTGATTTCACCTCATAACCCACAACAAAATGGGGTTGCAAAAAGAAAGTACAGAACAATTGTGGGAGCAACACGAGCTATATTACATGATAAGGACCTACCATTGCATATGTGGGAAGAGGCATGCAACACAATGGTATTTGTGCAGAACCGTAGTTCTCATTGGAAACTTGGCATGAGTACACTAGAGAAGGCTTTTTAAGGTAAGAAACTAGATGTTTCATAGTTTAAAATTTTTGGCTCATCAGTCTACTGCCATGTGACCAAAGATTCCAGGAAGAAGCTAGAACCAACAGCAAAGGTTGGGATATTTGTGGGGTACACTGACACCCCACAACTATTGGGTGTATTTTCCCACTAACAGGATGACAATTGTCAGGAGAGATGTTAAATTTGATGAGGAGAAAGCCATGCGATTGTCCCTTGAGAGGGATCTTTACTTGCATGCAGCTGAGGAAATCTTAGTTCCAAAGGATGAACCTCAGGCTATGAAGCAACCACAAGCAGAGGATCATGGAGTGACAAAAACCACTCATTCATATCCATCCACCATAAATGGTAGGAAGTGCACTAGAGAGGCTGACAGATTGATTCTAGATGTGAAATAACATGTAGGAGCACCTACATCACAACGTGGGTAGAGAAGGTCCCCAGGCAGGTACACTGGATACATGGCTCTTATGAGTGAGTGCAATGTGACAGAACCATCCTTTTTTGAGGAAGCAGTGTAGCAACCAACATGGGTTGATGCCATGGTTGAGGAGTATGACTCCATTATCAGAAACAGTGGATGGGAAGTGGTCCCAAGACGAGTGGGGAAGTTAGTGGTTGGATCCAGGTGGATCTACAAGGTGAAGCAAGCAGCAGATGGAAGTGTGGAGAAATACAAGGCTAGATTTGTGGCCTGAGGATTCTCACAGGTAGATGGGATTGACTATGAGGAGACTTTTGCACCTATTGCAAGGTACTCATCGATTAGATCTATCCTTGCACTCTCACCGCAGATGGGATGGAAGATACATCAAATGGATGTAAAGAAAACGTTTTTCAATGGATTTATTGAGGAAGAAGTGCATATTGAGAAGCCAGAAGGTTTTTATACCTTTGATAGGTAGTCGCATGTGTGCAGACTCAAGAGAGCACTTTATTGGCTGAAGCAAGCACCTTGTGCTTGGTACACCAGGATCGATAGCTATTTCATTGGGTTGGGCTTCACAAAGAGTGAAGAGGATGTGAACCTATATCTTATTGTGGTTGATGGTAAGATTTTGATTATTGTACTTTATGTTGATGATTTTATACTAACAGGTGATGAGCAACTCATAGCTTCTTGCAAATAGGATCTTGCAAGAAAGTTTGAGATGAAGTACATGGGGCTCTTGCATTATTTCCTTGGCTTGGAATAATGGCAAAGAGATGGAGAGATATTTGTATCTCAGGGCAAGTATGCCAAGGATATTCTGAGGAAGTTCCACATGGAGGGAAACAAATCCATGGAGACTCCTCTTGTAGGTAACTAGAGGAAGGAGGATGCTACTTCAGGTGAGGTAGTGGATGCTACTGTTTACAGGGAACTTGTGGGTTCACTTATGTATTTGGTGAACACATGACCAGACATATGCTATGCAGTTAACCAACTTAGTCAAGTTATGGTTAAGCCTACCAAGCTCTTTTAAAAGGTGGGGAAGCATGTGTTGAGATATCTCAAGGGAACTATAGAGTATGGTTTATGGTACAGACAGACAGAGGGAGTGAAGCTGCAAGGCTTCACCGATGCAGATTGGGCAGGTAGTCCATCAGATAGGAAGAGCACATCAGGGGGCATCTTCAACCTAGGATCAACAATAGTTTCTTGGTACAACGAGAAGCAGAGATCAGTTGCACTCAGTTCAGCCGAGGTAGAGTACATGGCAGCTAGTTAGGTTTCATGTGAGGCCATTTGAATGAGGAAGATACTTGTTGATTTGTTAGGCCATCAGATGGATCCAACATTGATACATTGTGATAACCAGAGTTGCATAAAACTCTCATTTAATCAGTATTCCATGGCAAGTCCAAGAATATTGACATCTGGTACCACCATATCAAAGATTGTGTTCAGAGGCATATTATGTTGTTGCAGTACATTCCCATGGAGGATCAAGATGCAGATATCTTGATGAAGGTGCTTGCGAAAAGAAAATTTGAATACCACAGAGGCAGGATCGGGGTAGCAGATAATCTCGTTCTTGTTGAGAGGGAGTTTTGAAATTCAACAAGAAAATGCACACACACTAGTGTGGGATCACAGGTCACATAGTGATGGATCCTAGCGACAAAGTTAGTGTGCAACCAATTTTTAAATAAATTGGAAAATTAATTGTAATCTTATCTCATATCAACTTGTAATAGTTAACTAAGTGTGATAGACTTAGTTAGCTCAAGAATTTTGTGTTGAGTGTCAAAGGATAGGCATGTAGAGTGATTTTATTATTAACAGGGTCTAGTTGCAGTTGTAGTGCTAGTGTAGTGTGAGTGGGATCAATTAACTCACATGAATTGAGTTAAAATTAGTTTAACTAGTTCTAACTGTTTGATGAGCTAGTGGAAGATCAAGTGAATTAAAATAGATTTAATTCACCAGTAGTGATCTACCAAGTAACTGATGATTCACTATTTATAGCTGCATGCATGTCAATTGTGGTGGAGACCCAGTTGAGACAAAGGTTCAAGGCAAGTAAACTATCAGTTGTATTTTTAGCAAACTGCCCAGATGCAGTTATATAACCACAGGAAGCCCATGATGGATTGCAAAATCAAGGAAGGAATAATTTCCTATTTAATAGAGGTTTAATTCTCTAGGGATTGCGTAAGCAAGGTAGGTTGAGGGTAGGATGCTAATTAGCTATGTGTTTGTCCAATTTTGCCTAGTTCATTATGAAGTAATTGGTAGAGTGTATGAGGTTGTGGTGATCACAAATGCATTGTATTGTTTCATGATTCCTTGGTTGATTGTACAATAAATATGGAGGGGTTTTGATCAGTTGCTTTCCCCAGGAATATCTTGTGTTGTGGATTGATTTACTTCTTTCTCTTACTTTCATGTGATTAAACGATCATGATTTATATTCCAAAAATATTGTATAAGGATTCATTATCTTGTTTTAGTACATTGCATGATCAAATTGAATCCATTGGTGTAATTTATATAATCAGTTCTACAAATTTTCCTTTTCCGGCCATGTGAAGCAACAATTTTGCCCCGCACCAACGAGATTCTTGTCGGTTCGAGAGAAATTAGTCCAATCATTAAATGGACTATGTCGCCCCACGATGATCAAGAGATCATGTCCAAATGGAAAAAATGCTCAAAAATGGAATTGCTCAGAATGAGTTGCAACCTAAACGACCGGAAAGGCCTCGTCGTTGCAATTTTGGCACCATGAACAGGACTCTAATCCGACGTCGTATGTGAAAGTTATGCAGGTTTGAAGTTTTCAGTATCCTTCAAAAAATCAGTTGACCAAAGTTGACTTTTTGACTTTGGGAAAAATAAAAAGAGAATATTCTTTGCAATATTCCAAAGAATATTCCCCTAGAATATTCCCTACGGATGTACCAGAATTCGACAAGTGGCTTCTCCTTATTTGTTGATTGGTTTACTGTGTAAATTTTTGGTCAATTACGGGTTGCCACGTGGCAAACCTGGAGGCTAAATGAGATTTTGGTTCATCAAAAATATTGGGACTTCGCTGGATTCAAACCGTTGTCGACAGTCTAACAATGGACAGCCCTGACCGTTCGGGCACGAGGTGTTACTTAACATCTATGGAATGCAACATGTATTTAAAGTTTGTTAAAGTTTGGGTTGGCGGTAAATGGGGGCCAGCCCCTAAGGGCTAGCCCCCACACTTGATATGACCGGCGGACGTGAATCAAGGGCCTAACACCGGCCAGAACGGTTAGCATGACCGTTAACCGTTAAACAAAATTTATGTGGTCGCGACTCAAAAATTAATGCCACGGCTTGTACACAGTGATGTAGCAGTTTTCCCGGCGGTCAGGGCAGCAGTCACCTGTGACCCCGCCCCACTTGACATTTAATACAACCATAAACCGTTACCACTAAACTTGGTGTAGTCCAACATTTTTGGAGTTTTCTCCATATTTAATGCTCCTATCTGCAGTTTCTCCACATTTGGTGGAGCTAGTTCAGGGAATATTGGGCAAAATTGGTTTTGGCCATATCTCCCTAAATTTTGAACCAATTTGGACGAAATTTTAGTCAATTTTGGGTTTCTTGAGAATTATGGAGTGTTTGGGATAGGTTGCAGAGTGAAAAGAGGTGTTCTTCAACCATTTTTTCTTCGGGAAAGAAGAAAGGGCCACTAGGGCCATCAGGGAAATGGAGTTGTATTGGGTTATACTTCATTGTTTGAGGTGGAACAAAAGCCATTTTTAGCTTATTTCTGTCTTCAGAAGTCAATTTCACAGCTTTTTTTTCTTGTTTAGGCATATTTATTACTGTATAACCAATTTGAGCAACTTAATAGAGCAAGGACATGCCCATTGGGAGCCTTGGACCCCGAAGATGTACCCCAGGAGGGGTGAACTGCCTCATCAGTTTGTTGTGTTATGCTATGGTTAATTTCTCTTGCTATGTATTTCTGATATAATATGTTAAACAATAAACTTAATTAATATTTCCTCATACAAAAAATCAGAAACAATTACCAAAAACATTTGTTTTTAACCTGCAAGACATGGAGAATACTTTGCACACTTAATTTAATGGAAATGGATACTTTGCATAGCATTAAAAATAGTTCCATTTTTAGATCAGATGGTATCAGAGCTCAAGATTTGAGCCTTAAGAGCTAGAGTTTTACTCTGCATTTGTTCTTGTGCAAAGATATAGTTGATTGTTTGCAAGTTTTGATGCTCACTAGGCTTAAACTCAAGAGAGGTGAAGGACACTTGGTTAGTGCACAAAGTAATCCACAACCAAGAAGGGCCAAAGAGCCACCTCCAAGAGCCATTGAAGAAGCCTCAAGCATGTCTTCAAGACAAGGAGAAGCTCCTAAAGACATTGATCCCAAAGAAGAAGAACGGGTATTCTGAAATGCTTTCCTAGACATGACAGAGATGGTGAGGATACTCTACCAAGAAAGGAATGATAGGCTTATTGGAGAAGCGTCTAGACACCAGAAAGAAGAAGATGGGTCTTCTGGAGGAAAGAAAAGTGATGAAAATTCAAAGAAAGGACATGGAGGTAATGGTGATCCACCATCCTCATCTTCATCCTCTTCCTCTACATCGTCATCCTCAACTTCGGTCAATCAATCTCCCAAGTCTAAAAGTACTGGTAAAAGTCCATTTTTAAAGCTTGATGTTAAATTTGAGTTTCCTATGTTTAATGGTGAGGTCAATGCAGAGAAACTTGACAATTGGATAAGACAGTTGGAAGTTTATTTGAGGATACAAAACCTTCATGAAGACGACACCAATATTCAGTTAGCCTCTTTGAGAATGGAAGGAGCAGCATTGGTATGGTGGGAAGCCAAGACCAAGGAAGAAATTAAAAAACATGGTAAGATTACTTTATCATGGGCTGAATTTGTTTCCGAAATTAAGCAACAATTTTATCCCTTGGCTCATTTACAAAAGGCTATCATGAATTGGCAAAGTTTTAGACAACTTAAGGGAAAAAGTGTTCAAGATTACAATCAAGAGTTTAGATGAAGGGCTTTATTACTTGGAATTGATTTTCATAGCCAAGATACTTTGCTGAAATATATAGGTGGTTTACACAGCGATCTTATACATACTATCCTTATGTTCAATCCTACTAGTCTAGACAAGGTTTGTGTTCAAGCCATGCATTTAGAGGCTAGAGGTTAATGATCTTTTGATGGGAATGAGGGTAGTGAATTTAAAGGCAAAGGGAGAAAAAGAAATGCAAAATCTAGGAAAGAAAAAGGGAAATTATTTTGTAAAAACTGTTCCAAAACAAACCACGATGAAGACCATTGCTGGAAACTTCATCCAGAGTTGAAGCCAGAAAAATTTAAAACCAAAGAGAAGGCCAAGGAAAAGGGAAAAATGGTTGCAACTGATGAACAAGACTTAGGGTCTGAATCAGGTGATGAAACGAAAAGCATAGCCATGGTACTAAAGAACATAAAGGGGAAAGAGATTGTAAAGGAAACAAATCCCAGTTCTAGCACTTTAAACTGTCACATAGAAGCCAAATGAAGAGAGGAGGATAGAGTTGTTTCATGTGAGGATAATAGCCAAACACACAAAGATAGACACACTATTAGACAGTGGGTCTCAAGCAAACCTCATCTCATAAGACTTAGTCAAGAAGCTGAAACTTGAGACCATTCCACATCCAAAGCCATATCCACTTGGATGGATTTGCAAGGATGCTAATTTACAAGTTTCAAGGAAGTGCATGTTGCGCTTCGCCATAACAGCTCATTATGTTGACTTAGTTGAATTAGATGTGGTACCACTTAACATTACAGGTGTGGTGTTGGGTAGTTCGTACTTATATGACAGAAAATCGATCTTCCATCACCATGAGAACAAGTATAATCTATTTAAGGATGGCAAGGAGTTTATTGTGAGAGCACATCGGAAGAAGCTAGAATCTTCTTTAGTCAATGTAAGGCAGTTGAAAAGGCTTGTCAATGCAAGTCAAAATCTAACTTTGTTGATTATTAAACAAAAATATTTTGTACATAATCCTTTTCATGTTATTGCTGATGTAAATGATGATATGTTTCAATCTGAAAGCAGGTCATCATTTGAAGAAGATGACAAGATGTTGCAGAAAGTGCCTTTGGTGTCGATCGGTGTAGAGAACAAAGTGTCAGTGCAAGGTGGTGAAAAAATCCAAGAGAGGGTAAAGTATGCAAGCAAAGAGGGCACAAAGTTCAACATGGGTCATTGTTGGTTTTAGAATGGCAGGTTGGTATGGCGAGAAAACTTGGTCGGGAATCGACACAAGTACATGGCTCATTCGGCAAAAATTCGCCATGAGGACAGTTGGCAAGGTGAATCTCAATTTCAATTTTCTTTGAAGGTAGACCATTGTAGAAGCAGTATGTTTTCTGCAAATTATAGTTGCTCTTCTGCAAATTTCAAAATTTTGTATTATGACTCAATAAAGGTTAGCAACAATCGGTCCGCGGATTCAAGGAAGAATTTATCTTTTTATGAGAAGCTCAATTTGATGAATTCAGGAAGATTTCAGTGGTTCAAGGTTGGAAGAGTGGAGAATCAGTCTCCTCATCTTCATTTTTTGTAATTCAATGAGCTTTTGGGGTCCAAAAGCTTCCCATTTGGGAGGTGTGATCAGGAGATCATGTCCAAATGGAAAAAAAGCTAAAAAATGGAGCTTCCTAGAATGGGTTGCAACTTGAACGACCGGAAAGGCCTCATTGCTACGATTCTGGCACCGTGAATGGGACTCAAATCCGACGTTGTATGTGAAAGTTATGCAAGTTTGAAGTTTTCAGTATCCTTCAAAAAATCAGTTGACCAAAGTTGACTTTCTGAACTTGGAAAAATTAAAAAGAGAATATTCTTTGGAATATTCTAGAGAATATTCCCCTAAAATATTCCCTACGAATGTACCAGAATTCGACAAGTGGCTTTTCCTTATTTGTTGATTGGTTGACTGTGTAAATTTTTGGCCAATTATGGGCTGTCATGTGGCAGGCTTGGAGGTTGGCACGTGGCCCTAGGCCGAATGAGATTTTGGTTCATCAAAAATATTGGGACTTCGCTGGATTCGAATCGTGGTTGACGATCTAACAATGGACAGGCCCGACCATTCAGGCACGAGGTGTTACTTAACATCTATGGAATGCAACATGTATTTAAAGTTTGTTAAAGTTTGGGTTGGCGGTAAATGGGGGCCAACCCCTAAGGGCCAGCCCCCACACTTGATATGACCGGTGGACGTGAATAAAGGGCCTAACACTGGCGGCAACTATTAGCATAACCATTAACCATTAAACAACATTTATGTGGCCACGACTCAAAAATTAATGCCATGGCTTGTACACAGTTATGTAGCGGTTTTCTCAGCGGTCAGGGCGGCGGTCACATGTGACCCCGCCCCACTTGACATTTAATACAACCATAAACTGTTACCACTAAAATTGGCATAGTCTGACATTTTCGGAGTTTTCTCCATATTTGGTGCTCCTATCTGCAGTTTCTCCACATTTGGTGGAGCTAGTTTAGGGAATATTGGGCAAAATTGGATTTGGCCATATCTCCCTCAATTTTGAACCAATTTGGACAAAATTTTATTCAATTTTGGGTTTCTTGAGCATTCTGGAGTGTTTAGGATAGATTATAGAGTAAACAGAGGTGTTCTTCAACCATTTTTTTCTTTAGGAAAGAAGAAAGGTCACCAGGGCCATCAGGGAGATGGAGCTGTATTGGGCTATAATTCACTGTTTGAGGTGAAACAAAAGCCATTTTTAGCTTATTTCTGTCTTCTGAAGTCAATTTCACAGCTGGTTTTTCCTGTTTAGGCATATTTCTCACTGTATAACCAATTTTAAAAACTTAATAGAGCAAGGACATGCCCATTGGGAGCCTTGGACCTGGCAGATGTAGCCCAGGATGGGTGAACTACCTTATCATTTTGTTGTGTTATGCTATGGTGAATTTCTCTTGCTGTGTATTTCTGATATAATATGTTAAACAGTAAACTTAATTAACATTTCCTCACACAAAAACTTAGAAACAATTACCAAAAACATTTTTTTTAACCTACAAGACATGGAGAATACTTTGCACACTTAATTTAGTGGAAATGGATACTTTGCATAGCATTACAAATAGTTCCATTTTCAAATCACACGAACCGATAAAAACACGCCACTTGGTACAATAGGTGTCATCGGATCGGGGGTCGATTTAAATCAATTCATGCTAGTTCCTTAACCCTACTCGGAACTATAGTTTGTGTTTGAGACGGGTTATAACCTCCAGTGGTTAATTTTGAATAACCCACACCAAAATTCAAACCTAACCTCCGCAAAAATGTGGTCTCATTGTGGTTAGTCCAATGGTTTTAGTTTGATTTAACGTGCCAATACATTCGAATAGAAACACCATGTTAACCGTCGGTTACGTTGATATGTGTTCATTGCAACCATTGGCATGTGCTACGGAGTATGTTATAGACCACTGGAATTAACCCTTATCCCTCTAAGACTTTGGTTATGGTTTTAATATATGGTTCATGTTGCATCAATATATGGTTCATGTTGCATCAATATATGGTTCGGTACATTGCATATAAGCTATGGTATTTTGGCATAATATATAGTGTTAGGGTCTGGGTTAACCCCGGGCCTTGTCTGCCTGACATGTATCATGGTTGGGTGGACCGAGGCCAGGGGCTAACCCCAGTCCCGACCACCAACTCCTCTGCCACTAAGCTTTAAATACATGTCGACTACCATGATTTAATAAAGAACATGTGCGGCGGGATGGTAGAGCTCGACACTGTCGGTGAATAGGTCTATGGTTTGATTCTTGTGGAGGGAGTCTAGCCTTCCACCAAAATTTTAACAGGCCAATAAGAGACCACGTGGCTGACAAGGATTAGCCCGCGTGTCTCTTCCTAATTGGTCCACACATACAAAAATTGAACCAATAGAATTAGGCCAACCACCAACGAACTATAATGTGACACTTGTCATCATAGAATTGGATGATAAAAATACAAATGCCTTTCCCAGTATTTTCCCAGTTAGCATACGGACTGCTATCTAGGCATCCTTGCAACTACAATTTAAAAATTTTAGTAATTTGGAAAATTGGTCAGAACACAATATCAAGAGCATAGGATATTGGTTTTGAGTGAAACTAGTTACATTGCATTTAGGGTGACGAGATCTTCATTTTGGCGCTAGTTTCGAACCATTTAGAGAAATTCAAATTTTTAGCATTTTATTAATCCACTGGATCATTCCTCCCCACTTGAAGCTTTTGTACCCCAAAACATCACTTTTGGTTAGCAAACATATGAGTATATATTTCCCTCACCCTTCCAATCTCAATCCATTTGGATTTGCTTGGATTTGTTCCTTTGATCCCCACATAAAGGTACTCCACATTCCCTCATTTTGAAGTTCTTGTTTTCCTATCAAGAATGACTTCTTGTTGCAATTATTCAAGATATTCAGGAGAAAAATATTCAATTGAAGGAATCTGAACATTCTCTCCTTGATCTTCAATCAAAGGAGCCTCATACAAGCTTAAATTCTCAACATTAACAACTGCATAAATTTTCATATATGAAGGAAAATCCAACCCAAAGGCAATATTACCAATATTTTCCAAAATTCTAAATGGACCATATTGAATTGGTTTCAACTTTTTACCTTCTCCTTGGAGTCTCTCTTTGCTAATGTGAAGCCAAACTTCATCACCGAATTGGAAGCTATGATCCACACGATGCTTATCATGTCTTGTCTTGTTCTTGACTTGACTCTTCTATAACTTTTCTTGAATTGTTTGATGTACCAATTGAACTTGTTCAAAGAATATTTTGACCTTGTCTATGTCACTATTTCCATCAATAGAAACATCTTTCCCAAAGATAAAATATAAAGTAGATTTGGGCAATTATCCTAAGCGTGCCCCAAATGGAAATGTTTGAGTTTATGAATGCTTGGCCTGGTTGTAAGCATGTTGAATATAGTGAAAATTTTCATCCCACAACTTAGGATGCATGCTGCAATAACCACGAAGATGTATCACCGTTCTGTTCACCGCCTCTCTTTGGCCATCTGTTTGCAAATGGAATGATGTAATATTTTTTAATTTGGTGTCCATGAGTCTCCACAAGCTTGACCAAAATTTCCCGACAAAGCGAGAATCTCAATCACTAACAATGGATGTGGGAAACCCAAAATGTACCCATACATTCTAAAAGAATAATTGAGCAGCCTGTTAAGCTGTAACCTACTTTTTACAACGCATCAAAATACACATTTTGTTGAAACTATCCACAACTACATAAAAATAATCATGATTTCTCCTATACATAGGTTGACCTCCTACAAAATCCATAGAATCACTCTCCCATGGATGGGAAGGTACTAGAAGTGGTGTATACAATCCCAACTTTATATTGATAGGCTTACTAACAACACATAATGAACATCGTCTTACAAATCATGACACACTTTCAAGCATACGAGGCATGTAACAATACCTCTGTAATTGTGCCACTTTCTTACCTACACCAAAATGGCCAGCAATAAGAGAAGTATGCACTTTCCTTATGATGTTGACTCTCTCATGTGGAATACAAAGCTTGCTAATATGGTACAACAAGTTATCATGCACATGGTAATCCAATTCCTCTACTTGGTTACCTTGACACAAAGTCGCATATACATATTTGAAATCATTATCTAAAGCATATTGTTCAACATAGCTCTCATGCATGACGAAATTATTCTTAAGAATAATGGTTGCACTAACAATTTGTCTACAAAGCATATCATCAACCATGTTATAGATACCTTTCTTATACCTTATCACCAAGTGGAATTTTTGAAGAAAACCCATCCGTCTGAATTGCCTCGCTTGTTACAACTTTGTTTGTGATTGTAATGGTTGATGATCCATGTGAATGATTGTTTCCTTACCCATTAAGTAATGCTTCCACTTTTTTCACACTTTACACCAATGCATACAATTCCTTGTCATATGTAGGATATTTAATCACTGCACCATTACAAGTTTTTGAATGAAAGCATATGGGTTTACCATGTTGCATCAAGACTGCGCCCATGGCATATTCACTTGCATCAGTTTGTATCTCAAATGATTGTCTCAAGTCAGGAAGTGCAAGTACAAGTGTTGAACTGATATTTTCCTTCAATGCATCAATTTTTTTTTTTTGTTTGCCTCCCCAATAAAAAACCTACTTAACACTTGTCAATGCATGCAATGGAAGAAAATTTAGAAATAAAATTTCTCCAATATTGGGTTGCTCTCAAAAAAATCATAACCTTTGTCACTGTTTTGGGTTTTGGCCATTTCAAAACGGCATCAACCTTGGAGGGATCTGTTTTCAAATCACCTCCTCCAACAATATGACTCGAGTAGACTAAAGAAGTTTTTCCGAATTCACATTTTGACATCTTTAAAAAAATTGTTCTTTCTTCAAGACATATAATACTTGCTTGACATGCATGACATGTTCTTAATGGGACTTGCTGAAAATTAATATGTCATCTAAGTAGACTATCACAAAGTCATCTAGAAAATGCCTTAAAACATCATTCATTAAACACATGAGGGTAGTAGGAGCATTCCAAATCCCAAAGGGCATAACCAACCATTCAAACAAACCTTGATTTGTTTTGAATGTTGTCTTCCACATGTCTCCTTAAAAAATCCTAATCTGATGATAGTCACTCCTCAAGTCCAACTTAGTGAAATACACAACTTTTTTCAATTGAACAAGTAAATCATCCATTCTAGGAAGAGGGTAACTATTTTTTACCATAATCTTGTTCAATGTGCGGAAGTCCACACACATGCGTTATGTTCGATCTTTATTTTGCACTAAAACAATAGGTGAACCAAATGGCGATGTACTTGGATGGATGATCCCCTTATAAAGAAACTCTTGGATTTGTTTCTTAATTTCTGCATTTTCCATCACTGACATCATGTACATTCCAATGTTAGGAAGATGAAAATATTGTTGCAATTGGCTTTCATGCTAGATTCGTCTTTTAGGAGGAAATCCCTTACGCTCCTAAAACATCTCATCATATTGGTTAACAACCTCAACCAAATCAGATTTCAACTTTGAATCACAACCTTGAAAGGCTTCATTCTCTATATCATTCTTGGGTTTGATCATCAAAAGTAGAAATTTCTTGCTAGAGTTAACAAGTCTCTTCATTTTTCCAGCATTCACAAGTGAAAGGTTTAGTTTCTTGCGATGTGATCTAACAATGTACTCAATACCATCTTTAAACAAATGATACTTGTTTTCATGGTGATGAAATATAGCTCTCCTTCCATAAAGATATGGGCTTCCGAAAACAACACCACATATGTCCAATGGCACTACATCAAGTTCTACCTCATCAATGAAGTTTGCAGTAACGGAAAATTTCAATTTTCATTTTCTAGTTACTTACAGCTTTGCATTGTCACACACAAAACCTAAAGGATACGGTTTAGGATGAGGAATGGTTTCCAAATTTAAATTTTTGACAATGTTTTCAAAAATGAGATTTTCTTGTGAGCCACTATCAAATAGAGTATCAATTTTTTAATGTTTTGAGATAACTCTAATATGGAAAAGATTTATTCTTTCTTTTTCATTTTGAGTTTCATTGTGGCTATTTGAAGAACTAGTGCTAGAAATGGATTCCTTACCTTCAATCCCATAGTTGTGACCTTTGTTTCATCTCCTGAATCAGATCCTAAATCATGTTGTGAAGTTGCAATTGTATTTTGTTTTCCTTTGTTGTTAAACTTTTTGAGTCTCATCTTAGGATGAAGTTTCCAACATTGATCTTCATCGTGACCTTCCTTTGAACAATTCTTGCATGTTAATTTTTCTCCCTCTTTCTTTATGGAAGCATTTTTCTTCCCTTTTCCTTTGAATTTACCCTTTCCTTTGTATCCACCCTTAAATGGATTTTTGCTTCAATCTTGTGGAACATTTTTCCCTCTTGCTTCTAGATGTGTTGAGTGTACACAAACATCATCTAAATTTGTAGGGTTAAACATGATAATAGTGTGTCTCAAGTAGCTATGTAAATCTCTAATGTATTTGAGTAAAGTGTCTTGAGATGATAAATCTACACCCAAAATCAATGCTCTCCTTCTAAACCCTTGGGTATAACTTTTCACACTTTGACCCTTTAATTTCCTAAAGTTTTTCCAATCCATTATAGCTTTCTAAATTTATGCTAAAGGATAAAATTTTCTACCTAATGCAACAACAAAATCATTCCAAGAGGATAAAACCTTACCATGTTTCTTCATGTCCTCTTGAGATTTGCCTTCCCACCAAATGAGTGCCGCACTTTCCAACCTTCATGAAGCAAGCTCAATCTTGGTCTCATCATCCTTTATCCTCTTTATCATGTAATACACTTCAAGTTGACGAACCCAATTATCTAATTTCTTAGCATTTACCTCTCCATTATACATAGGAAATTCAAACTTTATGTCAAGTTTCAAAAGTGGAGTTTTACCATGTCCCTTGGAGAACATGGAGGTGTTTGTGAAGGGGTTGATGTAGAATATGATGATGGTGAAGATGGAGGTGAGGATGAAGGTGAAGATAAAGTTGGAGTTAAAGGTGGTTTATCACCATTCCCTCCATTCCCTTTTGGAGGCTTGTCCGCATCTCTTACATCTCCTTTTGGAGGTTTATCTCCATCTCCCTTTGGAGGATTAGAGCTCTCACCTTGAAACCTTGTATTCCTCTCTTCATAGAGAACTTTCACCATTTGTGTCATGTCAAAGAATGCTTTTCTGAAAGCCTTCTCATCCTCAGACATATTGTTAGGCTCTCCTTCACGTGCCATGACTAGTGAAGCTTTTTGTGAAACTTTAGGTGAAACTTTTGATGAAGATTGTAGCAAATGTGCTCTCCTTCACTTAACTTGAGGACTTTATACCACAAGCTTTCCTTCTCCTCTTTTGAGCTTAAACCTTGTAAGCATCAGAAACACTTGCAACAAAATTAAACCCTCAAAACAACCAAAGAACAAAAGCTCTGATACCAAACTGATATGTATATGTAAACTTGAAGGTTTTTCATGAAAATTGCAAGTGAAATTTTTAGGTTCTTTATGAAATTATGTCAATTACATTAACACATAAACATGATTTTAAACTCAATTTTTCAGAAAATAATGAAGACATCAGTACATAGTAGCATACACAAAACAAAAAATGACGAAGGAGTTCACCCCTCCTGGGCTACATCTCCTAGTCAAGCTTCCAATGTTTGACCTCTTTCATTATTTTAAAAAATATGTGTTTACATTAAGTTAGAGTGATTAGAATGCAAAAAAAATGTTTGTAATGGTTCCAAAACATTAAAAAACCCCTAGATGGGCTCTTTCTGCACTCAAAAAGGTCGAAAATTGACTGAGTTATGCAACAAAGAAGTTTTCCTGCTAACTGTCCTCTAATTCACACCCACCTGCTATCCGTTCTACAAATTCCACCTTTTGCAGCCACGTGGAGCGACATTTTTTCCCCACACAAACAAGATTCCCGCCAGTTCAGGTGCAATATTTCAAATCATTAAATGGACTATGTTGCCCCATGAACCGATAATGAAATAGGTGTCGTCAGATTGGGGGTCGGTTTAAACCGATTCCCGCCGATTCCTTAAACCTACTCAAAACTATAGTTGGTGTTTAAGTCAGGTTATAACCTCTAGTGGTAAAGTTTGAATAACATGCACGCCAAACTCCAAACTTAACCTTTGCGAAACTGTGGTCTCGTTGTGGTTATTCCCATGGGTTGAGTTTTATTTAACACACTAATACATTTGAACTGAACCACCATGCTAATCATCGGTTACGTTGATTTGTGGTCATTGCAACCGTTGGCATGTACTACAGAGTATTTTATAGACTGTCAGAGTTAACCCTTATCCCAACGAGAGTTTGGTTATCGTTTTAATATATGGTTCCTGTTGCGTTAATATATGGTTTTACACATTGCATATAAACTATGGTTTGTTGGCATAATATATAGTGTTGGGGCTGGGGTTAACCCTAGGCCTTGTCTGCCTACCACATATCGTGGTTGGGTGGATTGGGCCCAGGAGTTAACCCCGATCCCGACCCCCAACTACTTCGCCACTAAGCTTTAAATACATGTCGAATACCATGGTTTAATAAGGAACACATGTGGAAGGATGGTAAAGCTCAACGTCGTCAGTGGATAGGTCTGTGGTTTGACTCTTGTGGAGGCAGTTCGACCTTCCACCAAAATTTTACAAGACCAATAGGAGGCTACGTGGCCGCTAGGGATTGGCCCACATGGCTCTTCCTAATTGGTCCACACAAACAAACCTTGAATCAATAGAATTACGCCAACCACTAATGAACCAAAATGTGACACTTGTCACCATAACATTGGCTGATAAAAATACACATTCCCTATCCAGTCATTTGCTAGTCAGCATACAGATGGTTGACTGGGCATCCCTTCAACTGCATTTTTAAAATTTTAGTTGTTTCGCAAATCGGTCAGAACGGGATATCTGGAGCATACGATATCGGTTTTGAGTGAAACAAGTTACGTTGGATTCAGGGAGACGAGATATTCATTTTGATGCCAGTTTCAAGCCATCTCGAGCACTTTGAATTTTGATCATTTTATTGATCCACTGGATCAATGAGGAAACAAAAAACCAAATATGAATAGAGATTAAGCATTGAACTTAGCTCAAAAAACTATTATAGAGAGACATGAGTTTACATTCAATTCTTTTGTAGTGAAGATTTATGTTGGTAAGATAAGTAGGACATAGGTCTACCATTTATCTATCGTCATTGCATGGATTGCAACTCATACTAGGCCACATATCACCCTGCTTAATGCCAACCATGAATTAAAATATACATTGTTCCTCAAATTATATTCAACCCAAATTCAACTATCGTTACTTGGTTCTAGTAGTTGAGTTCTACATTTTATCTTCAATCAATGTATTGCATCTAGTTCAACATCTCTAAATTGATGTATGATACACCCCAGTTTGTGGGATGAGGAATTACACAACAATTTGAGTGCTTAGTTTATGGAGGTGCACGTATCTTCCCCCCCTCAAAATTTATAACTATGAACTCGAAGGAGAAAACATAGGATGTGCATAAACATACCTTTAGGATTATCCTTGACAAATCAATCAAAATTTCAAATTAATTAGAAATTTGACTTATTTATACGACATGATTCTAGTGATTGGAGGAAAATTTGCTACGAGATTAGATGACTTTATTGCTTTGTTAAAAATTCAATATATATCTATGAAGTATCAAAGGATCAAATCTCTAGAAGTGCAAACCTTTTCTAGAGGGAAATAATTTGAGGAAATTTTCTCTATCATGGGTTTGATCCTTCTTGGAGCTTGATAAGTGCAAAATAAACATACATTTATATAGTTTATATTTTCATTCATGTCATTTTTAAGTTTTATTAATGACTTTACATACTCTCTCTTTTAAACTATATATTTGTAAAACTTATGTAATGTGGCATTATACTGTGATATAAATCTCCCCCATACTACACAAGAACAACTACTTTTCAACACAACACAACACAAATCATAATGAAAATTTTTTCCAAGTAAAAATTTGTCATTTCTGTTCAAGGAGAAAAGAAATCATACTCTTAGTGTACCTTCATACTTATATTTCAAAATAAATGAGGATGTTAAACCACCTAGAATCCTTGTATCCCACAAAATATACCGTAAAGGAAAAACCCCTCTAATAAAAAAATAACCCTTAACAAAACCCCAAAGAATGAACAATCCATCCTTATATGTAAGAGATAGTTTTGTAAAGTTTAATGGCTTTATGGTTCCATATAATCTATTACAAAAAGGAGAAAAATAGAGCTTTACAACAAACAATATAAAAATTAATTATCTCTACCATGAACATGAACACGAACATGAACATGAACAATGACTCTCTAAAAAAAATAATGGATTTCCATCAAGATAAACTAATTCATGGGTTGATTCGATTCCTTCATTGAGTATTTATTCATGCACCATCATTCCCTAAGCTACCTGATGTCCCTCCTTTGAAAGTATGTTTGTTTCTGTGTTATATTCTCTATATAAAAACCTGAGAGAAATAAATTAACTTAAAATTGTTTGATGTGTCTTTTGTCTAATCTCCTAGGGTTACAAATGAATATTAAGAAGCTACCCATATGCATTCATCCAATTGATCATTAAATTTGAGTCTCCAAAAACCTATATATTGCTAAAAAAAATCTCTAAGTCAACTTTTATGAGAGCCATTACCTCAACAAAGTTGTTTGAACCCATTCCAAGAATTTCCTTCATCTTAATTGAATGGATTTTACAAAGAAATAAAATTCACTTTGCACTACTTTTGTTGTAAGTATCTTGACATGAGCCATAAAAAAAACCCAAGCCTGCTCCCTATTAGATATCAAATCCATCAATCATTTTTCAAATTTCTATTTTATTGGCATCATATAAGCAAGAACCAAATCTCTCACTAGATAGGCTACTTGGAAGAAGATATTTATTTATATTTGGGAAACATAGAATTTCGAGCTAACCATAAACCCATATAGTTCGGAATCGCACTACACAACATTCGTTCAAATCCTTCTATCCTGCCAAGATGTTAAGAATTTTCCACAAAGTCTCCTTTCCACCCATCCTTCACACACACAAAGTATTCCACTTTTATCCACAACTACTTGACATAAGACATTTTATTAAAAGATGCACTATAGATTGCCCATCTTCTCTACACAAAATGCAAATTATAGGTCTATATTTGGCTTGTTTTTATATATTTTCCCTTGTTAGAACCTTACCCACTATTGCTAACCATGAAAATATTTTGTTTTCTTTAAAGCTTTTCCCTTCCATAATTTCCTCCATGACTAGGCTTTATTTTTGTCTATGTTGAGAAATTGGCTTGATATCTCAACTAGGTAGAATATAAGACTAATGATTGATTTGAGACCAAAAAATTGTATCTTCCTCCTTAGGAACTATAACATGACCTTTGATCAAGCTTTGAATATAAGAATTCCAAGTAATAGATTCTTCATTTACAAACTCTAAACTATCTACCGTTTTCCACCCCTACTGAAATAAACTAGTGTCCCCTTTATTTTCTACCTAATTAAGTGTGAACATTTATTTTTCATATATCATCTCTATTGATCTTTTGGGTAGCCTATGAGAATTTTTGCATCCAATTCTCACTTGCTCCCCAAAACTTTCCTTCCATGCCGACCATCTACTTAACAAAGGAGATGATTGTGCCAAATCCTTCTAACGTGTGGAGACATTATCGAATGATTTCCTTTGACTTATTATCAAATATATAGTTGACCCTAGACTAACATACCTTTGGATTATTATATCTTTCCCTAAGTTTTTCTGTGAGATAACTCTCCACATACTTTTCACTACTAAAATCATTTTGAAATAATTAATATTCTTGAATCCCTCTCCTCCCCCTCCTTTGACTTGGAAACTTCCTTCCACTTGACCAATGGATTTTCTTTAATTTTGTTTTTCCAAGTCCATAGAAATATGAGAACCTTTTTCCTATATTTTTTTAAATCCCTTTTGGTATGTATGCTAATGTGTCAACAAACTGAGATTAACTCAAGCATGAACTCAACCAAAGTCAATTATCCAACACTTGATAGCCATTTGATGCACCTAACTTTGCAATCAACCACTCCCAATTCTTCATACCATACCTATTGGGTTTGAGAGAAAAACCTAAATATTTAAATCCTTCACTAAAATCAAATTTTATAAATGGAAAATTCTATAAAACCCCCTTTCTAATTCAATATTTTACACCTGAAGATTAAAAAATATTGACTTCCATACATAGCACTAAATTATACAAATCCAAAACTTTTTCCCATATTCTTACATTCCTTAAAGACCTTTTTCAAATAATAAGACATCACCCACAATTAATCTTACATCCCTTAACGACCTTTTTCAAATAATAAGACATCACCCAACAATAGTATTTGAGATAAATTTACATTTCCTTTTGATTTTCGTACCATTTTCTCATATTCTTACATCCCTTAAAGACCTTTTTCAAATAATAGGACATCACCCACAAATAGTACTTGAGATAAATTTACATTTCCTTTTGATTTTCATACCATTTTCTCATATTCTTTTAGCTTTTACATTTGTTTTTCTCAACGCTGAGCTATTAGAAAAACAACAATGAATAAAAAAGTCACCCTTGTCTTATATCCTTAAAGGGTTACAAAGCCTTAAAGAAAACACATTTATCGAACATGCTTGTAAAGGCCTTGTGATTGAAATGGAAAATTTCCCTAAAAAATTGGGGATTTTTTTATTGCCCTTTGTTATAGGGTTTCCAAAACATTACACAAGAACTATATAAAATAAATAAATTAATAAGTGGATAAAATTGTATTCGTGATGGGTGAATTTTTCTGTAGGTGTTTTTTCAAAAGTCATAACTTCAAATGAGAATTTCGACTATATTACCATGGCATGTTTTGGCCCTTTTTAAGGCATATTGTCAAAATTTCTATTTTTTAAGATTTATATTATCAAATTTTCAAAAAGGAAGTGAAATAATAGTTTTATGCCAATAAAGAATTTAAATTTATGCACTTTTTATTTGTTTAAAGTAAGAAAAAATTTCATGCTCTAACAACTTTGGTTAACCGGATGCAAGTTCCTAAATTATCATATTTCTTATGAAGTTTGAACAAGAGAATTGCATTAACTCCTGTGATACATCACTTCCTAGTAACAATAAAACTTGGGCAATGTCTTGATAAACTTGCACATTGCCAAGAAATACATAGAGTTTAGCATTTGCATGACTAGTAAAGAGTGACAACTCTATCCTAAGAGAGTTCACTACAACATCCCCATCGAGTGAGCATTTTTGCCATGAAAAACAATGTTAGTTCATACTCAAGGACTCAAGCTCATGTGTTTACTAACTTTTCTTTTGAAGATGACAGAACCTATTATAATTCAGTTTCCAACTACCAATGAGGATGACCATCATTGAATATTATTTGTAAATGTGGGTTGATTCATTACCATTATTGAAGGAGAACTATAACACCTAAAATGATCCACGAGGTCCATAAAAGGGTAGACTTTCACTCCTGTAAGATGCCTTAAGTTCTTGAGTTAGAAATTTTCTTATGTATGAAAAAGATGAGCTTTTAACCAATTAAAATAAAAGTCTCGCTTCAAGACTGAAAGGGTATTTCAACCTACATAATATTTACAAATAAATCAATATCTCATACTAAACATCATCAAGACTCTAAAACTCAAATAAAAAGACCATATACTTACACACAATATCTAACCCTATTCTTATATACAAAAATACTATCCTGGTTATAATATAAGCTCATACCTAAGACCTCATATCTAGAAGAATGACTATTTACAATGTAGTATAATTAATAGACAAAATGACATTTTTTTTTTGTGTTATCCCCTGATGCCACAAATTCACGCGGACAACCTATTTCTTGCCAGAATCTGGTAAAGAAAATTTCAAAAAATCAGAATGCTGGAGTGTTTGAATTGTTTTTTTTTTTTTTTTTTGGCGGAAATGGATTCAACACCATTAAGAACCCCTGTGACACCCAAAATCCTGAAGTTTGATAGTTGTAACCTAGATTTTCAAAAACTTCTGTTGGATTATGTCATAATCTTGCCATAGTTTCCATTATTTTCTAGGCTAATTTGTGGGCTCTTTAGACTATGGCTTTTTTTGGGCATTTTTTCAATCAATTTTGCCAAAATCTAGTAGAGTTTTTTAAGAGACATAAATTTACACTATTTAATTTGTAGAGTTCAACTCTCTAAGAGCTTTTTCAAGGCATTGAATCCATTTAAATATTCAAAAACATATTTTAAATAACAAGAGATCACAGTCTCACTTGAAATTGCATAACCAAATTCCATGGAAAAAAGGCCATTTTGTCTATCAATTCGACTAACCCTTTATTTTTTGAATAGTGGGAAAACCTATCGTAACTCAGTTGTGAAACCAATAGTGAGGACCACCATCTTTGGCTACGATTCACGACTGCAAGCTGACTCAAACCATTATTTAAGGACAACCATGCCACTTCGAATGCCCCACTAGTGGTTCGTGCTAGTGGTTCGTAAGGGACAAGATTTCACTAGCACAAGATGCCTCTAAGTCTTGGGTCATTACCCTATTTCCTTAAGTTTGAGAAAGCTAAACTCTTAGCTAAACGAAGATGGCTTCATAACATACATTGAATAACCATTTATTTATTCATTCCTTAAGAAATAGGAAAACATTGTAAATACAGTATTTAAATATCAATATATGAAATGAAATGAAATTATTTTAACGTTCACGAGGCTAAAAAAATAGCCTATGAGAAAAATTGCTTCTCCATCTAGTTCTTGTATTCAACCCTTTTCCCGTGGAGTCTCACAATAAATGCTCCCAACTTCTCAACAAACCCCTCGCTAAATAGATTATCCCAAGAGCTATCCGCTAGAAAATCTGCATAACTTTCCTTGTTGTCTTTGAAGACCTCACATTCTAAAATGAAATGCTTTTCTCTTTCCACTTTTTCGAAAGAGAAAAAAATACATACTCTTTTCTCCCACACTTCTTTTGGCCTTTTCTAGCGCCCTATTTCACAACAGAGCTGATGAGAACTAATCCTAACTTGAGCAATAAGAATTTTGGCTCTCCAAGAAATATTGGCCCTTATGTTTTTTGTTGATGATTATGAGAGATTAAACTCTTCAATATAGTACTTCTTCTTTCTCCCTAGCTCCTTCTCCCAAGTACGTTTGTGGAACTTATTCATAACAAAAATTTTTCTCTTTACTGTTTGTGGGAGATATGCTCAAGCAAATACCCCATTTAGTAAACCATTTGTTATTTTGCCGCATCCAAATCTTCTTTTTTTTGCACAATATGTTATTAAACACAACCTTAAGCCATCTGCACTCTTTCATTTGTTCACTTTTTCTTAAATACCTTATGACTCGCACCATAACCATTGCTTCACAACCATTGCTTCAATGAGAGCAACCCAGGTGTAGAGAGGCAGAGCTATGAGACTGGAAAACCACTCTAACTCTTTTTGGGCTTCTAGTGATTCCGGTGATTCTCTACGGTTGTGAATTATGGGCTAGCAACACAACTGAGATGCAGTAGAAACAAATTGAGAAAATTCAGAAGCATTTGATTACAAACAAATTCAAAATTAAAAGCACAGTTCCTTATGCTCTCCTATTAAATGAAGCAGGGGTTGCTCCTACTGAAGCAATTGCTATGGTGCGAGTCATAAGGTATTTGAAAAAAATTGAGCAAATGGAAGAGAGTAGATGGCCCAAGGTTGTGTTTAATGACAGATTGTGCAAAAGAAGGAAGACTTGGATGCGACAAAATAACAAATGGTTTAATAAATGGGGTATTTGCCTGAGCATGTGTCCTACAAACAATAAAGAGAAAAGCTTTTGTTATGGATAAGTTCCACAAAAACACATAGGAGAAAGAGCTAGGGAGAAAGAAGAAGTACTACATTGAAGAGTTTAACCCCTCTCATAATCATCAGCGAAAAACGTACATAGGAGCTAATATTTCTTAGAGATCTAAAATTCTTATTGCTCAATTAATGACTAATTCCCATCAATTCCGTTGTGAAACAAGGCGTTGGAAAAGACCAAAAGAAATGTGGCACGAAAGAGTATGTATTTTTTGCTCTTCAAGAAAAGTGGAAATAGAAAAACATTTCTTCTTAGAATGCGAGGCCTTCAAATACATCAGAGAAAACTACGCAAGTATTCTGGCAACTAACCCTTAGTCGAGAAATCTAAAGCATGTATTATAAAACTCCACAGAAAAAAACAAACAACAAAAACAAAATAAAAAAACAATCTATCCCATACACTATTTTTAACTGTCATAACTTTCTTCTTTCTTTCAAACACTTCTCACACTTCAAAACCGCTAGCTACACTTCATGAATGTACGTCAGACGTTTACCATTTGACCTACATCATACCCGAGGCTATGTTTACGCTCTTTACTTGCAATGGACGGAATTATTGTGAAAATGCCACGTGGATTACCCAATGCCTAGAAAACTCATTGCTTGCAAAGGACGGAAGTTATGTGAAAATGCCACGTGGATTACCCAATGCCTATATAAACTCATCCCCTCAAATGGCAACTTTCTGAAATGTCCCTCATTGCGCTGAACGGAACAACATATCGTGAGGTGGTGTTGTAAGGAGTCGGAGTAAGTTCAAGGATCGCAGGGCAGCTATAGCTCAGGTGGAGAAGGACATTAGGGAGATGGGTAGCCCAGGATCTGTATGGGCTGGTTGGGCTCGTCGTAAGCTAGATCCTCTTCTCGTAATTCTCAAAAGGTACGCTTCCGATCTCTTCCTATTGCTATTCCTACGCTTTTCAGTACTCAGTGCCTGGGCCTGTGGGCATCTTTTGTTTATGGAGCCTTATGGGCATTTTTTGAAATCATGGGTTATTGGATTATGAGAAGTAATCTAGGTTCTGAGAATTAGATGAGTTCCCATCGTTTGTTGGTTATACTGAGTAGGGTTCTGGTTTGTGGGCATTAGTCTGAAATTAATTCAATATAATCAGCTACAGAGTAACGCCCTGAATGCGAAAGATTTTTGGGTTTTTCATTTTGTTTAATGATTGAATCCATAGATCTTGTGGGCATGGTTTGCGTTTTCTGGTGATTTTGACTCATCAGCGATGTGATTGGCATTTATGTGAGCAGGGGTGCAGAACCAAAGCAATTAGCCCTGTCTTCAGCTGTGGGCATTACCTTGGGTATTTTTCCAATTTGCGGTATGTAACACAGTCCCATTCTAATGATGAATTTAATAGAATTTAGCACTCTTAAATATTTTCTATGAAAGTTTAATGGCTGTTGATCTTTTGGAGAGAAGTGATATGCATTCTATGCCATGCATTGCATTGGCGTGGGTTTGATCCCTCAAGTGTGTTCCTATGAGGTTGCATTATGGTGGTTTGATCCATCGAGTGTGTCCCTGTGCGAATGCATTGGTTGCATTGAGTATAGGCCCTAGAGCTAGGTCTGATATTCGTTTTTCTGAAACAAGGAAAAGAGGATTATTGATTAGATTTGGTTTTACTAATAAAATAGAAAAGAAAAAGGCAATCATGGTAAGCTTGAGCTCTACCTATTGCTGTGTTTCCTCTTTGACATATATGGCCTCCTATCACATTAAGTTATTTGCAATATGGTCGTCTTAAATGGCTTCATTGAGATTGGAATTTATGACTGTTAGGGATTGCCAAGGATTAGAGTCTCAGTCCAATCTATCTGTGTTCTTGTTGTGGCAGCGCAATGGAGTGTAGTTTTAATACTAGGAAACTTTTGAGTTGGTAGTATTTAGTAGCTTAGGCCGTGCATGTTGAATACACATTGATTTTCTTGATCCCAGAGCCAAAGCAAACATGCTAGTTCTCCTTTGTGACAACCCTTTGGTTCCATGATGTGGGAATCTTTACCCCTCCTTTCTTGTGTAGGAGGCGTAACCTGTATGACCGCCCATTGGTTCCATGTTGTGATATTCTTTATGTATTGTTATTAGTTCATACAAGTTTTATTATTCCCATGGAAGCAGGTACAACAGTGATACTATGTGGGATTGCTGCTGCTTTGCTTGGATCCAGTATTCACACACCCACCCTGATGCTTGCCAACTTTGTTGCCATGCCCATAGAGCTGAGGTGAGGACAATTTTCTTTAGCAGGGTGCTTTTCCTATAATCAACGAAGCCCAGGTTCCTTTTTCTCTTTTCCTTGTCAAAGTTGAAGCTGCAGGACATTTGGATAGCAACGGTTTGCCTAATGTCATCAATCTCTATCCTGCTACATAGTTTGGTGGTGCCTTTCTTGCGTCTTGGTGAAGTTATTACTGGCGGGGATCATTTTGATTTGACTTCAGATGCACTGAGGTTGGTCATAACTGGTCAAGCTTCTCGTGATGTTCTTCTTGGAGTCTCTCACGTGGTAAATGTGCTTGTCAAGCTTGCTTGTTACAGAAAGCTTCACTTACAGTATTGGACTTTATCTATGAAGTGCTGACAATTTTTCTTCCATCATTGGCAGATGCTTGGCTGGCTGGTTGCAGCTCCCTTCGTCTTGGTTGTACTGTATTTTGTTTTTATTCCCTGCTTTAAGTTCTTGGTTCTTAAATTCAGTTCTCATCCACCAAGTCCAAAGAAGACACATCATCCTCACCCAGAACCCAAGCCCAAGATCAGGGATGTCTGATTTCTTCTAGATTAATGAGAACAGGGAAAAGTTTACAATTGATAGACATTTAACAGCTCATGTGAATTCTTCTGGGTTGAAGTGGTTTGAGTGAAAATTTACATGACTATGAAACATGGGCAAATTCCTATCTTTAAGTACTTTCACATTGCTTGGTGCCTCAAGAAATGCTTCTGGCTAATCACATGTAATTATATCCGGTTATACATATTACAGGATGTTTTTGTATTTCATGGTTAAACATGAAGAATTCCAAAAAGTTGTACTGCATTGGTTTATATTCAAGTTAGTTGCCGGTTGGCGGAGTTGGATTCTGAAAATTCAATTCCCGAATATACTGTGTGGGCTGATAAATTCTAATCAATGGCAAGCGGTATGAGCCTTATGGGTGAAGTAGGTTGCAGGCTGCTGGACCATATGAAGCAGCCTTTAGGCTTTAAGAGGGTCTGTGCTGTCTGAATGAACAGTTGCCCTTTTACTGCCTTGTTGAACGTTCGATATGTAGTTGATTTGATGCCATCCTCCCTCACTTCAGATTAACATTGCTGACACTTGGTGTCATACATTGTCGGCCCTCTTTATTTTCTGGTTTTTATCCATACAATTTTTATAATAATTGCAAGTCTTACTACAATTATATTTCTCATGATTGAGATTTTGTCTTGCAATAAGATAAAGATTCTGGATTGGTGAAGATTTTGGTGCAGGTAATGTCTTATAAACCACCTCTATCTCACAATAGTGAGATAGTTATGCATGTGAGAGAGCAATTAATAAACTCTTCATGAATAGTTTTCTTTTTCCTTTTATTCTAGAACTCTTTATCAATGTTCTAGAGAGCAGTTTAATAAATTCTTGACTGTTGCAAACCATGAACGGTTTCTTTAAAATTTCCAATCTGATCAATGAAATTGTAGTATAGTCTGGGGGATGTTTGCAGAGGCTTAGTGGCACTAGTGGGAGTGAGCATATACTAAAGAATTTGAAGTGCGAACTTATCACCAATGTTTGGTTTAGATCTGGCTTGGATTTCGAGGAGTTGTCCCATTTTGGTTTTGCCCATATCCTCCCCCCTCTTTATCTTGTAGTCTTGGATATATGTTGTGTGATTCACTCCGGGTAAAATTAATACCTTTTGGTTATGTTGTTTTACAATTTATTTTCTTCTAGCTCTCAGGTTGGGGTTTGAGGATGGCTTTAACCGCACCATTGGGTAGTTAGGATAGCTTAGAGTTACACATTTTATCAACATTTGTTTCACCTCCAAATGACCGATAAATGTTAAATATGCAAACGTTTAATTCTTATTAGTTAAGAAGGTCTGAGAATGGCTCTAACGTTTGATAGTTAGGAGAAACTCAGAGTTTTAACAGATATTTAGTCAACTTTTGTTTTACATCTGTGTATAACTGTTTTGAGGTTGCCATAAACTATGTTGGCTACTGAATTTAAAATTAACTTTCTTAAGAATGGCTTATTGAAAATGGTCAGAATGTTTCTTCCTGAGATTATGTTCTACTTCTTTATATATATATATATATATATGTTTTATATTTTAGTAGCCAATTGTTGCAGGGAGGTTAATCACTTATCTAACAAACAAGGCCTCATACACCAATTTGGTGTCTCTGACTTGGCTGCTATATTAAATATCTTAAATATAGACTATTATTAATAGTAATAAAAATCACATTGTCGAAATAATATTAGCTATCTTAAATATAGACTATTATTATTGGTAATAAAATTCACATTGTCGAAATAACATAATTTGGTAGTCTTTGCAGAAATTTGCAAGTGTTAATGATTTGATGGACCATGTTGACTTGTCTTAGTTAACGTGGATTTTATAGTATTTCCAATGTATTATTATTAGGATCAGGCCACACCTGATCCTCTCTATGCTATGGTCAGCCTCGATAATTCATTACAGGTTGACAACTTTAAAGAACCACATATGAGCTTCATGTTAAAATTTAGAAAAGACTGCTATCAAGTTTATAAAATTGTGAGACACATTATCAGTATAACGAGGAATATCTTGAAATTTTCGTTTACTCACGAGAGTTTCACAATGTTTTCGTTGATGAAGTATATAGTATATACTTCATCAAGCAAAGGTGGAAACCAATATTTTTTCAACATCAAGAAGCCATACTTGGTTCCAAAGAGAGTGCCTAAGGCACAGTTGTAACATAGAAGACATGTACAAGCATAAATTAGATAACGGTAGATTAAGAAAACATAAAACATACTTTGTTGTTAAAAGTTTGAATTTGGTTTCAATGACTCGGTGTAAAAAATAATATATATATATATATATATATATATATATATATATATAAAACATAATTTTAAAGATTTTCATTCATGTTTTCAAACACAAAGCATTAGAATATAGACAAAAGACAACATATAATTAAAGTAGGCTCATGAATATATCCATTATATCAAAATGGCACCCAACACATTGTCCAATACATACATGATATAGAGATCAGAGCAAAAACACATAACCAAGGAGGCTCTAAATGGCCTCTACTACAAAACATCACTAGTCACTACTGTTAGACAAGGCAAGATCATTTTGCTCAGAGTTTGAATTAGAGGGGGAAACCCATGGCTCCTCCTTCTCATCAAGATCATCAAGATCATCAATTGGAACTGTAGAAGTAGTAGCACTACCACGTTGAGCTTGAGATAGACGATCTATGCGCTTGTGTTGTGGCTGACTAGAGGAAGTGTATGTCGCTGCAACTGGAGGACTTGGGGCTGGGACTGGTTCTAGTGGATTTTTATTTGTTCATCAAAGTCAAGACCAATATCCTCATCAGATTCAGACTCTGCTGGATGACTCTCCACTACCCAATCTGATGTTGGATTAATATCATCCAACATAATGGGATCAGAATCAGGTCTTCTGTTCAACAAATGCTTGCTTCTTAGTCGAAGATTATATTGGAGATAGACTGGACTGGGATTGGACACGGACCAATTGCGCTCACACTCAGAAGCACTGCAAGTTTGACTCAAAATGCAGATTGCAGACTACTCCAGTTTAGGACAATGGCTACCAAATATGATGTTGGATCAATATCATTCAACACAATGGGATCTGAATCAGGGCCTTTGTTTAGCAATTGGTTGCGTCTTAGTCGAAGACTATATTGGACATAGACTGGACTGGGATTGGACACAGACCAATTGCGCTCACACTCAAAAGCACTACAAGTTCGACTCAAAATGCGGATTGGAGACTTCTGCAATTGAGGACAATGGCTACCAAATGCCTCCCACCACTGTGCTGTAAAAAAACATAGTTGTGTAATGATTTTCAGTTCGCTCAACAAATTATATCCAACTTTCAAATTATAAATAATTTAACAAAATAATAAAATATGATTTTGAAAATTGAAATTCTTTGTTTACCTGACTCATCTGATTTCCTTGCAATCTTTGCAAGGTTCTTGCTAAAGGTACCTATGGCTCTACTGAAACAAGTGATCTGTTTGTGTGTATCCAACTAGTCAGTTTTCTTGGGGATCATGTGATCAATACAGTCAATCAATCTATCTCTAACCTCCCCAATCAAAGCTCCTGCCTCCAGAGTTTTATAATGATACCTTGGGTTCAGAAAATACCCAGCTGCATGTATAGGGCGATGGAGTTGATTGTTCCATTTTTGATCAATGATTTCCCAAACGGGCCCATACTTAGCCGCTCATTCCTTGTATGCTGCCTTTATTTGCTCATTTGCTTGATCCATAGCCTCATAAATGAAGCCCATAGCCAATCTTTCTCCATCCACCAAATGCAACACCTTAACCAGTGGCTCAACAACCTTCACAATCTCTGCTGCCTTTTTCCAAAATATTTCTTCATTGGTTTTTTTTTTTTTTTTTTTCACATCTTTGCTATTCTATTTGCGATGCCATTGACATTCATTCCATTCATCACTGGAAAACTCCTTTTGTAAGTTTCTATGTTGGGAAAGCATAGATTGCAATGTAAAAAAATGTGTTGCAAATCTAGTGATGGTAGGCTTAGTGATATCCTTGCCCTCTGTGTGTTTCCTCAACAGGTTCAAAATCCATAAGTGATTGTAAATATATTTTGTTATGCTTTTTGCATGCTCTACAGTGTTCTTGATACAATCTATTTTACTGATATCATCAAGCATAAGGTCTATGCAATGTGCAACACACGTGGTCCAAAAGATGGTTTTGTGTTTTTCCTCAACATTTTACTAGCACGAACATACGAGGAATTATTATAGTAGGTAACCCCCACCTCTTCAACAACCTCATCCAAAAGTTGAAACAACAAGTGTGCATGTTTCACCCTATTAGATGCATGTTTCACCCTATCAGACGCATCAACTGATCTTTAGAAACATAGTTCCCTGTGGGCAAAATGTAAGAAAGTTTATGATGGTATGGTTCCTCTGATCAATCCATCCATCTGACATGATGGTACATCCCGTTTTTACCTATGAGTTTTTGAAATCTCTCAAATAGTCATCAATGAACAAAATCTCTTTTTGCAAAAGGGATCCCCTTAATTCATGCATAGCAGGGCCTTTGGGCCCTTTCCAGCCTATGACATCAAACATAGGCTCATATTATGGTGAACGTGAAACATTGAAGGGGATATCAACATCATACCACCATCTAGCTATGTAATGACAAGCAATTTCTCTAAATTCTCTCTTCTAATGTTAATCTAAAGTGCGCTGCATTTGACCTCTACTAGCTTTAGGACCATGTGCACTATCCGAGGGAGAGGAGGGTGTGAAATAACTTTTGATATTATCTTTATTTTTCATTGTACCTTTACCCTTTTTTTGAACAAGACTCCAAAGAGGGAGTAACATAGTGAAAGGGGTTTAATGCATCGGTGCAAAGGATAAATGAAGAGTCCTCATAATAAATATTTGTGTTCGCAACCATCATGTGTTTTATATTCCTTTTCCTCCCAATTTCAGCGTCTATTTCTTTTTTTCTAGCTTTTGGCCTTTTTTTTATTTTTTTATTTATTTTTTAATTTTTTTATTTTTTTGTTTTTCCCTTAAATGAAAAATGTGACTTTTCCCAACTAAAGTTCCTGTTAGGTTATAAAAAAATTTCTACCTAACGAAAGAAAGTCTATCAATTTTTTTTTTTAACTTTCTACCCAACCAAAAAAAATAAACTAAAATCATGGGTTAAGAGATAATCATGTAGCATGAAATCGGCTTTGACGAGAAAAAAAAGTTAAATAAGCAACATGAGGAGATAAATTTAAAGATAAAATATGAATACAATCTCAATTGGATTTCATCTTTTGATTCATTTTAGGTATGCGTTTTAAATTTTGATATTCTTACTCATTTCCCATTACAATTGAAGAAAACAACTAGTTATAAATCAATGCAAATTTGAAATAATGAAAAGAGAACAAGGATTTGACAACGTTTTAATCTTACCTACTATACTTTGTTAACAACTATGGTAAATCTACATATTTACATTTTTACTCGGAGTTAATATATGCAAATAATTGCAAAAAAAATGGTGGGAAATAACTCTAGGTAGATTTGTTTATTTACCAAAAGGAGAATAATGTCCCACTTAACTCTTGCACTAATTCATATGACATTTCAGCCATCTAAATTACATGGTTGTACTAGTTTAACATTCTCAGAACATTACATTTATTTAATTATTTTCCCATATAAGTAATGGAATTTACTATTACATATTCTTTCATTATTAACACTTGTCCTTACACTTGGTTTTATCTGTGCTTATTATTAATATTAGAGTTGTACTTCCATTTTTGAAATCATAAAACAATTAGAAATTTATTTCCTTTCTCTTTACTAATGATAATCTCAGTTTATGTATGATAGTGCTACCAACCACTTGTATCATTTACATGACATAATGTAGTCTAAGCCTACTATGACGAGTTATATTGATTATGTCCTTGTGATTAAATCATATAGAAATGTTTGAAATTGATAGGTGAATTAAATTATCAAGAACTTATAAATCCATAAATTGTTCCTTTGGAAGTATATAATAATAACAATAAATTATAGAACCACTTAGGTTGGTTATAATTTTTATTTGATTGGTTTTATCTTATAAGGAAAATCATGTTAAATTGTGGTAGGATTCTTTGGTGAACCATGGTTAGAAGTACAAGGAGTGGGGCAACTAGAGGGCGCAACGTGGCGCCACCGCAACAACCAACTCTTGCCACCCCATCCAATGATGAGGAAAACATCAAAACACAAGAACAAATACCAGCCGAAGAAGTGTTAAACTTAATGAGATCATTTTAGCACATGTTTGAGGCATTAATAAACCATCTAGAAAGGGAGCATGAAGGACCAATCATACAAAATGAAGCACCCTGAAACACTACAAGAAATGATGTATGTTGAGATTTGGAAAAGGTAAAATTTCTAGAGTTTTGGGGGTCCACAGATGGTCAATTTGCAGAGGCATGGTTAGAAAACAAGGTATGTGCTTTACCCTGAGAGAGTACACCTCAAACATGATGGCCAAGATGGGTATATTCCAGCTAAAGGGAAACACACTACTTTAGTGGAAGACATTATTACCCCAATTGGGGATGGATATCTCAGAAGTAACTTGGGAATTATTTGAAGAAAAGTTTAGAGAAAGCTACTCGTCACAAGTGTTCCTTGAGAGGAAATTAAATGAATTCAATGCATTAAAGTAAGGGAGTCGCTCATTACGAGAGTATGTGCCTTGTTTCATGGAATTACTTCATTATGCCTCTCACTTAAACACAAAAAAGCTGAAGGTGAAATTTTTTATGTATGGACTAAATGGTAACATTCAAACTAAGGTTAGGATCTTAATGCCTTGCACCTTGCACGAGGCAGTTCAGCGGGTGATTATCGCAAAGGAGGAGATCATGAATAGTGGACCTAGTAAGACAACCAGGCCGTACGATCAGGAGTACCCAGTGGAAATAGTATGGAATGTAGAAATTTTCTAAGGGGTCCTATGCTCAATCATCAAAAGTGGTCAACGAGAAATCAAAGAACACCATATAGGCATCCAACTCAGTAGCTGCACAAGGTACCTCAACAAACTCATCAACAACAACATAATCGTCTTATGCGACAACACTAAGTCACGCCACCTTAACATCGATCCCAACAATCTGGCTCTTTCTAGCAAAGTTCTAGGCTGACTCCCAGTTGGTAGTAGGAGCCAAACTCCTAAGAGGGGGTGTTGGACTTGTGGATGTCCTCACTATGAGAGGGATTTCCCTCAAAAGGTAGTTAATACCAACTCAACTCAGAAAACAGCTACGGTGGGGGATCTGGGGAAGGCTCATCACATTCATGTAGCGATGAACAATTGCCAGGTCGAACACCAGTCCACATGTGTTGGAAACCTCAGGTAATATTGATGGTATGAGTTGTCATTTTAAGAGACCCAGGAGCTACTGATTCTTTTATTTCTTTAAATGCATTACCAAGGATTAAACATAAACCAATTGCACAACATGCTTTAGACATGTAGAAATGGCATGTGGTATGAAAAGAAATGTAGGAAAGATGATAAAGGATTGTGAGGTGGACCTGGGTGTATGTAAGACCAAGGTATCCTTGTACTCTACGATCTTAGGAGTCTATGACGCAGTTATAGGAATGGATTGGTTGGAACGTCATGAGGTGCTCGTCGAATGTAAAGACAACGTACTACATTTCACTGATCATGATGGACAAAGAAAATCATTGAGGGGAAAGAACTGAAGGGTGTCCCTGAGGTTCATCTCCTCCATGCAACTAATGAAATATAGACAAAAGAGATTTCAAATGTTCACGGTGGTAGCTATAAATGATAAGGGTGATTCTGAAAACCTTGATAAACATCCAATTCTTGTTGAATTCAGGGATGTATTTCCCAAAGAACTTCTTGGGATACCCCCAAAAAGGGAAATTGATTTCACCATCGACCTTAAAACAGGTACTGAGCCTATCGCAAAGGCACCTTATCATATGTCACCTCCAGAACTAAAGGAATTGCAAATCAAATTAAAGGAATTGTTGGACTTGGGGTTCATACGACCCAACATATCTCTGTGGGGAGATCATGTGATTTTCGTTAAGAAGAAGGATGGGTCTTGGTGACTGTGCATTGACTACCACGAGTTGAACAAAGTGACGATAAAAAATAATACCCTTTACCAAGGATATATGACTTGTTTGATCAAATGAGGGGGGAAATTGTGTTTTTAAAGATATATATGAGGTCAGGATATCATCAGTTGAGAATTTAGGAAGAAGATATCCCGAAGACAAGATTTGGGCATCATGAATTTGTAGTTTTACCCTTTAGACTGACAAATGTTCGGGTGTTTTCATGAGTTTGATGAATGGAATATTTTGGGATTACTTAGACAAGTTTGTACAAGTATTTATTGATGACATTTTGATCTACTCAAAGACCCCAGAAGAGCATGACGAACACTTGAGAATAGTTCTTCAATGTCTTAGAGAAAACCAATTGTATGGAAAGTTGCCAAAGTGTTCCTTTTACTAATCAAAGATTCATTATCTTGGGTACATTGTCTCTGGGAATGGTATCGCGGTAGACTCGAGAAAGATCGAGGCCATCATGGAATGGCTAGCACCAACCAGTGTTCATGAAATACGAAGTTTCATGTGCATCGCAGGGTATTTTCGTAGATTTGTTGAAGGGTTTTCGAAGGTAGTGTTGAGGCCCCGAAAATCGGTGCAACAACATTAGGGAAAACCACCCGGTCGGGGACTTAAAAACCGTCTCTTTTCCATTTGCAATGGTGGCTCTGATTGGATTTATGGGACCAGTTTACCAGTTTGATATAGTAGGGTGAATGGATGGTTTTATTACTATGTGGAACTTGATAGATGGAAATATAAGCAAGCTTGCAATAAAATATAAATCTATCTATTATGTATCCTGGGATGAAATGTATTCTCTGTGCGATCCAGAAAAATAACCTTTCAATGGATGCAAATAAAGATCATATATTCACTTGGAGATATGAAAACGTTTGAGATAATTTCTTTAATTAAATAGTTAATTAAATCAATTGAATAAAGCTCATATCACAACTTTAAAATGTCTGTATTGCATATATATCAAATAATAACAGTATAACATGTTCAGAAGTGAATTAATGTTAAACTGTATTCAAACAGATACATAAAACAAAACATCATAAGATAAATAAATATTTCTCATTTGAAGCTCAAATACAACACACAGGATAAAAGTACCATGTATATGTTTACTCTGCTCATTTGAGAAATAATACTTGGTCCAACCTTTTCTATTCAAAAAACTTCAAGAGTACAAAAGTGCAACATTCGTAAAATTTTATTTTCAAAATTTCAGGACCCTTTCTTCAAATACATGAAGGGGTTTAAATATAAAAATAATAAGTCTTAAAATAGTTATTATAATAAAAAGTTGAGGAGGTTTAAAACAACAGTGCTTAAAGTAAGTGGAATCAAAATAGAAATAGAAATTAAAGGGATGACTTGCTCGAGCTCTGTCCTGCTGTCTCCTTTTCCATTTGTTCCTTCACCTAAAGGATATTAAGCATAGGCTTTACCTCTGGAGGTTGGCTTGGCATAATGCGTAGGTGTCTAGTGAGAACAACATCAGAAAGTGGGGGAAGCATGTAGGAGGATGTATCTGTGATACAACGCAACATAAGCCAGTGGCTGTGGGGCTTTACTAAATATCTCCAATATTTCTCCCAATCCAGATTTTCCAGCTTCATGATATGCTCTTCTTTCACCTTTAACACTTCTTGCCACTATCTTATCAAGTATTTCACTAAAGGCAATGCATCGGGAGGACATCTGTCGATAAGATTTGCTGCAATGAGATTTTGGCTAACAATTTCCACAATGTTAGTAGCAACATCCTTTGCCATGCAAATGGCTCTCTTTGCTTGCATCAACTTTATTTTTAGTCTGTAAATAATATTTCTTACTTTGAATCCTCCATCCTGGGCAGGTTGGCCTTTCGGCCATCAGCAGAATCTTGCCAGGTGACAAACTAAGAGACCTTATCATCTATATCATCAAAACTAATCCTAATATCTGCCATGCGAGTCACAAGTGAATCACTTTGTTCACACAATTCAAGAATAATTGATAATTTCTGACAAAAAACACCCTGCCGCTGTGCCAATAAATTGTTTAGTTCCAAGGTCTCTTTTGACACTCTCGAGGCTCTCATTAAAAACAACTTGGAACAACGGGAAAATAACTCCATGGAAAATTTTGTCAAAATGGTTCTCATACTTAGAGTTCCACAACATATTATGAAATATATGAATAGAATAGGTACAGGATCTTGGGTAGTCCATTTCCAGCCCGTGGCTGGAAAATCCTAGGTAAAACACACATAATCCATGATATAGGCACTCATATAGAATGGAGCAATTTTTTTGGAAGAAATAGAGCGGTTTTTGCTATATTCTAAAATATGAGTGGAAATATTATTAGATAGAATATTACCCCAATTCATAACATAGGAATTTGCAGCGGCCTCCATGAGAGGGACCCATTCTACTAAAAATTGAGTAGTGTCTGGCTGACCAATGAGCCTGGACATCATCGCAGAGACATAATAGTAGGGGCTTGCAAGGGAGTCAGTGGAGTACATACCCTTTTCGTCTTTCTTGTGCTTGTTGGGATTACTCCTCCACTGCTTGATTGGCTTTGATTTGAGCTCATTTTCTTCAGCGAACTATGCAAGATACTCTTTATCATAAACCTTTTCGGGGTCTGGAAGATGGTAAATCAACTTCAGGTTTTCAACCTTGTAGGAACTATTCATTGTTCCTCTGCTGGTAAGAAATATCCTATCCCCGATATTGAGATTATCAATGATCCATATTACCATATCAGTGTATGGTAAGATCTTCAGTCAGGCAATAATTCGATGTAGGAAATAATTAGCTACTTCTCCAATTGTAGCTTCGGAAGAATCAGGAGTGTCGACAATTTCTTTTCTTTGAATTTTGTGAGGTTTTTCATCCTCAAGCAACTTGTACATAGATTCCCATGAAGAGGATCCACTTTCTGGTCCAGACGTAGTATTTGTAAAGAGAGACAACATTTCTTTTCTCTCGGTTGTAGGAGATGCGGGGTTTATAGGGGCCATATGTTTCTTGGCTTTATTGAGATCTTTAGACATATTTGGAGAATTATGCTTATTCGGGCTAGCCTGGAAATAAATGAGAAAGGATAAGCTGAAAGAGAGAACTTTTTGGTTTTACAATATGCACAAGTACCATAGCAATATAAATGTTCAAACAGATGAGACTTTGCACGCTGATAGGATATGAATTGAATGCTTGTTACAAGAAAATGATTATGGGGGTATGGGCGACAAAATCATTAATTTATGACATTAATAAATGATATGGGTTATTGTGCCCATATAATCATTTCCGCATTAAAACTAGATCTGTTGCATTGCAACATTGCTCATGTGCAAATCTTTATTAAATACTGATCGGTTTGGATTTCTGCTGATTGCGATATCGTAATCGCAATATCGGCGAAAGTGAGAGGAGTGTGAAATGTTTGAGTTGGAAAGAGCACGATGTGCGATGAACTATATCGCATCGGTGAATATGGTCGTGAGAAGTTGAATGATTATGCTTGTGGGAAATATAAGAAGTGACAATAAGACCATTAGGATTAGAAATGTGATATGCGAATTGTGATAGCTTACGTGGCCGAAGTATGTCTCGCAAGCATTCATAATAGAATTTTCTCGAAAATATGGCTTTTTCCATCCTAAAAGCACTTTTGCTTATAGACATTGGATTGCAAAATGTTTCAAGTGACATTTTAGGAGTTATATGTGTTTCGTTGTGGTTTTGCGATTGTGATGATGCAATTTTCCTCTTCTTAAGTGCTTTTAAAGCCAAACTTTAAGGTTTCATCCATTTTTTGATCCCTATTTCTATCTAATGAAATACTCCAAGGGTTTTATTTGTTTTAACTCTAAAAAATTAAAAGGGGCCCCATTATTTTCTAAGGTAACTATTGCTTAAAATAATGGGGGTTTTTTATTAGCACAACAATCAACGATTCACTGGAAGAACCATTTATCTCTGAAAAATAATTTCTTAGTATTTTTAAATAAGTAAAAATAATTTAAGGAAACAATAACTATTTTTAAAATATTCAAATGAATAAAATTACTCTGAATATAAAAAACTCATCTCTATCATTAATATTTCAGAAACCTTTCATAAATAAATATCTTTAGTCCTTTATATCAATCATTATATAGTTTAAAAGATAAAGTAAGTGCCCTTTTGTAACTTAGTCTTCTAATTTGCTCATTTTGTCATAGGTAGAGCCACTTTTGCTAGTAAGTATTAATAGCTCAAGCAAGGTTACATTTTAACCATCAATGATTCAATATACCATCCATTTTATTATTACAATTTTTGGAGATAAATCCTTAATTTTAAAACTTATTTTTTCTTTTTCTTAAAAAGTCTTTGCCATGGCTTGATGACCAGAAAGTGACAATGCCATTCACTGGTTATAGTTAAACTAAACACGCTGGCTCGTGATGAGACCCTTTGTCTTATGATTTTAACAATCATGAGCCATTACCTTGATTTGGTATGCAGTTGTGGTAATGTCAGCTAATTATTAACTTATAATCATTGTAAGCAGGCTTGTAATGAGACCTCTTATCCATTTTTTTTAAAAATATTTTTTGAATTATGCTCTAAAAAAGTATTTTCAATGGATGGGGAGAATCATTGACTCTTTTAGAGTTTTGGATGACAATTTAGAATTAAAGATGCTCAGTTACAGAAAGTCTTTTCTTTGTAAAGATGAACCTTTTTATGATCGATGATAAAGTAAAAGGACTTTACAAATTTCGAGTTTACAAAATTTACAATTTTGATGGAAAGAGATTTTAGAGTTGTATAGTATTCATTCAATTTTCTAGTTTGGTAGTTATTTCCTCAAAATTTTCCGTTCTTAAAAAATAAAAACATAAAATAATTCATAGGTGTTATGAACAACCAAAAGTATTTAATCGAACATTATTTTCCTAGAAAAATAAAAGTGCAGGTATAGTACATTTAGAAGATAATTTTCTTCTAACAAAAGAATTTTTTCAGAATTAGCCCATTTACAAGGAGTAAATCTTTTCTCCCTTGAAGGTTTTGTAACATGAAGGTTGATGGGCCAATTTGTTTAATAATTTGAATCGTTCAAGCCACATTATTTGGAATTTGGTATGCTTACCTTTTTCCTCGCGTGCCATGTCCCACTTGAGTACGAGGTCTCCAACTTGGAAGCTTTTAGGGAAAACAAAATTTGCATCAAAAGAATTTTTTACTATTTGCTGGCGTCGAGCATGAGTTAAATTGGCCTTTTCTCTTTCCTCTTCCATTTTAAGGATTTGAGACATTCTTAATTGTAGGGAAGAAGAAGGTACTTCCTTAATAAATTGAACTAGGGATATTGAGGGAAGAGCTAGATTTGATGGAATTACAACGTCTTTCTCAAAAACCAGATTAAATGGAGAAGTTCCTATAGAGGCCTTCTGAGTAAACTTATATGCCCATAGTGAAAATGTTAAAGACTTATGCCAATTTTTCTGATTCTGATCAATAGTCCTTTTGATGATTCTTATGAGATTTTTATTTTTTGATTATGCCAGATCATTCCCCTAGGGATAGTAGCTAGCAAAATATTTAAGGTTAAAACCTCTTTTGAGAGCAAAGTTAGTCATACTATTTCCCGAAAAATAAGATGCATTATCAAATGTAAGTGCATTGGGTAGGCCAAATCTGGTAATAATGAATTGATCAATAAATTCAATAATGGCTTTCAGAGTTAACTACCTTTATTGGAATAGCTTCCACCCACTTATTAAAATAATCTATTGTAGTGAGAATATATTTATGTTGCTTGGATGAGTTAGGGACAATCTCACCTATGATATCCAATTCCCATTGCTCAAAATGTTGTTTAATGTTGACTGGTTGCAAAGGTAAGGCTGATTTTCTTTGTCTTCCAACAGTAGTTTGGCATGTTTTGCATTTTCTCATGTATGCATGAGAATATTTAAACAAAGTGGGCCAGTAGTATCTCGCATGAAGGATATTATGCGCAGTGGTATCTCCACTGAAGTGTCCACGTGCAGGTCCATCCTGGAGTTCTCGCAAAACCCTCTGTACTTCAAATTTCTCAAGGCATCTTAGTAGTATAAAGTCATATTTTTTTCTAAACAAGACATTTTCTATGAGTTGATATTGATTAGCTTTCAATCTTAAAGCTCTTTTTTTTATAGTTGTGTTCTACAGGAGCATATCCATTTTTCAAGTAAAAGATTAAATCAGAGTAATGTGATTTAGAGTCATTCAGGCTTACCTCATCAATATGTACAATATTACTTGTCTCTTCATCATCTGATCTGTTAGATTCTCCAGATAACAATTTGCAGAGACCTTGTCCTCTAATGATTTTGGTTGATCTTATTTTAATGTCATATTCCTGCAAAGAAGTTACCCAATTTGCTCTCGTTTCTCCTAGTTCCTTTTGAATAAGTAGTTGTCTTATAGCCGAAAATGGAACTATTACCTTAGTGTGTGTTTTAAGGAGAAAAGGTCTAAAGTGCTTCAAAGATTTATAGACAGAAAATGCTTGTTTTTCCACTTCTCAATAATTTAGTTCAACACCTTGAAGGTTTGAACTAAAGAATGAAATGGGTGGTTCAATATTTTGATCATTAATCTGTGTTAACACAACAACATAAGATGTTTCTGATGCAAAAGTATATAAAATAAAATGATTAGAAAAATATGGGGTAGTCAAAGAAGGAATGTTGTTGATAGCTTCCTTGATTAGATCAAAAGATTCTTTTTCATTTGTCCCCATTTGAAAAGTGATTTTTTCTTAATCATCACTTGCAAAGGTAAAACAATTTGGGAAAAATTTGGAACAAATTTTTTGACAAAATTTATCTGTCCTAAAAAGGATTGCATGATTTTTTTTTTTGTGGGGATGTGAGAGTTTAGAAATTTCCTTTATTCTTTCAGGATCAATACACATGCCTTATTTTGAGACGATAAATCCTAAAAGTTTTCATTCATTTAAAGCGAAATAAGACTTTTTTGGATTTAAAGAAATTCCATATTTCAAACAACGTTCTAGGATTTGCTTAAGATCATGATAATGGTCATTTCTTTTCTTGGAGTAAATATTTATATCATCTAAATAAACAACTGCAATTTTATTTACCAATCCCCTAAAAGAAATATCCATTTCTCTTTGAAAAGTTTCTCCTGCATTGATTAAACCAAAGGGCATTTTTTGATAGGCATAAGTGCCCCATTTTGTTCTAAATGTAGAGTATTTAATCTATGTTCAGGATGAACTAAAACTTAATTGTAGCCTGAAAATCCATCAAGGAAAGACATTAATTCATAACCAACAACTAATTTCAAAATTTTTTCCATCAGTGGTAATGGGAAATTGTCTTTTAAGCAAGCTTTGTTTAAGTTTTTAAAATCAATACAAATACGGATATCACCATTCTTTTTCCTAATAGGAACTAAATTTGAGACCCACTTTGAATGCCTAACAGGGAATATAATCTTGGCCTTAAGGAGTTTATTGAGTTCACTTTTGATTTGAATTTCAAGATCGGGGTGAATTTTCGTTAGCTTTGGTTGTATAGGCTTTTCACTGGATTTCATTGGGATAGTATGCTGGATGATTGAAGTATCATAAGTTTATAAATATTCATATTTCCATGCAAAAACATCTTTGAATTTATTCTATAAATGAATGAAGGCTAATCTTTCATTAGAGGAAAGACCAAGTCCTAAGTTGATGTTCTGAGGGTTAAGATCTGTTACAAGATTTACCAGTTCAAACCTCAAAGTTGAACTTTGAAGTTTAGAATTAGTAACCTTTTTGAATCTATCTTTGAGATCATAAACATCTTCAAGTTTGACCACAGGCTTAGGTATGGCATTTTCTTCAGGTTTCTATTGCAATTGCCTTTCGTGTTCATCTTCGTCAATTAATTGATCATTATATGATCCTTCTGATGTAAGAAAGGTTATAACATCATCATCATCGTTGAATACTCTCCAATTAGTAATATTTTCAGTAATAGATGGGTGAAAAATTAACTCTATATAAAATCTATTTGGGTTATAATCTTATGAAGGAATAAGCCTGGATGTTGCATTAGCTAGAAGGTCTACACTTGTGTTTTGAATTCTTGGAACATACGAGATATTGAATGTCAAAAAATGAGAGGTAAGAGATTGTACCAATGACTGATAGTGTTTAAGATGACTAAAAATACAGTGTATGGTATTTCTGACCTGTTTGACAATTATTTCAGAATCACCATATACCTTGAGATACTTGACACCAAGATCAATTGTTTTGGTTAAGCCTTGGACCAATGCCTCGTATTCTTCGGTGTTATTTGTGCATTCAAATTCAAGTCTGCATGTCAGCATTGTCTTTTCGCCTTCTGGATTAATTAATATACAACTTAGCTCTTGCTCCTTCACTGGATTTTGATCTATCAAAGTATAATGTCAAGAACAAAGTATTAATACAAGATTTATCTATGGTATTTACACACTTGGAAGAATCTGACTGAGAAAAAACTTCAATCTGAGAATTAACTGAATTGGTGAGAAATGGAGATTTTTGAGCATTGAAATTCCCTAAGAAGGATTCAACAGAGTAATTGCCGAGAATGTTATTAGTAAAAGCCAATGGTTCATTCTCTTCTTCGAATTCAGTTACTGAGTATTTTAAATGCTTTTCACAGTCTACTCTAATTTGATTTGGCTTACATATGAGACCAATCAGTAGCAAAATAGCCATGTATCTTTTTTGACAAATCTCTACTTAGGATTAGACCATAAAAATAAGGAATATCAACAACTAAGATATCAATTACTTGATGAAATTTCGGATTGGTTGCTAATATGATAAGGATTGAATTCATTTCTCCTATACCTTAAATTTTGTTTTGTCTAATTGCACAATATGTACTGCATAATTTTGAGGAGATATATTCAATTTCAGACAAACATAATATGGCATGATGTTTGAAGAGGCTCTATAGTCAATTAAACAATTATGCATGTTTTTGTTAAAAACTTAAAAAGTTAACAGGAAAGGAGGAGTGTGTGGATTAGATCTGTCACCTATCAAAATAACATCACTTGCATCAATTTTCTCAGGTGAATCATTAGGAGGCTTACATAATCCTTTAGCTACTTTTGAAGTTACAGGAGCAGGCAAGGGTGCAGTAGGAACTGCATTTAACTCTCTGAGTAAAATTTTCTGTTGTTGTTTCAATTTTCTCAGCTCATGTAAAGAGATGTTTGCTTTAATCTTCTTCATATCTTCCACTATTATATTCAATAGTATTAGAGACTACTAATGTTTTAGATGTAGATGGAAGAGTAGAAGAAGTTGGATTTGATTGAGGAGAAGAATTATTTTTATTAACTACCTTATCCTTAGCAACAGAGGATGAATATTTTTGCCCTTGGGGTGACTGAGGTAGGTCAGTAGAATTTTTACTTCTAGTATTAACCGGAAGCGCCTCATGTTCATTTTCATCTTCAGATGTTGGAAGGATGAATTCCCATAGTCCATGGACTTCAACTAGCTCTTCTTCTTGAGATTCTTCTGCAAATGATATTGTTTCATCATGATCTTCATCTTGATCTGATTCAGCATTTGAGATTGCATTTGGAGGTTGGGAAGCTTGGTTCTTCTTAAAAGATCTAAAAATTTTCTTTGAAGAAGATTAAACTACTTGTTTCTTTATCTCAACCATATCATTTCACATGGTTTTGAGGACCTTTTGTAATCCCTCAAGATCATAAGGATCTGTAGGTGTTTTCTTTTTAGGTTCATCCTTAAATGAAACCTTCTTAGTTTTTCTATCTTCTTGAGAAATTTTCTTCTCTAAAGCAAGTATTATTTTTTCAACAAAAAGAGCTTCTTTCATATTCTCTACTAATGTAGCCTTATTGGTTCTATCTACAAAAGTAGAAATATTAGAAGGAAGATAGGATATGTACCATTCTATTTGCACGTCTACTCTAGGCTTAGATGTGGTTCGGGTCTTGTTGAGAAATTTATTAAATTTGGAGTTGAAATCTTTGATATTTTCCCCTGTGTTTTCTTTAAGATTGGAAAGATCATTGATAAGGGTGAAAATAGTGTGATCATCCCCAAATTTAGTAAGGAATTGTTCTTCAAAAATATCCCAAATAGTAATAGTTCCTGATGGTAGTGAAAAATACCATGAGCTAGTCGATCCTTGAAAAGTATAAGGAAACAATCTAACTACACAATATTCCTCTGAAACTTCATTAAGATTTATGGCAAGCATAAAGTTATGGAAATGTTCCTCTGCAGGTAATCCATCATCCAGATTATACTTAGGCAATCGTCTTTCAGGATGATTAGGTAAAGGATGAAGAGGACCTGGTGATTGGACAACTCCAGGATTTTTCCAAGGTCTAGCTGCAATTATGTGAAGTGGAGTATTGGTTGGTCCTAAAGGAGAATTTGAAGTAGAATAAGTAGTTCCAATAATGGCTGAAGGTGAAGAAGAAATGACTATGGAATTAATACTACTTGAAGTAGAATTAATACTACTTGAAGTAGCAGTTGTAGACTGAGAAGAAGAAGCAATATGAATTAACGAAGAAATTGTTTGAAAAGGTGTGAAAGAGAGAATAACTGATGTTGTTTGAGGGGTAGAAGAGGATTGAATCTCGCTAGTTGATGATTTAGTTTCGGAAATAAGAGTTTTCCTACGATGATAATGAATAGGAAATTCAAAAGGGATTACTCCGAGTTTTTTCACTCTTAGATCGAGTTAATACACAAGTGCCTTCAAATATTGAAGAAACGCTTCCTTCTAAGGCTTCAGAAAGTACAATTTTTTCTAACGAAATTGAAATTTATTCCAATTTATTTATCAATGTTTGTACTTCAAGTGATTCCGGAGTATATTCTGAAGATATTTATTTATGAACAAAACTAATAGGTTTTGGGGGAGAATGGACAACATCTGATTTATGAGTAGGGGATTTTGAACCAGGACTAGAAGTTGTGGACTTGGAGGGAGAATGAATATTCTGATGGTCATTGCTTTTTGAATGAAGCTTTGGTGCCATTCATAGTTATATGGCCCTCCTAGCGCCAAAAATGTTGAGGCCCTGAAGATCGGTGCAACAACATAATGGAAAACCACTCGGTTGGGGACTTAAAAATGGTCCCTTTTCCATTTGGAATGGTGGCTTTGATTGGATTTATGGGACCGGTTTCGCAGTTTGATATAGTTAGGGTGAATGGATGGTTGTTTCACTATGTGGAACTTGATATATGGAAATATTAGCAAGCTTGCAATAAACTATAAATCTATCTATTATGTATCTTGGGAAGAAATCTATTCTCGGTGTGATCTAGAAAAATAAAGTTTCATTGGATGCAAATAAAGCTCATACATTCACTTAGAGATATGAAAACGTTTGAGATAATTTATTTAATTAAATAGTTAATTAAATCAATAGAATAAAGCTCATATCACAACTTTAAAATGCCTGTATTGCATATATATCAAATAATAATAGTATAACATGTTCAGAAGTGAATTAATGTCAAATTGTATTCAAACAGACACATAAAACAAAACATCATAAGATAAATAACTATTTCTCATTTGAATCTCAAATATGACACATAGGATAGAAGTACCATGTTATGAAACCAGCTCCAAAAATAGAAGAAAAGAGAGATCAATGCCTTAAAAATCAGCCACTTCGAGGGGGCAACTTCCAATACATTACATAAATGAACAATTCTTGGATGATACAAATAACCAAAACCTCCTTCTATATATAGGAGTCCATGGACCCACAATCTTAGCCGACCTAACAATAACAATGTAAGGGCACAATAATAACAATATTGGGGTTATAAAGGTACAACAATAACAATAAAGGGGCTACACTAATAACAATAAGGGACTAAACTAGTAATATAGAGACTTAACATGCCGCTTTCCTTCAAAAAAGTGTTGTCCTCAACACTAGCTTTGGGTGTTTCTGTATAAAATTCTCATCCTCCCACGTAGAATCTTCAGTGGGTAAGTTCTCCCACTTGATGAGATACTTTGAAATTGATCGATTTCGTAGCTGTCGAGTTCTTGTTTTCGTGACCGCTTCAGGTTCCAATATGATTTTTCCTTCCTCATCAAGTTCTGGAAATATTGTTTGAACTGGAAGATTTTCACCTAAACCTTCTTTAAGCATGAAACATGGAAAACTGGATTTTCAAATCCCGTGTAAGGTGTCAGTTCATGATTAGAGGAGATAGGGAGGATGTCATTCGAGTCAGTTATGGTTATTTCAAAGGTACAAGGTCATGCCTGAGGTCATCATTACCGTTTTTAACATGCATGATTCATGATTAGGGAATGAGTTGTCATCGAAACCATAAAACATTACTCAATTGATTCTTTTTGTCATTCTTTGCTTTATCCTTGCATGTTATTGAGTTTTTGATGAGCTTCTTCACCGAGCCAAGCTGGTTGCTGGGATTTTCAAAAGTTGCAGGTGTCACTAATCAAGCAAGGCTAAGAAGATATAAATTCACCATGGCTGCAAGAAAGAAGACTAACTAAGGTGGTTGCTGCCTAAGATATGAGCCATCAGACATGAATTTGTTAAATGAAGACCCAACTGCCTTGGAAGTATTCAAAAGAACAGGTTGCTTGCAATTCTGTCAAAGATTGCAAGGGTGCCATTTGCAGGTTTCAAAGGAGTTTGCTAATAGTTTCACTGGGACAACTTCAAAGGTGGGAATGCTAAATCTCACAGTGACATCAGACACCATTGCAATAGCAACAAGAATCCCTAGAGGAGGGGAACAATGGTTCAAAGGCATCAAGTTCACCATGCAGGACTGCAAAGAATTCATCAAGCTAGAGCATAGTGAAATTGGTCTCACAAATGCTATCCCAAGGAGTTACATGAAAGACAACTTCTCAAAACTGCTGCTAATCATTCAAAAGTATTTCACCTGTGAAGGAAGGTTTCACATGGTCTACTCATACCACCTTAGGCTTCTACTACATTTTGTGGGTAAGAGGTCTCTTGACTTGCCCTTTTACTTATACAAAAGTTTAGCTAAAATTTCAGATAAGGTACAAGTTAAAAAAGAATGAAATGAAACTTCTCTCTTTCACCATGGCTTGATCAAGTTGTTGGTGTTAGAGGAGTTGAAGAGATTAGGTAGAGTCTGGTCATCTTTTCTGTTCATAAGTGGTTTTGAAGTAGATGCTATCACTCCTAAAAGAGTTCCCAAACCTAGAGATGTTTCATCACCTACAATGGCAGAGCAGTTATAAACAATAAGTATGGAGGCAGAGCCTGTGCAGAAGGTTGATGCACCCAAAGCGACACCTGCAAAACAAAATCCAACAGTTAGCAAACATGGCAGCAAGAGAATTACTAGGAGCCAAACAGTGACTAAGGGTAACTTAGCGGACATTTTGCATGCCATTGACATAGAAGAAACTCCCATTGTCCACGCTGAAGATGTTGAAGAGGGAGGAAGAAAATTAAAGAAAGGAAAGACAACTAAGAAGCTAGAGTTTGCAGGTGATGATGCTGGTTTCCTGCTTCAACCTAGAAAGCTAATGACTAGGCATGCAAGAAAGGTCATGGAAAGAAGTAAAGAGGCTCAGAAGGTTAATGAGACTGTTCAGCCACCACCAAGCATCATAGACCTCTCCTCACTTGCAAAAGAAGAATTGGTCATCAAACAAAGGAAGGGTAAAGAGAAAATCACTAAAAAATCAGAGATTGAAATACTTAAGGAGCATTTGAAGTTGGCAAAAGATGAACTATCAATCTTGAAGAAATATGCAAGGAAGCACAAGGTTCATAAGGTGCAATTCGAAAAAATGAAAGAAATTTGGGAAGAACAGGTCATAAGTGTGTCAAAGACCTTGGACAATACAAAGAAATTGATCAAATGGACTCAGCCATTGAGAGGAGAGGTCAAACACATCAGAAAAATGAACCTGCTTTTGCAATCTAAGAATAGGTCATTGAAGGACCAAGTCAAATACCTTCAAGAACAATTGGAACTGATTCATGAAGAGCTAGATAAGAAAGGTTTAAAGATCACTGTGGTTGAGGAGCCCATAGCTCAACTGATCATAAATGAGGAGGAAACACCACAGGAGCCATAAATTGAGACTGAATATGCTTTAGAGGGTTCTTTACATGCAAAAAATCAAGATTTTTCAGTTGGAGGTAATTTTGTGAAGACATTTTTGAAATAGGCAATTTCTGTGTTTTTACACAGTTTTGTAGCGTTTCCTAGGCTTAAAGCCAGGAAAACGCTATGGAAAAACCTCTAGCAAATTTTTTCTTCTAAAGTCACTTTTTGCAGTTTTCAAGGAGTAAGATTGATGGTGGTGATGTGTCATGATTTGATTGACATCATGGAACAACGAAGGAGTGAGGTTATTGAGTGCAGAAGCTATTTTTTCAATGCTACCAAAAATTGCTACGAAACTGTCCTGTTTTCGTAGCGAGCATTTGTTAAAGGTTTTGGAGCATCTTAATGGCAGTTTTGGACAACTGGACTCCTCCAACATGTCAAGGGAGCTTATCATCAAACATTTATGACTCGAAGGAGGTGCTATGAAGACAAGTCATCTTCCAAAGCATCTTTGAAGATAAGGGTCATGCATTCCTAAAAAGTAGGGTTATGGTCCACAAGTCTAGGAGGGTTTTAAATATGTAAAGTGGTAATGAACTTTGTCATATGTCTTTCGAGCATGTGATGCTTATTTTGTAACTGTCATGTAACTGTTTCACCAGATAATATAGAGTTATGTAATAAATGGGAGTTAGAGTCCTATTAGGAGATGTTTTATTTAAGGTGTTGATTTGAAATTGTGAGAACAAAGTATTTCTCATACAGAGATTGACTGTAGGGGCATTCACCGGATATTTCACCTTTCAAAGAAAGGATGAATCCGGAGGCTACCTGGCCCTTCTATAGACTCTGCCTAAAGAAATAAAATGTAATCACTGAGATCCGATCAATGAAAGTATTTGTTTTAAGTGCAAAGTATTCATTGATCCAGCTTTAATGTGTGAATAAACAAGTATACATATTCTGCAAATGAAGTATAATGGTTTGAAGATGAACTAATAAGTTTTGTTCACTGTTTAAACCTGCTTGGGAAAAGTTTGCTTATAAAAATTTACTGTTTAAAGGAACATAATCTGAAAATATGCAGCAAAATTATATAGTATGACAACAAATAATTGTTTAAGCGGTTCACCCCTCTCTTGGGCTACCTTCGCTGGGTCCAAAAGCCTCTAATTAGGATTTTCCCTTTTTGATTAAATGCTCAAATTGTGAATACAACTGTATAGAAGCCTCAAATGGCAAAATACACTGCAAATTAAGATTCAGAAGGCTCAAATCAGTATAAAATGACTAAACAAACACCTCCATTGGATGAAAATAGTCCAAAACAACTCTTCTTTCCTGAGGCCCTGGTGGCTCCACGACCAAAAACGTTGGTAAATTCTCTGTTAGAGCGCCCTGATGGCTCTGCAAACACTTCCAACAGCTTCAGAATGCTTTCTACACCCAAAATAAAAAAAAAAATCGTATCAAAAGGCCTTTCCTAGCTAAAGTTATGGCTCTTTTACTCCAACTCCCAGTTTGGCCTAGTAAAACTCCACTAAATTTGGCTAACTGCCAGATAGCCCGACAAAAATGGAGTTCAGCGCTGTATTTGGGGGGTTCGCCATTAATTCCGCCAGTTAGAGGGGGCTAACGGATAAGCCCACGTGACCGGACTGAACGGGGTTCGTTGAACAACTTAACAAATATGTCGGCGTTGATTAATGTTTGAAACCATATATTAAAATGAACTCCGCACCTTCCGCCAGTCCTATGTGACCATACCCCAACGTGTACGCCGAACAAAATTCAAACTTTGTGCCATAGTTTAAACAAACAGCACCGTGGCCCAACGACTAGTCCGCTCCGTTGGCACGGTCCCGACCCGGTTTCAAACCTCACTGCGTGCAACAAAATTTTAATTGCCCGTTCCATTCCGCCTTGGGGCCACGTGGCGGCCTCCAGGCTGGCCACATGGCGCCTTTTAATTGGCTGTGCCCAGAATATTTTGTGGAATATTCTTTTTTTAATAAAAATATTTTTCATAAGGTCAACTTTGGGCCTTTTTTAATTGAAATTGGCGGATCTTTAAAGCTGAATATCTTCTTCATACGGCAACGGATTTGAGTGCCGTTCGCGGCATTGGTTTCGTATTGCCGAGCTCTTTCCAGTCGATCTGTTTCGGAGCAATTATGAGCAACTTCATTTTTGAGAATTTTTCTACAAGAGATTTGATCTCCTGATCAGGGGTTGCTGTCAATTTTCTGTTAGAAGTCATGTATTTCAGTTATGTGATGTGTCATAGGAGAATTCGATGGTCTAGCCACCACGCAGATCATCCTTGTTGTAAATAAATGTCTATTTAAAGACAAAGCATCGAAGTAGTAAAGGGTTAGAGTTTTTTTGCACCAAGATGCTGCTTTATGTATTTGACTTATATCAGTAGTACAGAGTGAATTTCTTTTTGATAGACCTGAGATTCTCACGAGGTTTTTAATGTCTTATTGATCTATATCTTTATGTTTACCACTTGTAGTAGATTTCATATCTATGTAGAAATTTGATAACCCAACCTCAGTTTTGAATTTCTCCTTATTTCTCCCATATAGTTAAATGTCCATTCCCATAGCCATACATTCAACAAGCTGGAAAAAATAAATATTTTCTGAAAACACAAATTCTGGAAATTTCACAGTGCTGAAACGCAGAAATAAAAGCTCAGCAAAATAAATTAGCCACACACAGAATTTTGACACGTTGATTTTTGGTCACCAGTTTGAAAGATTCTCTTTATTTTTTGAATATTGCTTTTATAATGAACCAGAAAAAACACAGTAAAAATTTCAGCAACCAAATTTACAGACTTATCTCGATTTCTGTGCATGCACACCGCCTCAGAAATTGTGCCAAATCAACAACATGCAAAATAGAAAATATTACAACATTAATGACAACAATAAATGCTATACGGCCACCTCGATAAGCGTGCCAGAACAGGTTGTACGGTGCTGTACGGACTGTATGGATTGTACAACAACCCTCCTCGAAATCCGAGCCCAAAACTGCTTGGAAAATCATGGTGTAGCTGCTGTCATTTTCTCAGTTTTTGTGCCAAAAATAACAGTAGTACTTTTCCTCGAAATCCATGCCCAGTTTTGTGCCTCGACCTGCGTGCTTAATGCTGTTGCCCTCTTCCTCGATTTCTGTGCCTCCTTTCTTGGAAATCGTGCATCTCTCTTGCTGTACAGATTTTCTGCTTTGGTATTTGTGCCAATAAATGATGCTATACCTTTTACTGAATCTCTTCACTGCTGCCCTCTGTCTTCTCACTGCTCAGAAAATCTCCTTAGATTTCTCTTCTCCTCTCTCAATCTGCTCATGAAAGAATAAATGACCTTTTCCCTCCTTTTCCTCCTTTAACCTAACCCTAAGTGACTTTTGGGGAAACCCTAAATCAATGGCTGAGATAGCTTTAGATCTAGGGTTTATATTAAATGCTCATTTAAACCTCACTTTCTATTTTTTAATTCACCCCACTTTAATAAAGACCCACTTAGTCATTTATTTCCAAAGTCACTTTTCAATTTCTAATTTCACATTGACTTTATTAAAGTCATTTTAAAATTAGACTTTAGTAACTTTATCACTTAAAGTCACTTTTAAACTATATTTGACTTTATAACTTTATAAAGTCACTTTAGGAGAAAAATTAAATTCTTTTGGACACTTTTCTCTAAGCCAAAGATCAAAGCCTTAGGGAACCACCTATCCTCCAATAACCAAATTTCAACACTCCCTTTTACCGAGGAAGGTGTTCCTCACCACATCCATCTTGTCTTTGAAGTATACATGCTTGCCCCATGGTAAGGCTTTGGTAAGAATATCTGCAACCTGCTCATCAGTGGCAATGTACTCAAGCTTCACAACTCCCTTTTGAACATAGTCTCTGATGAAATGATATCTGATGCCGATATGCTTTGACCTGTCATGAAATACTAGATTTTCCGTGAGTTTAATGCAACTCTGATTATCATAGTGTATTACTGAAGGTCTCAACGACTGACCAAATAAGCCAAACAACATCTTGCGAAGCTAGATGGCCTCACAACTAGCTAGATTGGCTGCCATGTACTCTGCTTCTGCTGAACTCAATGCTACTGACTATTGCTTTCGGCTGAACCATGACACCACTACCGAACCCAACCTAAAACAACACTCGGAAGTGCTCTTCCTATTAGAAGCACAACCTGCCCAATCAGAATCAGTGTAACCTGCCAATCTCACTCCATCTCCCTGCCTATAATCAGACCATAATCCACTGTCCCCTGCAAGTACCGCAAAATGTGTTTTGCAGCAACCCAGTGCACCCTCCTGGGTTCACACATGAACTGGCTCATCGTGTTGATTGCAAATCATATATCTGGTCTGGTGTGGACCAAATACATTAAGGAACCAATCAACTGTTTATACAATGTGGGATCCACCAACTCAGAATCTGAAGCGTGAAGCTTCTTCCAGTTGGTGATCATCGGTGTCGACATGGGTCTACAATCCTCCATGTGGAATCTGACAAGGATGTCCACAATATACTTCCCATGTCCCAGGAAGAAATGCCCCTCTTCCTGCCACACCTCAAAACCCAAAAAGTAATGCATCAAGCCAATGTATTTCATCTCAAACTCCGACGCAAGATCTCTCTTACAGTGCTCTATGAGTCTCTCTGCACCCGTAATTACTAAGTCATCCACATACAACACCAGAATGAGAGGCTCCTCACCTATCACAATGAAGTATTGGTTCGGATCTGCATCACTCTTTGTGAAACCCATGTCCTACAAGTATGTATCTATCTTGGAGTACCAAGCTCTAGGAGCTTGCTTCAGGACATAAAGGGCCTTCTTTAGTCTGCACACATGGGACTTCTTCCCATGCACCTCAAAGACCCGTGGCTGCTCAATGTACACCTCCTCCTGTATGAAGCCATTGAGAAATGTGGTCTTCACATCCATTTGGTGGATCTTCTAACCCATCTCTATTGTTATCGATATGATGGAGCAAATCGAAGTATATCGAGCCACAGGAGCGAAGGTCTCCTCATAATCTACTCCCTCTACCTGGGAGAACCTTCTAGCCATAAAGCTTGCTTTGAATTTCTCAATGCTGCCATCTGTAGCATGATTTACCTTGTAAAGCCATCTGGAAGTAACCACAGATTTTCCCTCAAGCCTCGGCACCACCTCGCAAACATAATTCTTCATGATAGAAGAATACTCCTCTTGCATGGCCTCTCTCTAGACCTGCTAGCTAGCTGCCTCCTCATAGCTAGAAGGCTCGGAGTCTATGATGTTGGCAACCATTGCCATATAGCTACAAAACCTATCAGGTGGTCTGCTCTCTGTGACCGGCCTCTTAGGCCCAGCAACAGATGTGGCCTCTCTCAAGGTATCCTGAAGCCACTTGAGCTTCCTTTTCCCTGAGCACACTTCTCCCATTGGAGAATGAAACTCCTCCTCCTCATCAGGAGCCTGAACTCCTGACTGTCTGTCTGCTGTCCTCCTACCTGAACCTGAACTTGTAGATGCTGAAGTACCGCGTGAACCGTCCATCAGTGGAATCCCTAGTGAACTGCTCTGACTGCTCTGCGTGCTGCTCGAAGCACCACCCCTCTGACTCTACGAGCCACTGCTCACTGATGGACCTGACACCGTAATCGATGTACCTCCAGATCCTCCTGATCCCTGCCCACTGGATCCTTGTGCCTAACTCAGTTGCTCTTGAGGGTTTGGCTGATCCAGATATTCTTAACTCCCGTGATCTCTTGAAATCCCTGTCCTCCTTGAACTTCACATCCCGCCTAACAACAACTCTCCTCTGTGCAGGAATATAAATCCGAAAGGCTTTCGAGGTCTCACTGTAGCCCACAAAGATACCCTTCTTTGCGGTGGGCTATGTTGGTGTCTCGTGTTTTGATAGTTTGGCAAATCAAAAGACAAGGCAACATCAGAACTAATCTTTAGAGTTCCAGGATCTAGTCCTCCTGTTCTTAGTGAGGGATCTCTCAAATGTTTGTTTGCAAAGGTTTATCTTGTGCGCTTAGAGTGTTGGTTTTAGACTAGTTATTAAGTGCAGATGTTTGTTTGTTTGTTTGGTTGAATTGATACAACAGAACATGAAAGGTCTAGGAAGGATAGATAGAAAGAGGAAATGTCAGCTTCATTGGGCAATGGAGTCAAAATAAGGTCATGACGAACTTATCAATGGATATGGGATATCAAAGGGCAAATCTAACTTGACCGCAGGATCCTTTGGTTTTGGAATGAGATGGACATCAATGATTTGGAAAGAGAAATTTGATTCTCAACAAAGGGAACTTGAAAACATAACTTTGAACAATAAAGAAATATTTGATAGACAGGGCTAACCATAAATTCTACAAACATTATTTAAGCAAATAATGACTTCAAGACAACTTTCAAAATGAAATCTAAGATTCGAGGAACACCCTATTTCCTCAAAGATTTTATTTCAAATGACTTAGAAAACATAAAAGATTCACTGATAATTGCAGTCATAGAAGAGGGAACACCTAATACATCTATGATCACAACTATAAAATACCTTTAGGACAACTGTTTAAGCAAGGACAAAGGGTATGATTAGAACAGACCTCCTTGGCTTACTATAAACAAAGATACTTCAAAGGGGGACTTCAGTAACATTTTTTAAGTGGTAGCAGACAAGCAGGGAGAACCATAAATCATGCTGAAACCAACTATTCGAACTATTAAGGAAATAAACAAGCATGAAGACTAAAGAGAGAGATTAAAGACTCTAAAATACTTTAGCAGAAGAAAACATGAAATAGTGAAGGATGAACAGGTCTAAGGTGCTTCCAGGAGTCATTTCTTAGCCTAAAAATTTCAACCTACTGTAGTAAGAAATCATGGAACATAATGAAAACAAGAGAAAATATTAAACAGTTTAGAATACTTCACCAAAAACCAAGCTCATGGATCCAATGATAGAGTTTTTCTTAGGAATAAGCATGCAAATAAATATCATTTAAGCCTAAGACTTCAATTTCTTCTTCAACTTCAACAGACTATGTATTATTTCAGAGAGTTTCAGTATTACAACTAGTGATCAACCAACAATTTATCATCTTCTATAGAAGTATTTATAGAAGAATGAGGAGGTGAGATCTGATAAAAGATCTCCCAGGGAAATCAATACAAACTAATGACTTCTCGGCCTTTGAGGGGCTCGATGAAGAAGCTTACATATGTGTCCTCTGTATTAAATGTTTTACAATTAAGATTAAAGATCGGTGGGAGCTTTGTTGACTTTTAAGGCTCTGTGTCATGAATGAAATAACTCTGTTGATATTTTACATTAAATTCCTTTGGCAGAATTAATTCTTCGGCTGCATTGAGGCAAATATCTGATTGATCAATAACTTCGGCCTCTGTTTGAATGCTTTGAGGCACAGGTGGCTTTGTGGTAGTTGGGAGGAATCAATTTGCCTCAGATGTGGCGGTGGAGGCCTCTTTGTCTGTAGATCTTTATGATTTCCTTTAATTCTGATTTATTTTGAAGGATTAGGCTTTTGATAATCCATTTTAGCGGTAATCCCCAAATTTGTCTTCTATCTTCTGTTCTGCTATGTTCTGTTTTCAACACTGATACTCTTTATTTGGTGATTTAAAATCACTGTGTTTTGTTGATGTGCAAGCCGCGCTGGGCTCTCAAGGTATCAATGCCTATGAAATATTGATGGAACGTAGAATGCGAACCCCGCGAATGGTTTCCTTTGATGAATCAAAGGCAGGGAAAACATCTTTCTCGGCCTTCGGCCTTTCTTTAATTATAACGGATAAACCTTTAATCCCTGCAAAATACAAAACTATATTATGAAATCTTGCATTTTAGGTTTTAATGCTGCAAAAGGTGAGGGGAGGAGCGTAGCCGTTGGATGGCAGCATCCAACGGTGGAGATCGGCTAAGAGAAGGTAAAAAGGAGAGTAGAGGGAAATAATAAGTTAGATCCGTCGATCTGCAGAGATAGACGGTTGGGAGCGATCCGGGATGCAAAATAGAGAAATAGAAAAAAAATACAAGGAAAACAGGTTAAAAAACCTTAGGTGGAGGGGAAAATCAATTAAAAATCAAAATGGGTTTCGGGAGGAATACGATCCGTTAGATGAGATCGAACGGACGGTCCAGATGAAATTGGAGGCATTCAATCGGCGGGGAAAGAATTTGCACAACGCTGAAAACTTGCGATGCGATCGAGCGCGAGCCGTTGATCTAAGGATCAGATCAACGGTGGAGAGTGAATCGGAGGGATGGCCGATCGGGAGGAACAAACAAACACACCGATCGAAAAAGGCGATGCGATTGAGCGATCAGGGAGGGCCGATGCGATTGCGCGATTGGGGAAGGCTGATGCGATGGTGCGATCGGGCCATCCCAGTCGGAGGTTTCAAATGAGCACAATCGGAGGAGCCTTACAAAAATTTCCGATGCGATCGGGTCATCGCAATCGGAGGTGGGGGAAACTTTAAATCGCATTCAAAGGAAAAATTTCGATGCGATGGGCGCCTGGTTGCAGGGCTTGGTCTATATGGAACATTTAAAAGCCCCGGGGCTTATGTATATATGGGCCAATCGGGATTGGGCCTTCGGGCTTGGGATTTTCAATCAACCCATTCAAAACTTCCGATGCGATATTCTATCCATCGTTGATCGGTTCCTAAGATCAACGGTTTTCTTTATGTAATAGCACGAACCGGCAGGTTTAAAGTAAAACATAGGAAAAAGTGGGTTTAATGTTTTACAAAGGGAAAAATGCATCGGGGATGGTTTATTATAAGGTTTAAGCGCCGGATGTGGGCTCGAGGGTTATATGAAGCGGTGATTGGATCGGGGCTTAGTACTCAGGGCTTAATCGCATCGGAACTTCCGTGAAACATAAAGACTTGCGCTTGTTGATTTATTTCCGATGCGATAAGCGCTGATGGGACTAGCACTTGGTTTTTATGGCAAGGGCACATGTGGGGAAGTGGTTAGGGGGCTTAGCCGAAGGGCGCTAAAGCCTGAAACATAAAACATGGATTTTTATGGTTTTTCGATGTTTTCAAAGGGATTAGAGGGTTTCGGTAAGGCTTAAAAGCGAGTCTTAGACCTTATAAAATGGATTTTCATGAATGGAAAAAGGGAACTCATGAAAAATAGAGGAATTTTTTGGGAAGAAAAGGGTAAACAGTGAATGTTAGTTTTGTGGTGGGAGGAGGGAAAAAGGTCTTTGCAGCAGTATTTTTACGTATGGAAACAACAAAATTTTCAGAGTATGAAATGGAAACAATAGTGAAGATTTAAGACTAATGACCAGATGCCTCCATGGGTCTTCAAGAGGTAACACTTTTTGCAATAAAATCTGTTCCTTTAAGGCTTCAAAATCATTTAGCCACCATTTGGTATGACAAATTTTATTGGTGGCTAACAGTGGCTCCACTTGGGGATGGTGCCTTTTTTGAAGGCATCAAGAATTTCAGACTTGGATTCTCTAGGAGGCTGATCAGTGCCTAATCCATTGGGCTGCCTTTCTTTGATTGAATGATCTTCTTTCGCTCTGGAAATGCTAACAGCCATGGAAAACAATGGATATTTTATGAACAAGCTTTCCACCTACCCAATCCTATTGATCTAACATTTTGTCTTCCTTAGAGTGCACTTGGATTGGCAAACTCTCTTACAACATTTTACTCTTTTTGAAAAACAAAAACTAATCTAATTCTACTACTTATTTCTTCATGAACTCAGATTAAACAATTGAGTTCATATGCTTCTCTACCTAATCTACTAATCTGTTAGGATTAAACAATCTAACATATTTTTATTCTCTAATTTCTAAAGCAGAAAATTAAAAAGCATACAAGTCAGGATTGAACGGTCTAACTTGATGCTGATCTATGGCATAAAAACAAGCTGCACATAGATTATTATTTGCAGAAAATTAAATCAAAATGATGAAGGCTTTAATATCTGAAAATTCAAAGCACTTCCTTCATCCTTTTACAACTCTGATTTGACTCTTATTTGAGCTGTTTCTTCCTTGCTCTCTGGTTCAGATTTTGAGCTATTTTTAGAATCAGATTTTAACATCCTTTGAATCAGAATTTGAAACAGGTTTGAGTCATTCTCTTTTTGAAATGTTAGGTTCAGATTTTGAGTATGTTTGAACCTTTAATTTCTAACCTAATCTATCTACTGATAAGCCAAGTTTAGACAGTTTAGCAAATCGAATTTACTATCCTATTAACAGAAAATTTAAAACTAATTAGTCAGGATTATGCTGTTTGACTAACTAGAAGTGTGTTCTTCAGGAGTGGCATTTGAGCTTGCACACTTTCAGAATTTGTTTCTCTTTTTTGGTATGGGGCTATACTTTTATTGTTTTTACAATCTGCCCTCTTTTCTTTCTTTCATTGTTTTTGTATTTTTGATTTTTCTAACTTTGAATGCAATGGTTAGACTATGATATTTATAATGAAGAAATAAAATTCTTTGAAACTCAGGATTCTTTGCAGAAATAATGTTTGAGCACCTTGCCATTGACAGGACCTCCATACAGATCTTCCCCATTCAATTCTTTCAAGAAAAATGCATTGTGACCCCTCTCAGTATGGATAATATATGGCCCTTTCCACAAGTTCTCAAACTTGCCATGTTTTCCTTTCTCTTCTATTCTTGAATCCCATTTAAGAACAACATCTCCAACTTGGAAATTGTTTGCCTTAGACCTCTTATCAAATAGCTTCTTCATATTTTCTTGGACTAACTATGTTCTTTCATAGACTTCCTCTCTGGTCTGCTGTAAATGGATTGTTTGGTTGATTCTTCTCTGCATATCATTCTCTTCAATCTGCACTTCTTGAAGGAGTTTCATGACTGGAACTCCTAATGAGGTGGGAAAAACCGCATCCATACCATAGACTAGCTGATAGGGGGACATATTTATTGACTTCTTTGTAGTTAATCTATCAGCCCATAAGGCATGAAACAACTTATTGTGCCATGATTTTTGATTTTGTTCCAACAATTTTTTTGATTATATTGATGAGACTCTTGTTGGAAGATTCAGCTAATCCATTTCCTTGGGGATAGTAAGCAGTGGAATGGTCCAAGGTTATGTGGTATTTGTAACAGAAATCAACCATCTCTTAGATCAGTGCTGTTAGTTACTGTTCATTATAATTTTTTCGAAGACAACCAACCGGATAGGATATTATTTCTTGGAAACTCGACATTGACAAGAGTCATTAGCATTCTCGGAAGGCATAGCTTCTATCCACTTCAAAGAAGTCGTTACCGTGGAGGATCCACTTATGTTGAGCTGAGGAGGATGGATGAATTTCCCCAATGAAGTCCAGCCCCCATTGTTGAAAAGGTGCCTCAACTCTGATAGGATGTAAAGGTAAGGGAAGGAGTTTTCTCTTGCCATCAAAATTTTTACATTTATGGCAAGACATGACTAATTTTTGAGTGTCTGGGAAAATGATAGGCCAATAGTAATCAGATTTAAGAATTTTGTTTGCCGTGGCCTTCCAGTAGAGGTGTCCTCCACATTCTCCATCATGCAACTCATGCATGATTTTCCCTGCATCGTCTTCAAGTAAACATTTAAGCAAAATTCCAACAACATTTTTCCAATATAATACTCCATCCAAGATGCAAAAAATCAAAGCCTTTTGTTTCAAAAATCTAGCTTTAGTTTTAGAAAAAAAAGGAGGGGCATTTTAATATAAAAGCACATAAATAATGTCAGCATACCAAGAAGAATTTAGAAATGTTTCTTCAATAAAAGGAGCAGTAGATTCTTCTATTTCTTCCAACACATCTACCATATTCATGTCTAGTGCTTGGAAGTTAGACTCAGCCATAAGTTTTGCTAATCTTTGCCCTTTAACTAGCTTGGTGGGCCTGATTTCTAAGTCATATTCAAGAATAGTTGCTATCCATTTTTCCCTTTTACCATCAGGATCTTGACTTAGAATGTTTTTGTCAACAGTATGCGGAACAAAAGCAATTACGTGAGAGTGTAAAATATAGACCCTAAAGTCTTTTAAAGCTTTCACTAACGCTAAGGCTTGCTTCTCCATGATGTTATATTTGAGAGGAGCATCTCTTAAGGCCCTACTAAAGAAAGATATTGGTTTTTCTTGCCCCAAATCATTCTTTTGAAGCAAAACTGCAGCTATTGTATGCTCAGATGCAAAAGAAAAGATGTAAAAGTCTTTGGTAAAATCAGGACTAATCAAGACTGGTGTTTGAGTAAGAGCTTGTTTGACCAGTTCGAATGATTGTTTAGATGGTAAGGTCCATTTTACACCGACGTCTTTCTTAAGCATGTTTGTAATGTTTTTTAATAGCTCAGCAAGATTAGGGATAAACCTCCTCATAAAATTAATCTTTCTGATGAAAAATTGCAACTCTTTGAGGCTTCTTGGATGACTGATTTGTAATATGCCATCTATCCTTGTAGGGTCTATTTTGATTCCCTCTTCCGAAATTATATGGCCAAGAAGTTTACCTTCTTGGAGACCAAAGAGTGTCTTCTTGGGATTTAGTGACAAGCCAAATTTCCTACACTTCTCAAAAACTTTTCTTAAGTGAATCAAATGTTCTTCATCGGTTTTCGAGAATACGGTTATGTCATCAAGGTAAATGATTATAAAATAGCCAATATCTTCGGAGAAGGCTATATCCATGGCCCTTTGGAAGGTGGCCCCTACATTCATCAATCCGAAAGACATTTTGACATACATAAAGGTGCCCCAAGGTGTGGTAAAAACAGTTTTGATTTGATCACTTGGGAACACTAACACCTGGTTGTAACCCGAGAACCCATCTAAGAGTGATATCTTTTTTGACCCAACTACCCTCTGAAGTATATGGTCCATCTTGGGTAAGGGGTAGTTGTCTTTTAAAGAGGCTCTATTTAAATTTCTTAAGTTAATACAGAGCCTGATTTCCCCTGTTTTCTTTCTAACAAAAACTAAGTTTGATACCCATTCTGAAAATCTAATGGGTATTATGATCCCAGCATCATGCATTTTTTCAATATCTGCCTTAACTAAAGGTAGTAAGAGAGGATTTATTCTACTTAGTTTTTGTTTAAAAGGCTTTTGATTTTCCTTAAGGGGAATCTTGTGCTGGATGATGCTGGTATCATATGATTTCAGATCTTTGTATACCCAAGAAAAAACATCTTTAAACTCTTTGAACAGCTCTAAGTATTGCAATTTTATATGAGCTGGGAGAGTGTCAGACAGTTTGATCATCTTGGGTTCTGCCAGACTGCCTATGTTATGCTCTTCTACATTTGTTTCCACAGGCTCCATTCTCGGTTCTTTGGCTACATCGTTAAAATAAAAAAGGTGTTCTAAAGGTGTGAGACCTCTTGGAATTTTATCATTCTTGCATTGTAAAACTTCCAAGTGTTCTTGGTCTGCGTTGTCAATTATCTCTGCTTCAAAAGGATTCTCATAATGATTTATATCAGCAGAATATGTCATTTCAACTTCTGGGATTTGTTCAATATACAAACAGTTTTCTTTTTGGCTGGTTTATGATTTTGGTATGCTGAAATCATTTTCTGATTTCAAGAAATCATCTATGTGTTTGTCAGAATCAAACACTTGCCAATGATCTTCGTTATCAGGCACAACAGACCTGTGTTTTACCTTTACGCTGAGCTGTTGATTTATCTCAGGTATTTGGCAGTTGCTAGCATTGAAGGCAAGTTCATTTGCTAGATGATTCAGTGCTCTAGGGATGAAAATAAGTTCATATTTTTCAAAGGTTTTCAATAAATCAGGGCAGCATTCCGATATTCCCTAAGCCTTGGATTTCTAGCTGAGTATTCTCCTTTGATTTGTTTTATGATAAGTTCAGAATCTCCTAAGATGGATATCTTTTGGGCTTCTAACTGTTTAAGCAATTGTAAACCTAGGAGGAGGGCTTCGTACTCAGCAATATTGTTAGTGCATGGAAAATCTAACTTATATGAAAAACTTTGATTCGTATTTTGAATCTAGACACCTGCCCCTGCGCTTGTTTTATTACAGGAACCATCGAATTTTATTGTCCAAAGTACGTTTGAATCATTTTCGTTTTCTTGTTGCTGTTGATTGTCAATGTTTTGAAGTTGATTCGAGGGAAGATTTAATTTTTCTGGAAAATCAATTGGGTCTATGTTCTCTTTATCTTGTTGAGTAATTTCATCTTCGTTACATAAGATAAAGGAATCTAAACTTGACTGAATAGAATAGATGGGAGAGTTGTTTGGTTTTTCTATGTTGCTCACCATGTACTTCATGTGAGATTCCCTGTATAGTCTTCTGTTTTGGTTGAAAACGGGGACGGTGGCGTAAGACATGTCCATTTGAAGGCTTCCCTGAAGTTTGGCTCCCCAAGATATTGATAAGAGCACGCCATACTTAGGGGGAATGTCAGCTACAACTATGTCCATGACTAAACTTTTAGCAGGGATTTGGGATAAGTTAACACACAAATCTTTGATTAAACCCAAACATTTGACTCTGCTTGAGTCAAAAGAATACAAATCTTTGTATGGTTTAGTGATTTCTAAGCCTAAGATTTCCATCACTACCTTGGGCATTAGATTGTGTGAAGCTCCAGAATCTAACATGGCATTATGTAAAATTTTCTCGTGTATGTTCAAACTAACATAGAAGGGAGGGACAATCCCTTCTTGGTATTTTCCTTCAACTTCTGGACCAAACAACAACTCAGGTTTGTCATCTGTCAAGTTCAGGGTGTCAGTATCACTTCCTAAGTTCAAAGCTTTCAAGACTTGGTTTTTGTACATTTCTTGGGTTACTAGTTCAGCTAGGGGAATGGCAATTTTTATCTTAGCAATCTCTCCCTCAAGGCTGAAAGGAATAATTGACTTGTTGATATTTACATCTGTCTTTTCAATTGAATTCTTTTCAGCAATTTTGATTTGCTGAACCTTTTTTGGACTGGTAATTGAGACAATTTTATTAGGACCACTAGCTGAAGTGTGAGGGGTACTGTGTTCAACATTTGGCTGGACACCTTTGTCTTTGTTTAAGTCGGGTTTCTTGGCCAAAATGTTGGCTTTCTCTGCTGTCTTTTTGGACCGAGTTTCTGTGTTTTTCTTGACCGCAGTATTAGTGTTCTTATCTTTTAAGTTGTCTACATTCCCTTTGCTCCTAAGATCGTATTGTTTATGCACCTCCATGATTGCATTTTCAAACCCCAATATATAGTCATCAGAATCTTCATAGCTGTTTGTACTTTGATCAGAAAAGAAACTTTGTTCTTCCTCAGTGAGGAAAACATCATCCCCACTATCTGATCCAATCAAGTTTACATGAGATTCTCCCAGCCTTTCCAATTCCCTATCTTCCTCATATTGATCTACATAGTTTTGTTGGAAGGGAGGTCTAATCTGTTGGTCACTTTCTTTCTGCTTATCTTGATTGTTTTCCATTCTATAATTTTGATTTCTATTTCTATTTTGGTTATTCTGGGGTTCTCTTGGTGGCACTCTATCATTCAGACTTATCTTTTCAAGCATCCTCTCCATTACCTTCACTAGGTTATCAATTTTCGTATCAGAAGTTGAGGTTGAGGGTAGTAGGTCATCTTTATAAGTTACCCTCTTCTCTAATCTCAACCTATTTCTTTTCTCGATTATGTTTGCTTCTACACTCAAGACTCCTTTCTACATGTCTTCTAAGGTTAAGAAATCCCTCCCCCTTAACTCATAAGTCATTTCAGCATCAAAGCCTTCAGGATACCTTACCAAGGCCATGCCTTGAGGAGGTTTCATGTGAGGTGGGAGAGCATTGTAAACACTGTTGAACCTAGTAGAGTAGTCATGAACACTCTCCCTGTGATTTCTCTTGAGGCTGCTATACTCTGCTAGTATTTGGAGAGGATTCCTTTTGAGTTCCCATTTGTTGATGAATGTTTGATGCAAGGCAGGGAGATCGTTTATGCTGTTAGGAGGTAAGTTTTTAAACCATCTTTTTACATCTCCTCCTAAACTTTGGGCGAAGATCCTCATCTTCACAGTTTCCTCTTATATCTCCATGTAATCAAACACATCCTCCATCCTATCTACGTGTTGTTGGGCTGTTGTGGACTCCTTTCCAGTGAAGTGAGGGATTTTGGATTGGTAATCATTTGGTAAGGGAAGTAGAGGTTGTGGTAACACTAATGGGGCATACCATGTTGCCATGGCTGGAAATAAGGGTGGATTTACAAGAGGTGGGTTTACAAAAAATGGCTGAAATGGAGTGTTTTGGACAGTGGATGTTGGATGGACAGATGTGGATGTACCGGGGATAGACCTTTGAGCTGATCTTGGATGAGAGACACCTAAATTGAGAAGGAAATGTAAATCAGGTGGTGTGGTTTCTCTACTACAAGGCTGTTCACTTTGTTCTGGGGATGAAAGTGAAGGCTCAGAGTCTATTTGAATTATATCATTAAGCTACCTAGTTCTAAAAGGATTTCTTAAGTCGACTTGTGATTGGTGTAGAGTTGCAAGATTTTCAGGAACTGAATTAACTCTCAAGGGTGATCTGAAAACAGTTGAAAATTTAATCTTAGGGAGCTCCCTAAGTATACTTTCAGGGTTGTCAACTACTTCCGGTGGCTTTGGGTCAGGGTAGGCTCTAGTATGAATCTTTCTAGGAGCCACTATGTTATGTTTTTCAGACCCAATTAAAAAGAAAAGTTTAACCAAATATGACAATCCTTAAGAGGCTAACTGATCTTTTCAGAAGGAGGAAAATTTTAATCTTAAAGCCTTCTAGCTGAGTTTGTATGATGCTATAAAGACTTGGGGTCTTCCCAGTGGAGTCTTAAGGTCTGTTTTTAGGATTGTGGAGTCGCCAGGTGGAAATTTTTAGCTCTTTTGGAGGTAAAGGTTTTATGGTCCACCACCAAGTTTATTATGAAGCCAAACTGAAATGTTTTTTGGGTTTTTCTGAGTTATTTTGGTCTTATAGGTTAAGAGAGTGTTCTAAGTCTGATTTCGCACTTAGCTAAGGTGTTTAAACAAACAGAGTTGCTCTTATGGCTTGGTAACTGGTTCCTTCAAGATTTGATAAGGGCTAACGGGAATCCTAAGGGTTACTTAGTTTGTCACTGATTCAATTAAGTCCTATCATGATTACCATTTCTTAAATAGTGCTTGAAGAAGGTTACTTATGTTATACTGGGCCTAAAAAGTTTGAAGAAGGGTTTTCAAACCACTGTTTTCTCAGTATGGTCCACCGTGATCGCCATTATGTTGGTGTCCCGTGTTTTGATAGTTTGGCAAATCAAAAGACAAGGCAACATCAGAACCAATCTTTAGAGTTCCAGGATCTAGTCCTCTTGTTCTCAGAGAGGGATCTCTCAAATGTTTGTTTGTAAAGGTTTCTCTTGTGTGCTTAGAGTATTGGTTTTAGACTAGTTATTAAGTGCAGGTGTTTGTTTGTTTGTTTGGTTGAATTGATACAACAGAACATGAAAGGTCTAGGAAGGATAGATAGAAAGAGGAAATGTCAGCTTCATTGGGCAATGGAGTCAAAATAAGGTCATGACAAACTTATCAATGGATACGGGATATCAAAGGGAAAATCTAACTTGGCCGCAGGATCCTTTGGTTTTGGAATGAGATGGACATCAATGATTTGGAAAGAGAAATTTGATTCTCAACAAAGGGAACTTGAAAACATAACTTGAACAATAAAGAAATATTTGATAGACAGGGCTAACCATAAATTCTACAAACATTCTTTAAGCAAATAATGACTTCAAGACAATTTTCAAAATGAAATCTAAGATTCGAGGAACACCCTAGTTCCTCAAATATTTTATTCTAAATGACTTAGAAAACATAAAAGATTCACTGATAATTATGGTCATAGAAGAGGGAACACCTAAACACATCTATGACTGCACCCATAAAAGACCTTATGACAAATTGTTTGCCAGAAGGGAAAAGGTATGACCTGGGTAACAACCCTGGCTTACTACAAACAAAGATACTTCAAAGGGAGACTTCAATAACAACCTTTAAGTGGCAGCAGACAAGCAGGGAGAACCATAAATCATGCTGAAACCAACTATTCGAACTATTAGAGAAATAAACAAGCATGAGGACTAAAGAGAGAGATTAAAGACTTGTGCTACTTCTTAGAAGAAATATAAACAGTTGAAGGATGAACAAAGTTCAAGGTGCTTCAGGAGCTATTTCTTAGCCGTGTACCAACTTATCAGTAAGAAATTATGGAACATAATGAAAACAAGAGAAAACATTAAACAGTTCAGAATACTTCACCAACAGCCAAGCTCATGGATCCAATGATAGAGCCTTCTTAGGAACAAGCATGCAACAACATCATCAGGGCTTCCAAGACTCCAATTTGTTCTTCAACTTCAACAGACTATATATTATTTCAAAGAGTTTCAGTATTACAACTAGTGATCAACCAACAACCAACCAACAAATCCTCATCTTCTACAGAAGTATTTATAGAAGAATGAGGAGGTGAGATCTGTTAAAAGATCTCCGGTGTCAATTAATATAGACTTAGTGGTTTCTCGGCATTTGAGGGGCTCGATGAAGAAGTTTACAGGTGTTCGTCTGTATTAATGTTTTTACAATTAAGATTAAAGCTTGGTGGGAGCTTTGTTGACTTTTAAGGCTCTGTGTCATGAATGAAATAACTCTGTTGATATTTTACATTAAATTCCTTTGGCAGAATTAATTCTTCGGCTGCATTGAGGCAAATATCTGATTGATCAATAACTTCGGCCTCTGTTTGAATGCTTTGAGGCACAGGTGGCTTTGTGGTAGTTGGGAGGAATCAATTTGCCTCAGATGTGGCGGTGGAGGCCTCTTTGTCTGTAGATCTTTATGATTTCCTTTAATTCTGATTTATTTTGAAGGATTAGGCTTTTGATAATCCATTTTAGCGGTAATCCCCAAATTTGTCTTCTATCTTCTGTTCTGCTATGTTCTGTTTTCAACACTGATACTCTTTAATTGGTGATTTAAAATCAATGTGTCTTGTTGATGTGCAGGCTGCACTGGGCTCTCAAGGCATCAATGCCTATGAAATATTGATGGAACGTAGAATGCGAACCTCGCGAATGGTTTCCTTTGATGAATCAAAGGCAGAGAAAACATCTTTCCCGGCCTTCAGCCTTTCTTTAATTATAACGGATAAACCTTTAATCCCTGCAAAATACAAAACTATATTATGAAATCCTGCATTTTAGGTTTTACTGCTGCAGAAGGTGAGGGGAGGAGCATAGCCGTTGGATGGCAGCATCCAACGGTGGATATCGGCCAAGAGAAGGTAAAAAGGAGAGTAGAGGGAAATAATAAGTTAGATCCGTCAATCTGTAGAGATAGATGGTTGGGAGCGATCCAGGATGAATAATAGAGAAATAGCAAAAAATACAAGGAAAACAGGTAAAAAACCTTAGGCGGAGGGGAAAATCAATTAAAAATCGAAATGGGTTTCGGGAGGAATATGAGCCATCAGATGAGATCGAACGGATGGTCCAGATGTAATCGAAGGCATTCAATCGGTGGGGAAAGAATTTGCATAGCGCGAGAGTGAATTGGAGGGATGGCCGATCGGGAGGAACAAACAAACACACCGATCGAAAAAGGCGATGCGATTGAGCGATCGGGGAGGGCCGATGCGATTGCGTGATCAAGGAAGGCCGATGCGATGGTGCGATCGGGCCATCGCAATCGGAGGTTTCAAATGAGCACAATCGGAGGAGCCTTACAAAAATTTCCAATGCGATCGGGTCATCGCAATCGGAGGTGGGGAAAACTTTAAACCACATTCAAAGGAAAACTTCCGATGCGATGGGCGTCCGGTTGCGGGGCCTGGTCTATATGGAACATTTAAAAGGCCCAGGGCTTATGTATATATGGGCCAATCGGGGTCGGGCCTTCAGGATTGGGCTTTTCAATCAACCCATTCAAAACTTCCGATGCGATATTCTATCCATTATTGATCAGTTCCTAAGATCAACGGTTCTATTTATGTAATAGCACGAACCGGCGGGTTTAAAGTAAAACATAGGAAAAAGTGGGTTTAATGTTTTACAAAGGGAAAAACGCATCGGGGATGGTTTATTATAAGGTTTAAGCGCCGGATGTGGGCCCGAGGGTTATATGAAGCGGTGATTGGATCGGGGCTTAGTACTCCGGGCTTAATCGCATCGGAACTTCCGTGAAACATAAAGACTTGCACTCGTTGATTTATTTCTAATGCAATAAGTGCTGATGGGACTAGCGCCTGGTTTTTATGGCAATGGCACATGTGGGGAAGTGGTTAGGGGGCTTAGCCGAAGGGGGCTAAAGCCTGAAACATAAAACATGGATTTTTATGGTTTTTCGATGTTTTCAAAGGGATTAGAGGGTTTCGGTAAGGCTTAAAAGTGAGTCTTAAACCTTATAAAATGGATTTTCATGAATGGAAAAAGGGAACTCATGAAAAATAGAGGAATTTTTTGGGAAGAAAAGGGTAAACAGTGAAGGTTAGTTTTGTGGTGGGAGGAGGGAAAAAGGTCTTTGCAGCAGTATTTTTACTTATGGAAACAACAGAATTTTCAGAGTATGAAATGGAAACAATAGTGAAGATTTAAAACTAATGACCAGATGCCTTCATGAGTCTTCAAGAGGTAACACTTTTTGCAATAAAATATGTTCCTTGAAGGCTTCAAAATCATTTAGCCACCATTTGGTATGACAAATTTTATTGGTGGCTAAGAGGCTCTAGCTTGGTCCTCTTCTCCTTGGGTACGTAGGAGTATGAAATACACCCAAATATACGAAAATGACCAATATCAGGCTTCTTCCCAGAAAAAGCCTCCTCTGGAGTCACATGCCCCATGGAACGATGTAGACTCATGTTCTGCAAATATATAGCAGTGTTGCAAGTCTCTGCCCACAAAAACAATGGCAACCCCTGATCATGTAGCATGGCTTTGGCAGCCCCTTCGATGGATTTATTCTTCCTCTTCGCAACCCCGTTCTGCTGGGGGTTGTATGGAACTGTGAACTCCCTCCTAATGCTTGCCTCCACACAATAATCAACAAAATCTCCAAGGGTGTACTCACCTCCATTTTCCGACCTTAGGGACTTGATCTTCCGACTTGTCTGAGTCTCACAAGAGCTCTGAACTCCTGAAATCGCTTGAAGACCTCACTCTTGGTATTCAAGAAATAAATCCAGGTCTTCCTGGAGTGATCATCAATGAATAAAACATAATACTCATATCCACTCAAGGAAACATGAGAAATCTGACCGCTCAAATCGGAATGAATCAAATCAAGTATCCCAATTGCTCTGCTGTCATTTCTGGGAAAAGGGGATTTGGAAAACTTGCCCATCACACATCCTCTGCATGTATCAATGTGATCAGTACTGAAATCTGGCACACCTGTAATGATCTCTTGCAATGTCCTCAGGGCTTCATGATACATGTGCCCCATCCTGTGGTGCCGAATCTCACACAGCTTTGAACTGCTAGCTCTGATGTCGGTACTACTGCTCAATGCCAAAAGGGGTTGAAATGCAAACTTGTACACCTTTGCATGGCGTACACCTATCACTCTAGTTGAATCACCTAGAGCACCCTTGGGATATATCAGCACCTGTCCTCTCCTGAACAACATCTCATATCCTCTATCTTCCAATGCTGAGACGGATATGAGGTTCTTCCTCATCCTTGGCACATATAGAACATTTGACACCTTTAAGGGAGGTTTGGGTTCCCTATCAAATGTCAATGTCCCCACACCGACTACTCTAACAACGCTGTCATCTTTGAGTACTACCTCTATATCAGTGCCACTCTCTGAAAGCTTTGAGAAGTACTCACGGACTCTTGTCATATGATGTTAAGCCTCACTGTCAACATACCAGATACCTGAAGATGCTCCGCTAGTGGAGGGAAATGCACACTCCCTCTCAACCTCCGTGGCAGGTGATCCTGCACTAGTGGACTCACAAGCAATGAACCCAAACTCTCGGTTGAAGCTATACATAAAGTCCTCTATGTCTATTGATGCTGCCATGCTCTGGTTCTTCCCCTTCTTCTTCTTCTCTGGACACACAACTGCATAGTGTCCCATCCTTTGACAATTCCAAAACTTCACCTTGGAATAGTCCTTCTGCGTGTTCCCCTATTTACCTTTACCTGTGCCTTTGTCCCCACCATTTCTTGTGGAAGCTTGCTTCTTTCCCTTGCCTTTCTTGCCTCCTGCCAACAGTGCTACATCATCATCCTGCTCAACTGGTTTGGCTACTCCAAGCTGAATCTTTCTGGTTTTTGTCTGTATGAAATCATCCCAGAACCTCTCCCAAGTAGGAAGGGTCTCACGTGCACAAATCCCATCAGCAAAGTTCAACCATGAACTAGGAAGGCCATTCACTGCAATCTGCACCAGCTCAGTGGGTGGAATGACCTCTCCAACTGCTGCCAATGCATCTCTCAGATTAGTAATATTTGTGAGATATCCAACTGCACTATTAGTCTTACCCATCTTAATGGTCTTCAACTTCTCCCTTATTACCATTTTCGTGTTCTCATTGGTACTCTGGTAGAGATTGGTCAATGTTGTCCACATCTCATGAGCATATCTCTTTCCTCTCACATGAGGAATGAAATGGTATTTGATTCCATTTAGAATCAGTGTCTTACCCTTGTTATTATTTTTATTAAATGCTGCCAACTGAACAACATCAGTAGGCACATTAACAAGGGTCTGTACGATATGCACCATGATATCATAGACTTTTGCCTCCTCAAAGATGCTCCACATTCTCTCCTTCCATACACTGTAGTTACTATGCCCATCCAACCTATCCTCTACCCTCAAGCCCAAAGACATACTTGCTGTCTTAAATAAACTGAAAATAACACTGCTGTAGTAAAGATACTGTTTTCTGTGTGAAAAATCAGCGTGCTGTAATTTTTCTTTTTGTTGTCCCAAACTGTACTTTTTAGCAAAATAGCTCTGATACCATGTAGAAATTTGATAACCCAACCTCGATTTTCAGTTTCTTCTTATTTCTCCCATATAGTTAAATGCTCATTCCCATAGCCATACATTCAACAAGCTAGAAAAAATAAATATTTCATGAAAACACAAATTCTGGAAATTTCACAGTGTTGAAATGCAGAAATAAAAACAGAAAAATAAATCAGCCCCACACATAATTTTGACACGCTGATTTTTTGTCAACGTGACCCTGGAAAAACCCCCTAGAACTCTTGGGGAAAACTAGTTTGAAATATTATCTTTATTTTATGAATATTTCTTTTACAGTGAAACAGAAAAAACACAGTAAAAATTCCAGCAACCAAATTTACAGACTTATCTCGATTTCCGTTCTTGCACACTGCCTCGGAAATTGTGCCAAATCAGCAACTTGCAAAACAGAAAATATTACAACATTAATAACAACAATAAATGTTGTTCGACCACCTCGAGAAGCATGTTGGAACAGGTTGTACAGTGCTGACAGATTGTACAACAACCCTCCTCGAAATATGAGCCCAAAACTGCCTGGAAAATCGTGTTGTAGCTGCTGTATTTTTCTCGATTTTTGTGCCAAAAATAACAACAGTACTTTTCCTCAAAATCCATGCCTAGTTTTGTGCCTCGAACTACGTGCTTAATGCTGCTTCCCTCTTCCTCTATTTTTGTGCCTCATTTCTTGGAAATTGTGCCTCTCTCTCTTGATGTACGACTTTTCTGCTTTGGTATTTGTGACAATAAATTTTGCTGTACCTTTTGCTGAATCTCTTCACTGCTGCCCTCTTTCTTCTCACTGCTCAGAAAATATCCTTAGCTTTCTCTTCTCCTCTCTCAATCTACTCATGAAAGAATGAATGACCTTTTTCCTCATTTTCTTCCTTTAACCTAACCCTAAGTGACTTTTGGGGAATCCCTAAATCCAATGGCTGAGATAGCTTTAGATCTAGGGCTGAGATTAAATGCTCATTTAAATCTCACTTTCTATTTTTTAATTCACCCCACTTTAATAAAGACCCACTTAGTCATTTATTTCCAAAGTCACTTTTCACTTTCTAATTTCACATTGACTTTATTAAAGTCAGTTTAAAATTAGACTTTAGTAACTTTATCACTTAAAGTCACTTTTAAATTAAATTTGACTTTATAACTTTATAAATTCACTTTAGGAGAAATTAAATTCTTTTGGACACTTTTCCCTAGGCCAAAGATCAAAACCTTAGGGAACCACCTGTTCTCCGGCAACCAAATTTTAATACTCTATTACTCAGAATTCATAATTTTATGCTCCGACTTCCTTTAGTGATGAAATGACTGTGCTTTCCTATGTTTTATGTGTAAGTTGACTTTGTTAAATACCTTTATTTGCCTCAACTTCCATGTCAAGAAACCTTGCCACTAAAACTACTGATTGTTGACCCCATAAGCCCAATGGTAGCAAGCCTACATTCTTTTCAACCTGGAAACATAAAAAGCAAGTTACATTTCCCATAGAGTTAGCCATCTAGTACTATCATTATTCAATATCATAAAACCCCCTTGAGAGAGCCCTCTCAAACTAAAGAAGCTAAGCTTCAGTTAGAAGTGGTTTGAAACAGTGACAATGAGTTGTTTGATAAGCATCAAATCAAGTACAACTTTGTGATAACATAATGGATCACCACTTGATAGAAGCTTCTAATGAGATTTGGTATTGCAACAAGAATGGTGCAACTCCCAAGGCTACCAAATTTAATTTATTAATCTAGGATTCGTACAAACTTAAGAGGTGACAATTATGTATGCACAGTAAGCTAATTTCTACTTAAATTTCATAGAGGTAGTGGATCAAACCAGGGTATACAAAGACCATTTTGCAGAAGGAAAACACGCTGCACAAAAAGAAATCCAAATCCACTTGCAAGAAATGAAATGTTGCATAGAATAAAATTATGTTCTGTTTACAGGGAATGTAAATGTTTCATGGAAGGAAATTTTAATCTACTTACAAAAAATGTAAATATTTCATAGAATGAAATTCTAATCTAATTGCAATAAATAAAAATTCTTGAAATGAAAAACCTAACCTATTGCAGGAAATAAACCTAATATAGTTGCATAAATTAAATAGCATGAAATAATTCCTAAATTATTGAATTGAAAGGAGATTCTATGCTAATGAAAAAAAGCAATGACTACTTCAAGAAGTGATAGAGTAAACTATTTTTGTGTTGTTAAATTCATGAACTCAATATCTAACCCTAATTGCATAAATAAATTGCAGAGATGAAAATATAGGTCCTAAGTGGTCTCTAATCTTCATCAAACTTGGTTCTAAGGCCTAAGAGGAATTATGAAGGGCTAAGAGGAAACAAATCAAGCTTAAATAGAAATTTTGGTAAAGTTTTGATGGTTTCTACATAGTGCTACAAGATTGCTACATGATGCTATGAGATTGAATCATATAGCATTTGGAGGGCTTAGAAGGTCATCTGAAGGTGAGGGAGGGTAGTAGAAGGTGGAAGAAGGGTATGGAAGTCCCTGCAAAGGCTAGTTTTCTCAGGATCCCATCTTGCACAAGGAGGTAATGGAAACAATGACCTCTAACAAATCTGTCCTAGAGTTTCTATATGCATACTGCTTGAAGAAGTTGACGAGGAGGAAAATTGGGTAATAATGGTAGGGTTAAAAGAAAAAAAGACAATTCTTTGTCTTACAAACCAATATATGTCCTGCACACCATAAATATTACTCATCTTGTAAAACATTTAAATCATGCTAAAAATACTAATTGCACAAAATTAAACTAGAAAGGAAACGATGAGTTGAATTTTATTCAAGACCTAACTACTACATCAAAAGTAAACCTATATTGTTGTGATTGCAAATACAAGGTCTACGACCACACTTTCCAAGAGAGATGATTGAAAAATCTACAAAATAAACTTTTCATATAAACAAAGATTGCAAGAAAGGAAATATTGCTAACCTAAGTATAGAAGAGAAAACACATGATAAAATTGTACAAAGGAGAGAAACTACAGTGCTTGGGTTGGGCCCTAACCCAAGGGAACTCAACCCTCTACAACACACTTAGATTAAAGGAAACAAAATACTTTTGATTGATCTTAAAAAGTGTTCAATTACATGATATGGAAATGAAAATGGCAAGTACAAGTTCCTAGATCTAACAATCACTATGCTCCTCTAAAAAGTCGAATCCTATTGAGCTCTTGCTGTCTCCTATCTATAAAAAATGAGTGAGGTGGAAACCTCCTTGGAAGTGTGAAAATTCAAAGACTCAAATCCTATTGCAGCAACTAATATTATTTCTCCTAATTTTTAATTGAATTTAACCATTTATTTGCAGTTTTCTATGAAAAATAATGAAATAAATACACTGCAACCTACACAAACAAACCGTGGAAGAAATAAGCACTGGAAGAAATGCTAGCGCACATAAAATAACATAGTTATTTATGGACGAAAGTCCTGGGAAAAATCCCAACTTGGGAAACCTGGTGCAGCAGCTGATGGTTTTAATATTATGTAGCAATGAAATAATATGAGTACAACTGGATGACCAAACTGACAATATTACATAGAAAAACTGAAAATAAAAATCTAGTGAGGAATTTCCTCATTCCACAGGAAAATCCGAGCACTAACCTCAGGTCAAAATTGAGCCGTCCAAATTGCCTCTGTGCAGTCACTATGTCACCCTCACGTAGTCACTGTGTCACCTAGCTCAGAACAAATTCTCGTCAAGCCATATGGTTAGATGTTGTCGGGAAAATGACTCTCCTGGCCTCTGGAACCTCTGCCCAACTTCCGACATTGAATCATTTCTTCTCCCCAACAAATATGAATTTGGCTCTAGAGGTTATTACACTGCCACTGTGTCATCCTCACTGTGGCTTATCTGCCTCTCTGCAAATGCATTCATTGGATCTTGAATGCCTCCTCTAGCTTCACTGTCTATGCCCCTCTCTTACTGCTTCAATCTCACTGAATCTCTCTTCGGAAAAAAATCGTTGTTACTCTGGAAATCGATTTCCCAGTAAAATCGAACTGCACAAGTGTCTCTTCTCCAAGCCCCATTGACTTCTTCTTTATAATCCTCTTTTGAGACTTCAATGACCAAGATTGTATTTTAATCAATGGCTAGGATTAACTTGAAATCGATCCATGTGAGTCTCTAGAACATTCGCACCTTGACTTAATTAATTCTGATTAATTAATCATATTCCCTAAGTTTAGATTTATGAAATATTTAAAAACTAACTAATAATCTAAATAAGTCATTTTTAGGCGAAATTTCTAGAAATAATTTATGAGTTTTGGAGATCTAATGTATTCAAACCTCTCCACAAAATTTCAATGCTAGAACACATCCGATGCTACAAAATCTAACACTGCCTCTTAGCGAGGAATGTGTTTTAGTACTGTTGCACCTCTGATAGCAATACTTTGTTTCTGCACCATCTCTTGTCACGCTGCTGATGTTTGGTCACTGCTTCCCACCAAACACTGCACGACTCTGATATGTGTTACATTTGTGTTGGTGTTGACCTTGTTGAACTGTTGCCAACATTGCATCTGCAATGCAACATAGTTTTATCTGTTGTTGCTGTAACTATCGCACATCTACAATAGAAAAACATCTAAAATACTGAACCAACTGTGTTTAGTATGATGCATCTGTCACCCAAGTCTCGACTGCTACGTGGCTACTGCACTGTCCACTGAAGACTTTGCACTGCTGCTGACTTTGCATTGTGCCAACTCCACTTCTGCCAAATCTACAATGCACTCCCCAACATATGATTTCTAGTGGTCACTGCAAGTGTCACTCTGGCATCTGACTACACCAGCTACCATTGGTCCATCCTGCCACTGAATACTATGGGCCTCTGTAGCCAGGTATTTATCCAAGAGGTGGACTCCTCAAGGATCATGCTCGTCTGTAGCACTATGGGGCTACAAAACTAGGTCACCCCACCTCACTCCTGGAGGGATGTTTTCAAACATAGTGAAGTCTTCCTTCATCCCGGAGGACAACCTATCAATCTCTGCAAAAGATTTCTGCCGGTCCCGCTTCTCCTCATTGTCCTTCTTCCTAAGAGGACACTGGGTACTGTAGTGGCCTAGCTCACCACACTTGAAGCACTTGACCTTTGACCGGTACTCCTTCTTTCACTCACCCTGCCCCTAACTAGGACCCTTCGATGCGAGGGCCACATTCTCCTCCTCCTTCACCTGCTTCGATCCACTGCTATTGCTACCATTGATGGATCTCTTTAGCAAGTATCATCTCAACTCCTCCTACTGCAAATCGGCCCACACTCAGTCCCACCTTGGCAAGGTGTCTCTGCCCATTAGAGGACTTTTGAGGTCTAAAATGGGCCTCCTAAGAAAAATGTACAACCAAAATAAACTATATAAGAACCAATAGGATTTAAGATGATGATGTGAACCATGGGGGTGATTCACCATTTTTGGGGTAAAAAAGTAAAAAGATTAAAAAATAATAAAATAATAAAACTACTTTTCCAACTAGTATTTTCAATTTATCTCCCAAATGCTTTACTCAAATTTCTAGAGGGAGTACTCATTGGATGCAAAATTTAATTCCTCATCCAAGGAGTACCCATGTTGCATAGTTTTGATGGACCCTTCTACACAAAAAATTGAGAAATACATGAAAATACGCGATTGCAATCACACTATTCGTGTATTTCTTATTTTTCGTGTAGCAGAGTCCATAAAAAGTATGCAACATGGGTACTCTTTGGATAATGAATCAAATTTTGCATCCAATGAGTGTTCCTGCTTGAAATTTGAGCAAACCCTTAGGGAGATAAGTTGAAAATAAGAGTTGAAAAGTAGTTTTTTCTTTTTTCCCTCTAAGATTTTATGATGTAATATAATCTTATTTTATTATTTCCAATATTATTTTATAATTTCCCTAGGAGGCCCATTTTAGACCTCAAAATTTCTCTAATGCCAAAACCTTCCACTCCTCAGAGACACTATTGAATGCCAATCATACTAGATCTGTGGGTTGAGGCGCCGCCCCAACAACTACCAACTGATCCCAAATCTCTTGAAGCTTGGTGAGGAAGTGGTCTATGCGTTCCCGTTTTTCCATCCTTATGCATCTCAGTTTCTCCTCCAAGTACATCTTCCACTGCTCAGAAGAGCCCTGGTACAACGTGGATAGTGTATACCACATCTCTTTGGCCATTGGATTGGCCGCTATGTGTGATACGATGCGATCTCGAAAACCATAAAGGATCAACCTCTTTGCCCTCACCATCTCCTTTATGTACTCTTTGAGTTTATCCACATCAGTGGAAACTTCTACCATTGCCTTAATATATGTTTTCAGGTCAAACTCATCCAGAAGGAAGGACATCCTTGCCTTCCAAATGACGTAGTTGGAAGCCCCATCCAACTTGTCCTGATCACGAAGCCGAGTAGTGGCCATCTCAACAATGTCAAAAATATCCTCTTCCCTTTTTCTCAGTTGTTGCCCTAGCTATAAGCACTCCCTTCTGTAGTGAGAAACTTTGCTCACAATGATTGCTCATATTCAAGGGAAATTGAACTTCTTGAGACTATAAGTTCCCTGAAGAAAATTTTCCCTCAGTGTGTGCTCTTCTTCCACTCGGCACTAGTTTTTCTCTAGTAGACTGCCAAAAAACTATTGCGTCCAACTAGAGATCCGCTCTCTGGTAAATACTGGTTGCTCTGAAAAATACTGGTTGAATCCCTCGATCTTGAGACATCAATTTTTTCTATCCCTCTCTTAGAAAAATCGATTCTCCTAAAGAAATACGACCACCTGGCCAAGGTGTCTGCGCTGTTCTCTGGGGTTTCAAACTGTTGCTCACATTGAACAACGAAACTCATTTATTCGCTATTGAGCTCTCCGGTTAATCATATGCGCTCTGAAACCATGTGAAAATTCAGAGACCCGAATCCTATTGCAACAACTAATATTATTTCTCCTAATTAATTAAATTTAACAATTTATCTGCATTTTTCTACGGCAAATACTGAAGTAAATACACTGCGGAAGAAATAAATGTTTGAAGAAATGCTAGCACAAACACATAAAATAACACAATTCTTTTTGGACAAAAGTCCTCGGAAAAACCCGACTTGGGAAAACCGGTGCAATAGTTAAGGGTTTTAATATTATGCAATAGTGAAATAATCTTACTACAATTGGATGCCCAAACTAGAAATCCTTTAGAGAAAAATTGGAAAGAAAAATCTATTGAGGAATTTCCTCGCTCCACAGGCGAATCTGAGCAATATAATTAGCAATATGCATACCAAGGAGTATTATTAAAAATTGCAAAAAGGTGTTCATCCGGAAAACTTTCTTCTATAGGTGTGCCTTCATCACTAGTATCTAGTCTAGATAGAAAATCAACAACTACATTATCCTTCCCTGGTTTGTCTACTTTAGTAATGTCAAATTCTTGAATTAAAAGTAACCACCTTGTGATGCGACCAGGGGCGATAGGTTTATTCATCAAGTACTTGATTACTGCGTGATCAATATGCACAAAATTAGGATATCCAATAATGTAATGCCAAAAATTATTGATAGCGTAAATAACAGCCAGTAATTATTTTTTAGTTACCACATAGTTTAATTCAACAGGAGTCAAATTCTTGCTGACATAATAAACTGCATATGACTTCTAATCCTCCTGTTGTCCCAAAACTGCGCCAACTGCTGTTTGAGAGGCATCGATATGGATATGGAATGGGAGTGCCCAGTTAAGACCTCGTAAGATCCGAGCTTCACAGACTAGTTCCTTAACCTTTGCAAAAGCCACTTCACAGTCATCTGTCCACAGAAATTATGCATCTTAACAAATGAAAGAGTGGAGATGCTATTTTAGATAAATTTTCTATAAAAAATCTATAATAGACAACGCAACCAATAAAACTACGTACCTGTGTGGGTGTCTTAGGTAGGGGAAAATGTAATATTACCTATACCTTGGCAAGATCAACTCGAATTACAACGGCCAAGAGCAAGTGTTCTAGAATTATTCCTTCTTCCCTCATCATGTGACATTTGATTGTACTTAGAGAAACATGGGTCCGTTCACATCTTTTGGGTACGTGTTCTAAGTTTTCCAATCCTTCCTCAATTGAGTCCTCGTATGGAGTAAAGTCATCCATATAAATCTCAAAACTGTCATCAGTTAAATCAGATAAAATTCCCATTTTTTCCCTCTGAAATGTTGCAAGTGCATTACAAAGACCAAATGGGAGGGCTCAGCATGAAAAAGTTCCCCAAGGGCATGTGAAGGTGGTTTTATCTTGATCCTCAAAGGCTATATGGATCTGATTATACCCACTAAACCCATCTAGGAAGGAGAAGAACTTCTTCCCGGTTAAAGTATCCATGACTTGGTCGATAAATGGCAAAGAGAAATGATAATTTTGGGTTGCTTTATTTAATTCCCTGTAGTCCACATAGATCCACCACTTACCATTCTTTTTAGGAGAAATAAAAAACAGGGACACCCATTGACTGTCTGAGATGGGGTAAATAAATCCTATATCCAATAACTTCTGAATCTCATCTTTAACAATGTTCTTTAAGGCAGGGTTCATTCTTCTCTGGGTTGTCTCATAGGCCGGCAATATTATTTAATGTATATATGATGAGTGCATAAATCAACAGGGATCCCCTTCATATATGTATAATCCCAGGCGAAGCCTTCCTTAAGGTCTCGAAGGACTTTCAGGAGTTGTTCGGTCTGGGATGCTGAAAGATTCAGGTTAATGTTCAATGTTTTCCCCGGTTCGATCTCAATGGGGATAGTATCATGAGACGAGGTTGTAGGTATATTTTCAATTTCATTGTCTGGTTCAATGGTTTCCTTCATATTACAGCTCATGACAGATTCCAAGAATTGGCGAGTTGAGTCAGAAACTGAATGGGGATCGCTGATGAAAGTATTGATGGCATTATCCTCCATTTATGTTTTAAATTCAAGAGCTTGTCCAATGGTAAGGACTGGTCTGAGTTCTTCGTTTTCAGGTTCTAAGCCCTCTAAAGGTAGGGGATTTCATTTAGATGATAATTTCCCTGATGGGCTTGGTTTCGCAGGAGGGTAAATAATGCGATTCTTTGTGACCTTCCCATTAGATATAACCATGTTTCCTGATTGACACCCGATATAGGCATATGGAGTTGCAAGCCAAGGTCTTCCTAAAATCAAAGGGTGATCACCAGCTGGGGATTGTGTTTGTAATACCAGGAGATCAACAGGATAGTGCCATGAGTCAAATGAAATGGTGATGTCTTCCAACTTTCCTAATGGCCTCACTTTATATATGTTTGCCAATTCTAAGACAATAGGAGTTGGTTTGAGATTCCATAATCCTAATATATGCATAGTTTTAGAGGTGATAATATTTATTGCGGCTCCCAAATCTACAAACACATTTGGGATGTCAATTCCATTAAACTGTATTGTCAGGATTGGGTTCCTAGATCCTCGTATTTAATAGGTATAGACTTCCCCAACATGATGTCATAAAACTTCCCCATAACATGCAGGTCTCTTGATTTCTTTCCAAGATTTTTGAAGAAATATTCTTTGAGTGTTTTTGCATAAATTGGTACATCTCTCATAGCTTGAAGTAAGGGGATTTTGACAAACAAGTTTTGTAGTTCCCGTAAAAATTCAAACTCTGTTCGAGGGTTCTGTTTACTCAGGGTTAGCCTTTCAAGATAAGTCAGATTAGCTTGACGTCCCTGAATAACAATCGGTTGAGGAGGGGGTTGATTTACGAAGACTTGGTTTGGTTCATCCCCAAATACCAGAGGTTATGGTTCCGTGAATTCGTCGTCAACTTGTTCAATGATAATTGGTGAAGTTTGAGCATTCACTACCCGACCAAATCACAGATTTATCTCGTTACATTCTGTAGTAGAGATGCTATATGAAGGAAGGTTGAGAGTGTCGGCCTGCTAAAATCCATTATTGTGAGGATTTGGATTAGGTTGGGTAGGAAGTTGAGGACGAAGGGGGGGATTACTGGAAGGAATATTAGAAGGCATCTGTAGTTGCTATTGTGGCATAGGTTGGGAAACTATTCTAGAGGAGAAGGTCCACGCCAATTCTGGGACCATGAAGGGTTTGAGCTAGTCTGAGGGAACCAGGACTGCCAAGGTGGGTATTGACAATATTGAGGCCATGCATGTGAAAAAGGTACCAAATGAGAACCAATATTTAAATTACTGAAATACTAAGAAAGGTCCTGAGGCATACCTTGATTCATATTTGGTGGCCGCAACTGCCATGGCTTCTTGGATCCCATGAAGTATAGTTGATACACCTCTTCATTTGCTCCTTGAAAGACTACCTTTAGTCTTAGAAGAGAAGGACATGAGTTGGTTGAATGACTCTGTTCACACATTGAACACACCTCTACAATGTTTAATAGACATTCCTTTAGCACATGTTTCTTCCTGCATTGCAGGCAGAATATGGCCATGGTATTCTCCAATTCCATTTGCTTCTGCTTTCCCCCTAAACCCATAAACCATTGCAGGGTTGTCCCTTTTAAGGTAGCAGGGAATATTTTCAATTTTTAGCATCAACTATATAATAGTACCCCCGACAGACAATGTCGAATTCAAAAAGGAATGTGTTCAGATCTTCAGAGGAAAGCCCATGGAAATTAGGGAATGTTGTCAAAGGAATGGGATTCATTAGCACATCACCTCTAATATCCTCAATTGGGAATTCGATTGAGGAACTTGCAGGTGCCATGAATATTTTCCAATATTCACTCAGGACCTCAACGGGTTCTGCAACATATGAGTGGAGTTGTTCTTCAACAGAAGGTTGAGGTTGTTTAACAACACTTCCCTGATTGCGTGGCGATGCAAATTCCTTCAAGTATTCTTCTACTGCACTTGGAATGCTCGATCCCTCTAATCCCCTACTTGCTACTTCCTTTCCTTCTGCTGCGAAAATGAGTACTTCTTCTTCTCTCAGTAGTACTGGTTACACAACATTTTTCCCTTCAGATTTTCTTCAAATGTGTCAAAAGCATTCTTCCATTTAACTTAATTAACAGTAATCACCTTGTGATGCAACCATGGGTGATAGGTTTATTCATCAAGTACCTAATTGTTGCGTGATCAATATGAAAAAAAGTAAGATAGCCAATACTGTAATGCCATAATTTATTGATAGCATAAATAACAGCCAGGAATTCTTTTTTAGTTACCGTATAGTTTAATTTAACAGGAGTCAAATTCTTGCTGACATAATAAACTGCGTACGACTTCTTATCCTCCTATTGTCCCAAAACTGCCCCAACTACTGTCTGAGAGGCATCGGTATGGATATGGAATGGGAGTGCTCAGTCAAGACCTCGTAAGATCGGAGATTTAGAGACTAATTCCTTGATATTTGCAAAAGCCACTTCACAGTCATCTGTCCACATAAATTCTGCATCTTTAATTAACAACTGAAAGAGTGGAGATGCTATTTTAGAGAAATTTTCTATAAAAAATCTCTAATAGCCAACGCAACTAATAAAACTACGTACTTGTGTGGGTGTCTTAGGTATAGGAAAATGTAATATTACCTCTACCTTGGCAGGATCAACTCGAATTCCAGCGATTGAGAGCAAGTGTCCCATAACTATTTATGCGAAATTTTCCCAAGGGCATGTGAAGGTGGTTTTATCTTGATCCTCAGGGGCTATCTGGATTTGATTATACCCACTAAACCCATCCAGGAAGGAGAAGAATCTTCTCGTCTAAAGTATCTAGGACTTGGTTGATGAATAACAGAGGGAAATGATCCTTTTGGGTTGCTTTATTTAATTCCCTGTAGTCCACAAAGATCCACCACTGACCATTATTTTTAGGAACAATAACCAGCAGGGAAACCCATTGATTGTCCGAGATGGGGTAAATAAATTCTACATCCAGTAACTTCTGAAGCTCGTCTTTAACAATGTTCTTTAAGGCAAGGTTCATTCTTCTCTGGGGTTGTCTCACATGCCGACAATCTTCTTTAATGTATATATGATGAGTGCATAAATCAATAGGGATCCCCTTCATATCTGTATAATCCTAGGCGAAGGCTTCCTTATGGTCTCGAAGGACTTTCAAGAGTTGTTCTGTATAGGATGCCAAAATATTCGGGTTAATGTTCAATGCTTTCCCTGGTTCTATCTCAATTCAGATACTATCATGATAAGAGGTTGCAGGTATATTTTCAATTTCATTTTCTGGTTCAACGGTTTCCTTCATATTACAACTCATGACAGATTCCAAGAATTGGCAAGTTGAGTCGAAAACAGAATGGGGATCACTGATGAAATTACTGATGACATCATTCTCCATTTCTGTTTTAAAATAAAGAGCTGGTCCAATGGTAAGGACTGGTCTCAATTCTTCGTTTTCAAGTTCTGATCCCTCTAAATGTAGGGGTTTTTGTTTATATGATAGTTTCCCTGATGCGGTTGGTTTCACAGGAGGATAAAGAATGAGATACTTTGTGATATTCTCATTAGATATAACCATGTTTCCTAATCGACATCCGATATAGGCGTTTGGAGTTGCAAGCCAAGGTCTTCCTAAAATAAAAGGGTGACCACCAGCTGGGGATTATGTTTGTAATACCAAGAGATCAAGGAGATAGTGCCATGAGTCGAATGAAATGGTGATGTATTCCAAATTCCCTGATGGCCTCACTGTAAATCTATCTACCAATTCTAAGACAGTAGGAGTTGGTTTGAGATTCCATAGTCCTAATGTATGCATAGTTTCAGAGGTGATAATATTTATTGCGGCTCCCAAATCTACCAACACATTTGGGATGTCAATTCCATTAATTTGTACTGTCAGGATTGGGTTCCCTAGATCCCCGTATTTAACAGGTATAGACTTCCCCAACATGATGTCAGATAGCTTCCCCATAACATGAATGGTGAGCAGGTCTCTTGATTTTTTTCCAGGATTTTTGGAGCAATATTCTTTGAGTGTTTTTGCATAGATTGGTACATCCCTCATAGCTTGAAGTAAGGGGATTTTGACAAACAAATTTTGCAGTTCCCCTAAAAATTCAAACTCTGTTCGAGGGTTCTGGTTACTCAGGGTTAGCCTTGACGCCCCTGAATAATAGTAGGTTGAGGAGGGGGTAGATTTACGGAGTCTTGTTTTGGTTCATCCCCATCTACTCGAGGTTATGGTTTTGTGACTTCTTCGTCAACTTGTTCAATGATAATTGGTGAAGTCTGAGCATTTACTACTCGACCAAATCACAAATTTATCTCGTTACGTTATGGGGTAGAGATGATATATGAAGGAAGGTTGATAGTGTCAACCTGCTGAACTCCCTTATTTTTAGGATTTGGATTATATTGGATAGGAAGCTGAGGACGAAAGGGGGGATTACTGGAAGGAATATTAGAAGGAAGCTACAACTGCTGTTGTGGCATAGGTTGGGGAAACTGTCCTAAAGGAGAAGGTCCACACCAGTTCTGGGACCATGAAGGGTTTGAGCTAGTCTGAGGGAATGAGAAATGCCAAGGTGGGTATTGACAATACTGAGGCCATGCAAGTGAAAAAGGTACCCACTGAGGAATGATATTTAAATTACTGAAATACAGAGAAAGGTCCTGAGGCATACCTTGATTCATATTTGGTGGCCATGACTACTATGGTTTCTTGAATCCCATGAAGTATATTTCATACACCTCTTCGTTTGCTCCCTAAAATACTACCTTTAGTCTTGGTAGAGAAGGACATGAGCTGGTTGAATGACTCTGTTCTCATATTGCACAAGCCTCTACATTGTTTAATGTAAATTCCTTCAGTGCATGTTTATTCTTGCATTGCGAGAAGAATATGGCCATGGTCTTCTTCAATTCCATTTTCTTCTGCTTTTCTTACAAAGTGTCCATCTGAGCAGATAATGTGCTCAAGATATCGGTCCTCAAATTGTCCAGCATATTTCTGATTTTTTCCTTCGCAACTCCCCCGCTGGATGTCTTCAGCAACCGAATTCCTTGTTTATTCCTTGGATCTCCTCGCGAACATTGAATACATAACTCACAGATAGTGTCAAAATATTCTTTTGATATATCCCCATTTCCTACTATGTTCAAGAGATTCATATATTCTTCCCTTATTTCCCGAAGAAGGATGATTTTCAAGATGTCCTTGTCCATGTTACTATGGTTTGATCTATGAAAAGTATATTTGAAACGTTCCGCACAATCTTCCATATTATCATATTCCCTCTATATCAATTTAAATGTTTATTCCTTGATATCACGAGATTTACAGTAATCTTGATACTTCTCCAAGAAAATATTTTTCATGTCATCCCATGAGGAGACATTTTTTCCCCCTAAACCCATAAACCGTCACAGGGCTGTCCCTTTTAATGTGGCAGGGAATATTTTCAAATTTTGAGCTTAACTATATAATCGTACCCTTGACAAACAATGTCGAATTCAAAAAGGAATGTGTCCGGATCTTCAAAGGAAATCCCATGGAAATTAGGGAATGTTGTTAAAGGAACGGGCTTCATCAACACATCACCTCTAATATCCCCAATTGGGAATTCGATCGAGGAAGTTGCAGGTGCCATGAATATTTTCCAATATTCACTCGGGACCTCAATGGGTTCTGCAACAGATGACTGGAGTCATTCTTCAACAGAAGGTTGAGGTTGTTTAATAGTGCTTCCTCGATCACGTGGCGACGCGAATTCCTTCAAGTATTCTTCTCTTGCACTTGGAATGCTTGATCCCTCTAATCCCCTACTTGCTACTTCCTCTCCTTCTGCCATCAAAAGGAGTACTTATTCTTCTCTCGGTAGTACTAGTTGCACAACGGACTACCCTTCGGATTTCATTTGAGTTCTTACCCTGACAGTGACCCGTGAAGATGCTTCTGATTTATATTTTGCGATGACTTCTTGGATATAGGTAATCCTTCCTAGATACTTCCTTTCTCTCTTTGGGGGTCCTCCTTTACCCCTTTTATTTGGATCTTTGTTCATACAATTGGTGAAAAGAAAAACATTCAAACAATTATTGTAGCTGAGGACCTAGATCAGGGTGAAACTTCCCTCCCCAGGACGAGAGTTTGGGTGTTAAAATAGAAAACGAAAGAAAGAAAGAAAAGAAACAATCAATAAATCTTAAGCTCAGGACCTGGAGAAGGGCAAGAAAAATTCCCTCCCCAGACGAGAGATTGGCCCCTAAGAAATAAAAAAAAACAAAAAAACAAAGCAATTAAAGCTCAAGACCTGGAGCAAGGCGAAACTTCTCTCCCTAGGATGAGAGATTGATCCCGAGACCAATACGAATTGTGTCCTTGCACCTTTGATAGCCTCCCCGACAATAGCGTAAAAATGTTGGTGTCCAAGTGTGAATGATATTATTCCACCCTTTCCCACATTAATTATCAATCTGGGATGCGTTGGTTATTGCAAGGCTAACATGCAAAATATATGCAAATGACATTACACAATCTTGTATCGATCATGAATTCGATAAGCCATGTAAAAAAATAAACCACTGTAACAACAATGAAAGGATAACAAAAATCAATTATAAATAATGAATAAATCCACAACAAATAAGAATTGCATCAAACACATTAACTATGACAACAATTAAAGAAAGTTACGATGTAGTAAAAGAAACTAATCGCACACATATACTAGACAACACCTGGTCAGGAGAGCGGGCCCAACTCCCTGATCATGGCTATGGTATAATCACAAACTCATGAATTCGATCATGAATTCAAAAAAGTGTTGTCCTCAATGCTTGAGAAGCTTTGGATGCTTTTGTATCAAATTTTCATCCTCCCATGTAGAATCTTCAGTGGGTAAGTTCTTCCACTTGATGAGATACTCTGAAATTGATCGATTTCGTAACTATCGAGTTCTTGTTTCCGTAAATTCTTTAGGTTCCAATATGATACTTTCTTCCTCATCAAGTTCTAGAAATATTGTTTGAATAGGAAGTTTGTCACCTATAACCTTCTTTGTGCATGAAACAAGTAAAACTGGATGCACTCGCGAAGGAGGAGGAAGCTTCAATTTGTATGCCATAGCACCAATCTTTTTCAACACCTTGTAAGGACCATAGTACTTTGGTGACAATTTATTATCTGTCTTAGCTTGCTTGAGGGACATTTGTTTGTATGGTTGCAGCCGTAAAAATACCCAGTCTTCTACATCAAAAATTCTCTCGCTGCGATGTTGGTCTGCCTGTTGTTTCATTCAATTTTGTGCTAAATTTAGGTTATCATTTAATAGTTGGATAACTTGTTGTTGTTGCTCGATGTGATCTTCCACTTCTTGAACCTTAGAATTTTCACTTAAATATGATGTGATGAGCGATGGATGATACCCATAAAGTGCCATAAATGGGGTCATTTTTGCTGCAGTATGGAAGGAAATTTTATACCACCATTCAACCAGAGGTAACCCCTTGACCCATTGTGTTTGTTTACCAGAAACAAAACAATGAAGATATCCTTCCAAAAATTTGTTCACTATCTCAGTTTGACCATTGGATTGAGGATGATAAGATGAGCTTTGATCTAGTTGAGTACCCAAACAAGAAAATAATTCCATCCGAAAATTTCCAGTAAAAATGAGATCTTTGTCTCTTGCAATAATCTTTGGGTTTCCATGTAGCTTTTGAATTGTTTCCATAAATGCATTAGCAACTGTAATTTATTTAAATGGATGATATAATGCACAAAAGTGAGCATACTTGGTAAGTCTATCAACTACCACCATGATGACACTCTTTCCTTCGAACTTAGGTAAACCTGTGATAAATTCCATTGAAATCTCCCCCCAACGTTGACTTGGAATGGATGAAGGCTGTAGAAGACTCGGGGTGTTAATTGTCTCAACTTTATTTTGCTGGAAAACCAAAAATTCCACCACCAACTTTTGAATATCAGATTTAAGGCCATCCCAAAAAAATTCTTTCTTCACCCTATGGTAAGTTTTTAAAAATCCCGAGGGTCCTCCTAAAGGAGAAGTGTGCAATTCCAAAACTATCTTTTTTTTTTAGTTGGGAATTCTTACAAAGATATAAGTGATCTTTGTACCATAAGGAATCAATTTTCCAACTAAATGTATCAGATGTACTAGGATCTTGCTGCAACTTTTGAATAAGTGTCCACACTTCTTCGTCCTTCTTCCATTCATCCCTTGCTTCGGTTATCCAATCTGGTTGGATAATAGAAATGGCACAAAGCAATGGTTTCACCTCTTCATCCTTTCTTGAGAGTGCATCTTGAACAACATTTAGCTTCCCTTTTTTGTAGATGATTTCAAAGTCATAATCCAACATCTTTGTGACCCATATTTGCTGCTCTTTTGAAGATAGTCTTTGTTCCAAAAAGTGTTTAAGACTATCATGATGAGATCATACCTTGAAGTGTCTTCCCATTAGGTAAGGTCGCCATTTCTTTAGTGCATGTAGTATTGCTAACGTTTTCTTCTCATAATTGATAGGATGACTTTCAAAAGCAATGAGTCTTCCTTCTTGCATTAAAACAACACGAATTCCATTTCCCGAGGCATCACTTTCCACAATAAAGGTTTTTGTGAAGTCTGGCGTAGCTAAGACCGACGCTAGGAACATTGTCTCTTTAAGATGTTCAAAGGCCTTAGTTGCTTCAGGAGTCCATGAAAATGCATCTTTCTCCAATAATGTTGTTAGAGGTGCTACTATTCTCCCATAATTCTTAACAAACTTGCGATAATACCCCGTTAACTCGAGATATCCTCGCAACTGCTTTATGGTTGTGGGTACTTTCCATTCCTTAATGGATTTAATTTTGTTAGGGTCTACCTTAACACCCTCGTGAGATACAATATGACCCAGATATTCCACCTCTTGTACTCTAAATAAACATTTGGAGGTTTTTGCATATAATTGTTTCTCCTACAATAGTTTGAGTACCCTGTGAACATGTTGAACATGATCCTTCCAAGACCTGTTGTAGATTAGTATATCATCAGAAAATACTAACACTAATTTTCTAAGGAAGAGTTTGAAAATGGAATTCATCAATCGTTGAAATGTATAAGGTGCATTGGTAAGGCCAAAAAGCATGACCAAAAATTCATAATGACTCTAATGAGTTTGAAACGCTGTTTTTAAAATATCTTCAGTCTTCATTCTAATTTGATAATATCTTGAACGAATATCCAACTTGGAAAAATAAATTGCTCCATGTAATTCATCCAATAATTCATCAATCATAGGAATGGGAAATTTATCTTGAATAGTGAGCTTATTGAGCTCCCTATAATCCAGACACATGTGCCATGATCCATCCTTCTTGTGTACCAATATTACTGGGGTAGAGAAAGAACTTTGAATAGGTTTGAGTTTCACTCTTTTGGACATAAAGATATCTGTAAGGCTTGATGTTTGGAGGAACACTTCCTGGAATCAAATTTGATCATGATCAAAAATAGGTGGGAGTATTTTGGGAGTTTCAAACACCTTGGAATGATTATCCATGACTTTTTGGAGATCTGGAGAAATAGATGATTTTAATGTTGGAAATTCTAGTGAGCATAATTGTGCAATTATGCCTCGTTGTTATTTCTTCAGAAGCTTTGTCATGACATTGGAGCTTACTGTGCAATTACCGTCCCCAAAGATTGTAACCATTGTACTCCTAGTACAACATTAGCACCTCCCTTTGGAATGGAAAGCATTGGACTATTCAATACATATTCCCCCATGGTTAGCTTGATATTATGGCATTTTCCAGAGCAATTTATAGTTCCTCCATTTGCAACCATCACTTGAAATTCTGGTGTTGGGTATAGGAAGCAATTCAATTCCTTGGCTACCTTACAATGAATAAAGCTATGGGTACTACCCAAATCAATCAACAATATTACCTTTTTCTTCTTGATATGTCCTTCTATATTGAGAGTTTGAGGAGTGGTAATTCCTGCCAATGCTTTACACAATATGGTTGGACTCATTTCTTCTTTCTCTAGGGTTGGTTCCTAGTGTATATCCTCTTCATTTGAATTTTCTTGTTCATTTTCTTCCTCCTATTTACAATCTATGTAAAATAATTTCTTCTCAGCACACTTATGATCTTTAGTGTATTTTGCTATCACAATTGTAGCAAAAACCTTTTGCTATTTTTTCTTCCAATTATTGTGGTGTCAACCTTGTAGGTTGTGGAAGTCTAGGAGTAGCAACACTTCCATATTTATATATGTGAGTGGTAGGCTTCCCTGTCGCCATAATTTTACATTCAATTTTTCTTGCCAACCTGAATGCCTTATCCAATGAATCAGGTTCCCAAAGGCGAACCTCGTGTTGGATGTTATCTTTTAAAGTCCCCATGAAGACATCAATCCTGTGTTCCTCTGGAATATCAATTACCCTTATATTCAATTTTTGGAAGTCCTTAATGTGCTCCACCACTGAACCCTTTTTTTGAGATTTATCAATTGGCTAAAGAAGGTGTTGCTCTTTGTATCCTCATAATGTGCTATCATTTCCTCCGTAAAGATTGACCAAGTGAATTTTTTTTATGGAAGAAAAGCCATTGATACCACAAATGTTTCTTTTTTAATTATAAATTTGCAATGCATACCTTTTGTGTGTTTTTCACATTATTGAGATCAAAATATTGCTCAATCTGTAGTATCCATGTTATGGGATCCTTGCCATCAAACTTCCTCATATCGATATTTGGAATATGGTGGGTCTTCCATCCAACGTTCGAGTTTATGTAGTCACGATTAACATTTATTTTGTTCTCATCATGAGTTTCCTCTACTATCTTTTTTCCATTAGGAATCATTTCTTGTATCAACTTTGTCGAACCTTCCTTCAAACCTTCCATTAGATCATTCATCATGTCTTCCATGTTGTCTTTCATTTTTTCTTCTATACCATTAATCTTAGCTTCCACGCCTTTATTCAAACTATCCATATTAGCTTCCATGCCCTTCTTCAAACCATCCATCTTAGCTTCCACGCCTTTCTTCAAAACTTCCATTTCATTTTTTGTTGCTCTTTGTGAGAGTGAAATTTGGTGCACTTGCTCTTGTAATTTTGATATATCATGTTGCACTTTCTCATATTCACGAGTCAGAGTAGAGTATTTTGAGGGTTTGATGGGTGTTGAATTCTTTTTAGGGGGCATTTTAGAACCCAATACTGATATCTATGCTTCAATATGCCCTGGGGATCACTTCAAACTGATTTTTCAAGCAAGACTTATGCAATTTGCAAAAGAAAATTCACACATTTTTCTTGCTTTTGAGGAGCTCGATTTTGAAATCGAATTATATCTGTGATTTCAGATCTTCAATATCCGAAATTTGGTCCTGTAGTAGCCCTCTAAATCTTCTTTCGAATGCCATAGGTCTGACTTGATTTGGATGCTTCAAGACAAAGTTATGACCAATCTCCCACAATGACCTAATTATGGATTGGTTCAGTAGAGCAAACTTGTACAGTGTGCCACATGTCACCGTTTCTTCCTTCAGCTCTGTAATTGATACACAGGAAACTATAGTCCATGTAATTTCGACCACTTTTTACAGAATTCCAATATGATGTTCAGAGAGAGAGTTATGATGATTTTCCAAAGGTCACCTCTTTTAGATGAAATTTAGGAGCATGTAAAAACCCTAACTTCCACAGATCATATCTCTGAAAATATTGTGAAATAAGATCTAAAATTTTTACATGACGTTCCTCAGGATTTCGTCTTCGCATGGTAGAAATTTCAGCTTCTGAACCTTCGCAGAAAGAAAGTTATAGCGAAAATTCCACGATGTCCTGTTTGGAGCAGCAAAACCCTAGAATCCAAAGCTCTGATACCAAATGTTAAAACCAGCTCTAAAAATAGAAGAAAAGAGAAATCAACACCTCAGAAATAAGCCCATTCGAGGGGAAAACTTACTTTACATTACATAAATGAACAATTCTTGGATGATACAAATGAAAAAACCTCCTTCTATATATAGGAGTCCATGGGGTCACAATATAATCCTAGCCGACCTAATAATAATAATGTAAGGGCACAATAATAACAATATGTGGGTTACAGGGGTACAACAATAACAGTAAGGGGGCTACAATAACAACAATAAGGGACTACACTAGTAATATAGGGACCTAACATATGTGTTGGTTATTACAAGGTTAACATGCAAAATATATGCAGATGACAATTACACAATCCTGTATCGATCATGAATTCGATAAGCAATGTAAAAAAATAAACCACTGTAACAACAATGAAAGGATAGCAACCATCAATTATAAAATAATGACTAAATACACATCAAATAAGAATTTCAACAATCACATTAACTGTGACAACAATTAAAGAAATTTACGATGCAGTAAAAGAAATTAATCATACACATAAAATAGACAACACTTGGTCAGGAGAGCGGGCCCAACTCCCTGATCATGGCTGTGGTATAATAAAAAACTCACGTAAGAACCAAAAAGATGAATTGCATTAACTTGAACAAAAAGTCATGTTATAGATTCTCAATTCTCTCATTAGCCAACCCCCGATTCCCAGCTCCGTGTCCTCTCTTATACAAATGATTATAGTGATAGTTCATGAAATTACGACAACTATTGCATACATTTTTATAGTGGTTATGATAGACAAAACTGAATGACAAAGATAGAAGAGGAAGGGATATGGAGCTGTTCCACCATTGCAGTTCTGTTGCAACATAGCATTGCCATCTTAATAAATTTCCTTGGAATTGAGAACTTGGTCATCCGACCTTCGAATCTGCAAGAATAGCGAAATTAGCAAGCCACCTAGGTAATAATCCCAATGACTATGCTTCATTGACTAAATAATCCATAAAGACATGATAAAGTGTATACCTGTGCACTTTAAGACATAAATTGAATGTTAATTGTACAAATGGAGAAAGGAAATAGGATAGAATGGAAGGAAAATATGTGCAAGTTTAGCTCCCAACAGGTTTTATGCTCAAGTCATTTGTTACTAGATCGAGCATTCGTTTAATTCTTTTAGGGTTTACATAAGTCAAAGAGTCTTTGTATTATTTTAAAATACCCTTTGACACACTTGTATCAAAAAAGAAAAATTATTTTATATTTTCAAAATGTGTAGAAGGCTCCCAAGACCAATTCGGCCAACCTATGTGAAGTTGACCTATAGAGGGCTAATAGAGCATCTTGGAAGGCTATAAAAAAGTGGAACTTGAACCTATTAGGAGACACATCGAGCACATTCTTCTTGAGTTCATTCTGTGGTTGAAAAGAAAGAGCGAAGATATTAGAAGAATAGAAGAAGTCTAGAAAAAGGAGTGACAAGCTTTAGACGAATTCGGATCTCTGAAATATATTTATGCAACTCTCACATGCAAAGTATAATTGGGTTTCTAGGTTCTTCCCTGGTCCAAAAATTGTAGAAGGTGTTACAAATCCTTTGTGGATAGACGAAAGGATAGAAAAGCCTTGGTTTGCTTCATTTCTCTTGGAATATATTGTTCTTATCTTGAAGAATAAGTATTGGTGGCTGGATTGGAGCCTCTATACTGTGTTCATCTTTGTAAGCTTGTGATTTTCATTGTTTGGCAATTGTCTTGAGGATAAGAACACAATAATAAAGAAGAAGTAATAATAACATCACAAGAAATTGTCAAGTTAAGAGAAATAAATTTAATAAAAGAGGTAATGTTGATCTAATGGATTTCTCAACAATGATATGTCAAATACATCATCCCGCAAGGCAGTGTGAAACATTTTATTTTTATTTTTTAGAGAAGAACGCGATGAGTAGGATTCAGGCTTACACGTAATGGATATCAGCATGTACCAATGCATAATTTTTTACTCGTTGAGTGAGTCAAATGAGTCGGTCCATTAGTTGAATCCCAATTAAATAACTTTATCTGTGAAAAGGAGAAGAGCAGGTTGATGTGAATAGATGCATTGTCTCTTATCCAATCTCAAAGGGAGAATGGGACCCATTAACGATGAGGAGTCTTGGCGTTACTTTCCTGGCATTTACATAAACTGGTGGATATAAATATTTTAGGGTATAACAGACAAGGATGACAAGTAAATCATTTTTTTTTCTCTGAATAATGCTAATTCTATTTATATAACATACTGGTACAAAACTGCCTCAACTTCAGCTGTGTGAGCCTGAACGCTGGGCTTGATAGCCATGATTTACAAAAAATCTGGACTGCCCTGAGTGGGAAACCAATCCTTTAGGAAGAAGTCTAGCTGCCCTTGTAAGGGAAACCGGCCCATTGTCCATGCAATTTAACATAGCAGAAATAAACATACTAAAATAGCATTCAGCTTTTACAGTTGAAGAGTAATACAAAGAAACAAAAAATCTCCCAAGATGATTGAGCAATAGTACCGATGTAGGTCGAGGGTCGCGAGGTTCACTGATCATGAGCTGGGGATGGCGACTCCTCCACAATTCTGCACCAGTACTCGTCCCTTCTATCATCATTGTCTTCATTGGGCGCGCTATCCTTGTTGACGACATCCACCTGCATGTGTTCCTTGCACTGGTTGGAATGCACAGTTCCTGTCGGTGCCTCAGAGTTCAAAGATTTGTCCTTAACCGGAGTGGGATGGGGGCAGGGCGCAGGGGAGGTGGTATGGCTAACCGAATCTTCTCTGAGGGTGATAGTGACAAAAGTGGTGATGACGGGCCTGTCAAGAGAGCATTCGAAGCGGAATTCCGCTCTCTGGGAGGACAAACGAAGGGGAAGACTGGCAGACGCACGGGAGGCAGGGGAGACGACAGGCATGGGAGGTTCAACAGTGGGAGGCGGGTGGACTGGGAAAAATGCACATGCCCAACTTGACGAGCTCAGCCTCTCAGACTGCGTGTTTTTGGGTAATGACCCCACGAGACATCCTCAGAGGAGGAGTCAGAGTCGGAGCTGGTAGAAGGTGGAGAGCGGGTCGCACGACCCCTGCTAGCGCCACGACGACACCTCATCCTATGACGGAGCCGCGACATGGATGCAGAGGCGAGATGGTAAGGCCTGAGACAAGGAGAGCAGGCAAAATGCAAAGGCGACCAACAAGAATCGACAGACTGAGCACAAGAATGGGATTTCGAACAACAAAAAGCAATTTGGGTGAAGTGGTGGCCCGACAGTGTCTCCAGACAACCAAGAAGCGTGCAGCGACGTCCTATTTGAGTGCGAGCGCTTGGCTCAACACATGTAGGAGGGCAGACTCGACACAGAGGAGGCGGGGAGCTGCAATCGGCACAGGAGCAAGCTGAGCAACCATAAACAAACGCCATCACAAACCAGATGAGTAAAGCAGGGTGGTGAAAAAGCTGGGCAAGTGAAGTTAATGCCATGCGAGTTGGCGGATTTAATGACGCGTTAATGGAGTTGCAGGGGGCCATACGGCCACCCCACGCGAGCTCCATCGGGAGTCTCCAAGGGACTGACGTCCCATCATCCATAACAACCATCCGCATCTAGAATTGTGCGATCTTTATGCACCAACATGGTGCAATTATGCAAAATGTCTCTTTCATGGATAATGTTAAGGGGGCCATGATTGAGAGTGTTGATACTATTTGCTCCAAGATTGGCCAAGAGATCTGCAACTTTGTTACCTTCTCGCTTGACATGGGTAAATGAGACTGCCTGGTTATTTTTTTAACTAGTTGCCTATCAAATCAATTTTGGCTGCCATACGCCAGCTAGTGGCCACCTTAGCTGTGTTGGTGCCCCAGAGGAGTTGATTGGCCATATTGATGAGAATTTGTGTATCCCCTTCAATTATGGTGGGGGGAAAAATTATAGTGTTGAATTAGACACAATCCTTGCCAAAGCCCTTCCAGCTCGGCCGAATTATTATTGTCCCATCCTATTGAGCCATAATAAATAGCCAGGGTGTCCCCCTTAGAGTTCCTGAAGATGCCTCCGAACCCTGCTTGTCCTGGATTGCCTCTTGAAGCTCCGTCGAAATTTAATTTTACCAGCTCTGTTGGTGGAGGAGACCAATGTAGAGGAATTTCAAGAGTATTCCTGCTTCTGGAGGTGGGAGTAGGCGTGATTTTAAGTTGCCAGTTCTCCCAAATGGCGATTTCCTTTGGCTGTTTGGGGAGGTCTTCTTCCTGCCAGGAATGTAGAGCAAGGGATTCTTGGAGATTATTGTTGAAGATGCTCCAAATGTTTTCCAGAGGAGTGGTTTGGCTTTTGAAAATTCTCTTATTTCTCTCCTTCCAAAGAGACCATAGGAGTAGACTTGGGATGAGTTGCCAAAGGGTGTTGAGAAGGGCACTGTTGTAAGGATGCTTAGGCCAGTTGCGAATGATATTAGTTATGCCCCTAGCTGGCTTACTTCTTTGGCAGCGGAAACTGATTTTCTCCCAAAGAGTGTTGGCCAGAGAACAGGAGACCATAAGGTGTTGAATTGTTTCATTACTTTGGTTACAATCGGGACTTTGAGAGGGTCCAAAGAACCCCCTTTTAATCAGGTTGTCCCAAGTGAGTATTCTTCTGTGACTAAGTAACCAAAGGAAGGTAGAGACTTTTGGCCAAATACTTGGAGCCAAAATTAGCTGCCAAAGAGGGTCACGGGGGAGAGGCACCGGATGCATCAGAGTATAGGCCTCCTTCGTTGAGAACATACCTCTTGTCGTGTATCCCCATCTAAGAATGTCTGGATCCTCCAAGCATCTGATTTTCCTGTGTTGAAGCTCTTCGCTGAGGGCCTCCCAAGTAGCTTCTTGAGCTTGTGGAGCTATATGAGGTGGGTGCTTCCATTGCCTGAACTCATTGCAACTTGTGGGTAGCCAGAACTGACTAACCTTGTCTTCCACGGAATCGGTTATATTACCGATGTTGATTTGAGTGAGAGTGTCAGCTAGCTTTGGGTTTTTCTGCCAAGAGTCCATCTAGAATCTAGCCGTATTGCCATTACGAACTTCCCAGAAGCTGTGTTGCTGTATAAGCGCACAATGTTGTTTAGCCACATTCCAGACAAGTGAGCCTGTTTGGCGTATTTGGCTGTCCATAATTTGGCCCATGGCGTGTGTGGACTTGATAGCCATTTCCACCATATGCGAGCTCCCATGACTTCATTGCTTTGAGTTGGGTTTTTGAGTCCAAGTCCCCCCGCTTCTTTTGGAGTGCAGACTATGTTCCAGTTGACCAAAGCCCATTTTCGATTCTGACCAGAGGACCCCCAAAGGAACTTACTTTGCAAAGTTTTTATCTATTTGAGGACCCATTTTGGAGCAGCTAGAGCTGAGAAGAGATAAAGAGGCATGGATTGCAGCACTGCTTTGATGAGAGTGAGCCTACTCGTCAGATTGAGTGCCCTAAAGGTCCAAGAGGATAGCCGAGCTTCTAATTTTTCTAGGAGAAGGTTCCGGGAAGAGTGCTTGATGGCAGAATCAATGAGGGGCGCACCCAGGTACTTAGCAAGGAGAGACGCGATGGAGAACCCCAGAATACACGCAATGTTTGCTTGCGTTTGGGGAGGTGTATTGAAAAAGAAAATCTGGGATTTGGAATCATTGATGGACATACCAAAGGCTTTAGAGAAAAGGTTCAAGATAGCCTTAAAGGAACGAGATTCTTGGATAGATGGGTGGCCAAAGAGCATGTTATCATCCACGAATTGTTGGTGGGTGGTAGTAGGGGAATCGTGAAGGGAGATGCCTCTCAATTGCTGGGTGTGGATGGCATTATGAATCAACCTACCGAGGCCTTCAGCCATGAGAACAAAGAGGAAGGGGGAAAGAGGGTCCCCTTGCCTAATACCTCTCAAGGGGGAGAATGGAGGAGAGGGAACCCCATTAACCAGGATGGAATAAAAGGTGGAAGTTATGAGATTCATTATCCATCTTATCCACATCTGATCAAAGCCCAAAGCACCCAAAATCTGCTGAATGTAATTCCAACTTAATTTGTCGAAGGCCTTGGAAAGATCAATTTTTCAGAGCATACCTGCCTTCTTGCCTACCTTTAAGGAGTGGATAACCTCATGAGTTAAGATTATACCATTCAAGATTTGACGTCCTTCCACATAGCCAGTCTGTTCGGGCAAGATTAGAAGCGGAAGAAGAGGCTTGAGTCGATTGGCTATGACCTTAGAAATAACTTTATAGATCACATTGCAAAGAGCAATGGGCCGGTACTTTTCTGGTGTGCTTGGTTGCTCTTCTTTTGGTACCAGCGCAATGAAAGTTACGTTAAGAGAGGGGAGGAGCCAGTGTTTTGCCCTTGATTCCTCCACTAGCTGCCAAACTTCTATCTTGATGAGATCCCAGAAGTGGTGAAAAAAGTTAGAAGTAAAGCCATCCGGGCCCGGAGCTTTGCCATCCTTAGATTGTGCCATTGCTGTTTCGACCTCCAGAAGGGTAAAAAGGTGCAATAGCATCTGATTATGCTCGGCCGTTACCAACTTGGGAATCAGCTGAGTTATTTTATCAATGGCCGGTTGTCTATCTATTGGGAGCTCTTGCTGGATGCCTTTAAAGTGTTCCAAAAGCACCTGCTCAATATCTTCATGTTTCTCCACACGCTCTCCTTGCTGATTGGTGATGTGATTGATGCGATTCTGCATTCTTCTTTGTACCGTTGAGCCATGAAAGAACTTTGTATTTCTTTCTCCCTCCTTTAGCCAGCGAATTCTTGATTTTTGCCTCCAAAGAATTTCCCCTTGTTTGTATCTTTCATCCAGCTGCTTCTGTAGGTCTTGTTCCTTAGATGTAAGGAGTTATGTTCTTCCCTCATTGATGATTTCTTATTGTACTTCTGCCATTTTATGCTCAAGGACCTTTTTCTCCTGAAGTATGTTTCCAAAAACTGAGTGGTTCCAATATTTGAGTTGGTATTTGAGGTGCTTGAGCTTTTGCTGGAACTGGTACATTTTTTAACCTTTTGGCGGGATGAAGCTCTTCCAAGTAGAGTAGACCATGGATTTGAAGGAGGGGTGGGTAAGCCAGAAGGCCTCAAATTTGAAAGGTCGTTTCAAATGGGTGCCAATGCTTTGCCACTGAAGCGAAATGGGCCAATGATCCGAACCTGCCAGAGGTAGTATGGAAGCAAAGAGGTCCACCCCCACATGAACGGCATTATCCGAGATGAGAAATCGATCCAATTTCGAGGCTATTTGTTGACCTCCCGTTCTTCTGTTGTTCCAAGTAAATATGCCATTTGAAAAAGGTAGGTCAATGAGCCAGCTATTGTTGATAAAATCTTTAAAGTGGGAACATTCCGGTTCCAATATTGGCCTTCCTCCTGTCTTTTCTTCCAGAGGGTTTCTTATTGTGCTTTCTGCAAGGAGGAGCTTTGGTGAACCCATCTGCTTCCATCTTGTCTTCTGCCTCTTTATTGAGGGACTGAGAGTTGAGAGGGAAGTCTCTGAACAGATGCCCATGGGCATGGAACCTACGACATCTGAATGGGACATGTTCATAATCTAAAGGTTGAATCCATTCAAAATCATCATGAAACAGACTTACCGCATCTGGTAGGGCTTTGTCCAAATGCATGTATACACAGATTCTCACATAAGAGGTATATCTTCGGAGCTTGGTCTCTTCCGCTATCTTGATGAACTCTCCCAACCCCATGCCAATCTCTTGGAGTGAATCCTCATCCCAATATTCAAGCGGCAACGAGTATAAGCGTATCCAGACTGGAGCCCAGTTGAAATTTTCTTTGTCTGGGTTGAATCTTTCAATCCAGTTCCTGAGATATAACCCAGCCGAGTTGAAAAAATAAGGTCCTCCATCCATTACTGTATTTCGATCCTCGATGCAGTTGAATATGGCGGTGAAGAAGTCTTTCGGCCCAAGCTGGAGTGTAACATGTCCCATGGGCTTCCATTTGGAAGCAATCCATCCTTGCAGCGCTTTTTCAGTTGGCCAGAAGCTAATGAATTTTCCGATGAGAGTATGGTCCCTCATATACTGGATCTGAGCGTTTATACGATGGATCGGCAAATTGATCTTGGGTCTTTCTGGTGCAATGGGTTTGCATGTGGAAGAAGTGGCAGCAGGCGCGTTCGGCCATTTCTCTGAGGTCGGCGCCTGAGATGCTTCATTCCCCTGCTCCTTGTCAGCATAAACTTTATTTTGGTCAGAGGTCATGTTGATCCCCTCCTCATTTGCAGGGGGAGGCTGGCTGCCCCCCCGTTACTGTTTCCATGCCTAAGCGCAGAACCCCGATGCGTGACTTGGATAGGCGCAGACAGGGCTCAGCAACGCTTCAAAGGCTGTTAGGGTTTCTCCATTGCAGTGGTAAAACAAACCCTAGCAGAGCGCCTTCGATCTCTATGGCTCAGTCCCTAATGAGTAAATGATTGAAACAAATGTACCAATCAATTTTTTATCTAAATGGACTCGTGTGGGGCTTTGATACATCATCCCATAAGAGAGATCTCGGAAGGAATACAAGGTGTGATTTAGGAAAAGAGTCGAGGTAATCCTGTTGGGCCACGTATTAATTGAGAAGTACATGAACGCGAATATTTTAATAAATGCATGTATAATATATACAAACAACATATAACCCAATTTGAATAGTTTGATTAAGTCTTAGCTGTAGTTATTCTTGGCCATAGGGCCTTATTATTTTATTTTTTCAATAAAACAAAGACCAGTCAAAATTTATCAAATAAAAAGGCTTATTTAAACTTTAAAAAGGGATATTACACACCAACACTAACGATAAATTTAAAAGGTTACCCGTTATTATTATGGTAATAATAATCTAAAAATGGGGGGTTTTTGTTTACTACAATAGTTCCCTAAGGACTTCTATCTCCTTCTCTAGTTTTTCCTCTTCCTTTTTTTCTTCAACTTCCTCTTATTCCTCTACCTTTTCTCCCCCCTTCTCCTCTTCAGCCTCTTCTCTCGTAGAACCATGCTTTGTTGTGTCTCCATTCTCTAGTAAGGTTTGGGCTTGAGTTTCAAGGAAAGCTTCCTTGACCATATCTACAAAAATTTTCCATGACACAAGGTTTTGGATATGCTTGAGAGAATATATGATAATGAGAATTATGAGCCCATGATGAGCTATGTTGAAATTGAAAATGGCACCATAGGGGGCTTCTGATTTAATTTTCCCTTAATTAAATTGGAAGAAATTTGTAATTTCATCTCATGACAACTTGTATTAGTTAAATGAGTAAGGAAGACTTACTTAGCTTAATAAATTCGAGTTGAGGGTCAGATATGAGGAATTTAGAGTTCTCCCATGATTTTAGGGGGTCCATATACAATTATTTATGAGTTGTAATTAGTTAACTCAATTATTTGAGTTAAAATAAGTTTAACTAGTTCTCTAACTGAGAGATGAGCTTGTGAGAGGTCCAGTGAATTAACTATGATTTAATTCACAAGTAGTGATCAATAATTTAAATGATAATTCACTACAAATAGTTTTTTCATGTCAGTTCTTAGGAAGGCCCAATTGAGATTGAGGTTAAAGGGAAGAATACTATCAGTTGTATAATTAGAAAATTGTACAGGTCATGAGTGAGGACATTGGGAAGGCTTGAACGTATTTTTAAATAATTATTTGAGATTTTCCTAATTAATAAGGGCTCAATTAGCCCCATAATGTGTAAGGTAGGTCAGGCCTAGGCAAGAAAAAGGTTAAATATTGGACCAAACTTGCTTAGATAGTATAAAAAAAACTGTTGTGTTGTGGACAAAATTGAAAGTTCAAGGATGGATCCTTCAATGTGATATATATATATATATATATATATATATATATATATCAAATTTGGCGTGACATTCCTTGTTTCACATTAAGGTGTAGATCTAAAAGGAAACCGACCAATTTTTTATTTTGATAGAACATGAAAGCACGGAAATGGTGGTTGATTTTGCTAAGAGAAAAGGGTTTATGTATCCCTTTTTTAATCTTAATAAATATTAAGCAAAGTGCATGTGACTAGCAAGGATCAACCATGAAACAACGATGTAAGAATGCGAGTAGGGTTTCAAAAGTGACATTACTAATTTGCACACTGACAATAATATCATGGATTTTTTCCTGAGGTTAGCTATATCCAAGGCTCTTGTGGATTGATTATGGTTTTAGGCTTTCATTGGACGAGTTAACCAAATTTAGAATTTATCTTGAAATATGTGTAATTAAACCCTTGTAAACACAAACAACTAGAAACTAATCATGTGATTAAATAGTTAGGGAGAGATTAATAGGAGACCAATAGATTTAATAAGAACTTATGCATGGTGTTATGTTTCATAACATAGTTCGAGCACGAAAAGATTTTCTTTTTCTTGCATGCAAGAGTGTAAAGAACTGTCTCTACAAAAAATATTATTATTTGGTAAAATACTAGGTCTATGTGCCTAAGGAAACTCTCAAGGGCTCTAACCTCTAGAGTGTGAATGAATAGTGTCAAGGGAATAATTTAAAGAACACAAATATTGAAAAAAACTCAATCTTTTCATTTCCCTTCCAATTATCAAAGAGAAACAATAAATTCACGATGGAAAGAAACTAGTGGTGGAAATATCTCGACAAATAAACTGTAAAGAAAGATTATAGACTAAAGTTCCAATACCATGCCAAGCAACAAGAACCAAAAAGATAAAGGGAGGAAAATGTGGGAATCGACACATATAATTATCAATTTCAGAACACTAGAAGACCCATTAAAGCATACTTGTGAAATTAGTGAGTCGAGGGCTAGAAATATTATTTACAGCGAATAAAATCCACATCATTTTCTCTTTTCTACAGTTCAATGACCCTTTGAATTTCTCCAGAATAGATGACCATACAAAATGACAGAGCTTTTTTCAAGAACTCACGAAGGAAGAATGGAGACAAAGGTAGAAAACCGAAGCAAATCCATAGTGGAGTAGTAAATATAGGTGAGTGAATCAAAGGAGGCGAGTTAATGCTATTGAAAATTATGATGTAGGAAGGTATATTATAATATAAAATTGTGTCAAGCCATCAGTGTTAGAAATTAAATAACAGAGTAGTGGAACACATCAAATATTTTGGAAACACAAACACATAAAACCATAAAACAAGAGAGACAAAAATATATGTGGTTTACCCAATTTGGGCTACATCCAAAGAGAAACAACTAGCATTTCCTTTTATATTATCTATCAAATTCAAGGGATACAACCTACAAAAATTCCACTGTAACTTCCTCTCCACTCTCACAAAATCTCCTATTTTTTTCTCAAATAGAATAATACATAGTCGTAATACAACTCATATAAACCAACGGTTGCCTTCTAGGGTGAAAAAACATAAATTAACGTAACTTCTACCATCATATATTTTGCTTAATGAATGACCTATATTGACTACAAAATTACAATATTTTGCATGGAAACTTTAATCCAAAATTTTCTTTTGGGGGAATTTCCCAGAACCCCCTCCAAATGGGGGGAATAAAGACACCACTAGTGGCACTGATGGGGGAACAAGCCCCCAATACCCCCTGTGAAGGACTGAGATCCAACCACGCCTAAAATAAATACCTCTGAATTAGAAATATAATTAGGCTCCACACCCAAAAAACATGCTAAGTCATATGACGAGAAGGTATAAAACAATAAGAATAAGCCAACATGGAGGAGTTGAAGACAAATGAGAAGCGAGTTAGAGGAATGGAACATATGGGGTAATATGAATTGATGAATACATGAACTAAAGGCATAAAAGCCATTTCAACATAAAATATAAGTTACAATTGTTGGAAATACTGAGGGCGGGTGGGGGTTGAATCAATATTTCTTATGAATTAACACTTTTAATATTTCCAGAGCATTAGTTAATCTTAAATTATTTTTGATGTTTATCTAGTAACAACAGTAAACAATAGAACATAATAGGCACACGAATTTTAGGTGGAAAACCCCCTCCGGGTCAAAAACCACCGAATGCTTTTTTAATAAATTATTTAATATTTAGCCCCAACTGAAATGAAATGTACAACTTCCTAGAATTATAGAAAAACGTTCTTCTCTAGCTCCCACTGGAAGGACGCCCCAATGCCTTGGTTTCTTCAATAATCAACTGAATGGATGCCCCAACATCCTAGACCGACCTACCACCCTGAAGTGTTCGCAGGCTGGAACCTGTAGGTGACTCCATGCACCAACCTAGCACCTCCCTGCCATCCTATAATGATAAGAAATAAGACAAGAGTGTGTAATCCTGTTCCAGGGACAATAATCCATGATACAATATGATTCACAGTGATTTTCTTGAACTAGACCAATCACCCAATCACACTATGACCTGCAACCCAACCATAACATTATCCAAAAATGACACTTATACCTCCCAACAATGCCTCTCCAAATCTAGGCAGATTGACTCTTTTACAATAATGACTCTTTTACAATTTTACAATGATTATTATTACAATACTGTCTTTTGACATGACCTAATACTTGACTTGACACTACTTCTTTGAACACTAGTAGCTGCTGAGGTATTGTTGTGCTTACATCAAGTAATGGTACTTTGGCGTGGCATTATCCTTCTAGTATGTGTCTGAGTTGTCCTCTTGTGCCTCCTTCCTGCACATACATTAATGAACAAGACCAAAACCAATATAAAAACAAAATACTTACACTGCCCAGCAAACCATATGTCAGAGAAATATTCAAAATTAAATGTAGATACGTTCAACATTTATGAACAAAACCCAATCAAACATACATACAAAATACTTACACTGTCCTGCAAAATCACATGTCAAAGATTATATTCAAATTAAAATTCAAACACTAATCATACAATACCTTGTTGTAGCAGACTTACCCTTGATTGTTGATGTGTAGTTCTTATTGTAGTGATCCTTGAATGCATATTTTTTCTTTCCTTCTAGAAGCTCGATATTGAATCTATTATATCTATGTAATTTCGGATCTCCAAGGTATGAAATTGCGCCCTCTAGTAGCCCTCTGAGTCCTCTTTCCAACCCCACAGGTCTGATCAATATTGGATTCTTCAAGAAATAGTTATGCCCAATCTCCTATGATGACATGATTATATATTGGTTCAGTAGAGCAAACTTGTACGAAGTGCCACAAGTCACTGTTTCAACCTTTGGTCCTGAATCTGATATCCAAAAAACTACACTCTGTCCTCTTTTTGTCACTTTTTCATAAAATTGTATCCAATGCTTAGAGATAAATTTATGACAATTTTCCCAAGGTCACCTGTTTGACATGAAATTCGGGTGCCTGCAAAAACCCTAACTTCCCAGATCATATCTCCAAAAATATTGTGAACGAATATCTGAAATTTTTCCACGTTCTTCATCAGGATTTCAACTCAAAAATGGGTTTATTTTTCAGCATCTGAGGCTTCGCAGAAATTTTTTTATAGCGATAATTCCATAGCAAAATCCTTGCATCAGGAGGATATGAGGGTCAAAATTTATATAAATTCTTAGGTTGAGAGGGTCTTCAACAAGTGAACGTTGGGGGATTTTAGTAGTTAAAAAATTGATTAATTATTGACTATTCAATGACTACAACCAATTATTAGTGTCATGCCATAACCCCGTGGGGTTTTAGCCCACTAACTAGGGTTACTAACTTCAAACACGGATATATCTCAAATCGTGAAGAATTATGTGGCGTGCCATATATCAACAGAAACATCTCTACAAGTAGAAACCATCCAAAATATCCTTGACTCAGAATAGAGTAAGTTATCAAGTCAAAATTCCCATGCAAGGTCGAGGTAGCCCCTAGTATTGCTTGGGTTGACACTAGTGACAACCACTGATCAATAATATCCCCCTTTGGCATTGATGGAAACACAAGTACTGCCCCTACGATCATGACACATCTTCCTAAGACATTCTCTCCCCCTTTGTCATCAATGAAAAAGGTAACTCACCCTGACAAACGTCATCCTGCGGACTTGTACACATCTCAACTCCCCTTTTTTTACTTAGTTAGATAAGAAAAAGAGTCTAATGGAACTTGGGAGAATCTGAAGCTTTAGGCGAAGATACTCAAATGCTTCACGAGGTAATGGTTTGGTAAATATGTCAGCAATTTGTTCCTTTGTGCCAATATATTCAAGCTTGATATTCTTTTCGTGACATGCTCTCTAACTAAATGATATTTGATCAGAATTTTCTTTGTTTTGGAATGCATCACAGGAGTCTTGAAGATACTGATGGCACTGGGGTTATCACAAAATATGAGAATATGCTCATCAAACTTGACTTGAAGATCTTGCAAAGTTTGCTTCATCTAGAGAACTTGAGTACAACAAGTTGCTGCCATGATATATTGTGATTCTGCTGTGGATAATGAGATTGAAGACTGATTTTTACTTAACCATGAAACAAGGCAACCACCTAGATAGAATGCTGCTCCACTGGTACTCTTTCAATCATCATCTGTCCAATCTGCATCTGTATAAGCTTGAACAATGTAAATTTTGAAATGGGAATGGAAACAAGTACCTACTTTTTTGAGGTAGCAAAAAAGTAATCCGATTTTGAAAAGTGCTTTTCTAGAATAAATTTTGTTTTTTGGGAGCATGTTTTTGACACTTTAAATTTTCTTATGTATCATTTTTTGTTTAAATGTTAGTGATTTTCATGTTAATTTTAAAAAGTGTTGATGCAACATTGACCCCTTTTTTTAGAGGGCTTATTTTTTAGACTTTAAATTTTCTATTGTATTAAGTCTCAATTTTTTTTTTTTAAATGTTGATGATTTTCATGCACATTTTGAATAACATCTACATTTATTTTTTTAAAGACATTTTTGACACTTCAAATCTTCATGTGTCCTAGGTATACACAATTATTTTTTAAATGTTGATTATTTAACAAATTTTCAAGTTTTCTTATATCTCTTAGTGCGTTTCGTCCTAAGATATTAGTTTTTTAAGGGTTTTTCAAACATATGTTTTTTTGTTTTTCTTTGCAATGTTTTTTTTTTTTAATAATAAAATTTTAATTTTTTATTGCAAAATAAAAAAATAATAACATTAAAAATATGTAAAAAATTCAAATATAAAATTGTATATGAAAAGACAAAAAAAACATTAAAAATGTTTAGAAAACAAAATTTACTTAAAAAAAAATACATATTTCAAAACACACATAATTTAAAAAAAATAGAAAATTAAACCCCAAAAAAAAATATAGAACAATTTTACATAATTAAAAAAAACCATATATATATATTTTTAAAAACCTTAAATTTAAACTAAAATATAAACAAATTATAATAAAAATTTAAAAAACATATAACAAATTACAAAAACATATAAAAAAAATTAAAAAATGAAAATCACACTTTCGAATTAAATTTAAAATAATAAAAATAAAAATAAAAAACAAAACTAGAAAAACAATTTTAAAAATCGTAACTAAAAGAATTAAGAAATAATATATATATATATATATATATATATATATATATATATATATATTTTGCTGTCTAGCTGTAACTCCCACGACCGCCCAACTCGGCGGCCGAGCGGCCACAACTGACCGGCCGAGCCTAAAGGCAAGGCCAGCGGCCTATGGCCACTTGGCCACGGGGCTGGGTGTCTGTGGGAACCGCTGCCATAGCTCCCATGACTGCCTAGCCTGGCAGCCCACTGAGCCCAAAGGTAAGGCCAACCGGCTGTCGGGCTAGGCGACCGTGGGAGCTGTGCAGGTGGTCGTGGGAGCTGTGGCCACAGCTCCCACGACCGCCTGGCCAGGCGGCCGAGCAGCCATAGGGGGCAGGCCGATTAGTGACAAGTCCCATGACCGCGCAGTGCGGCGGTCGAGCGACCACACTGGGTAGGCCGATTCTTAGAATCGACCTGCCCCCTGTGGTCACTCAGCTGCTGGGCTAGGCAACATAATTTTTTTTATTTACTTTTTTTAAAAATTTATCTTTTTTTTTAATAATTTTTTTTACTATTTTTAAAGTGATTTTTAATTTTTTAATTTTTTTTATTATATTTTTATTATTATTTCTTTAGGTTTTTAATTTAAATGTAAGGTTTTTTAACAAAAAAAATTATGGTTTTTTTTTTAAAAATCATTCAAATTGTTTTTTTTTTTTTGGTGAATCTTCTATTTTTTTTTTAATTATTTGTGTTTTAAAATATTTTTTGTATTTTTATTACATTTTTATAGTTTTTTTAGTTTTTTTTAAAGTTAATTTTGTTTTTGGATACTTTTTTTTATGTTACATTTGTTTTTTTTGTCAATTTCACATATATATTTTTTTTTGTATTTTTTTTCATGTTCTTATATATATATATATATATATATATATATATATATATATTTATTTGGCCATGTTTTTTAAATTTTTTTATGTTCTAATAACTTCGATAGAAGTGCATAACTAGTTTTAGTTAGGGAAGCATCCAAGCTTATTAACATAGATATAAAATGAGTAATGTTTGATCAATACAACTTTGGTAGAAGTGCGTAGCTAGCTCCAGTTAGGGAAACATCCAAGCATGTTAATATAGATAGAAAATGGCTAATGCATGATACTCAATCGACTAAGCACGTGTTATCTACTTCTTATTACTTTTTTGTGTGTTTCTTTTTGCTTTTATTTTTCTCAATAATTTTGTTTTCATGTTTTTAAAATTTTTTTGTTTAAATATATATTTTTATTTACTTATTATTAGTTTTTTGTAAGCTAAGTAGGACTACATCTTCATCATCATGTCTAAATACATCACCCTGATTGGGGCGGGGAATTGAAGCGGTGACTTCACATCAAGGAGTGCGTAAACATCCCACCCAATCACCGTCTATTCAAGACCCCCTGAACTTTATTTACTTATTATTATTTTTTAAACTTTTGTGTGTGTGTGTGTGTTTTTTTTTAATTTTCAATGTTTTAATTTTTGTTTTCTTTTATATTTTTTAGTTTTATATATTTATTTATTATTTTGTTTTATTTAATTTTTTCTTATAGGGTTCGGGTTGATCCTCGGCTACCAACCTCATCTCATTATCTGTCATTTTGATTGTTGATTTTAAAGTTCTCATTGTAAAAGATCGAGTTCGCCCGCACAATGTGTCAATTTCATCATTGATATTTAATTTTTCATTTCAATGGGTCGAGTTTTCCTATATTGTGTGTCAATTTGATGGTTGCCTTTTAATTTTTTTTTGCAATGTGTCAGGCTAAAAATTTAAAGTCATCATATTTTTATCATTTAAAAAAGAAAATCCTCCTGGAATACTCACTCTTTCATTCAGGTGTTCATTTTAAAAGTTGTTTTAGTCAAATTTTTTCCATAATGTCTTGGTTGAAAAATTGTCAAAATTTAAAGGTTTTCCAAAATTATAGTATTCCAGCATCAACATTTTTTTAGGTTGTTTTTTCATGTTTTTTTGGAGTTTTTTGGTTAGAGTTCCCGTTTTGAGTTTATAGTTCCCGTTTCAAAGTTTACGTTATTCTTGGATAACTAAATTATTCCCTTTGGGATACCATAAACCATATTTTGCTGTGCCCTTACAATATTAGAGAATTCTTTTGACAACAATAATATGAGATTCTTTTGGTGCTTCTTGGAATCTTGCTACTTGTCCAGTTGCCTGCATTACGTCTGGCCGAGAAGCTGTCACATGTAAAAGACTACCAATCATAGATCTATACAACCTCTGGTCCATATTATTTGATGAATCTTCTAAACTTAACTTGCAACCTGTTACCATTGGGGTAAGGGCATGCTTGCAATATTCCATCTTGAATTTATTGAGCATTTCCTTGATGTACTTGATTTGATATATAAACATTCCTTGATGTATTTTTGAGATATCTAAAGCCCTAAAAAATATGTCATCTCACCAAGTAGAGACATTTCAAACTCACTTTGCATCTTTGTGGCAAATTTTTTACTTAAGCTGTCATCATTGCTTCCAAAAAAATATAACGTCCACATATACCTCGATAATTGTTAGGTTATATTCATCTAATTTCACATAGATATTGTTCTCGATGCTTCCGTTCTTGAATCCTTGTTGATGTAGATATCCATCAAGATGAGTTGACCAGCCTTTAGGAGCTTGCTTGAGACCATATAGTGGCTTCTTTAATTTGCAGACATAGTCTTCCTTTTCAGAGCGCAGAAAACCTTCGGGTTGTTCAATGTAAACTTCTTCTTCCAATTCACCATTTAGAAAGGCTGACTTAACATCCATTTGGTAGACCTAAATATTTCTCAAACATGCATAAGTGAGAAAAGTTTTGATAGCTTCCATTCTGTCAACGAGAGAAAATGTTTCTTCAAAATCAATTCCTTCAACTTGTGCACATCCTTTGCAGGCTAATCTTGCCTTATTATTGGTAACGTATCCACCCTCATTCAATTTGTTTCTGAAGACCCATTTCATTCCAATAACATTTTTATCCCTTGGTCGTGGAACCAATTCCCAAGTGTCGTTTTCCCAATTTGTTCTAGTTCTTCATTCATAGCTGCTAACTAGTGTTCATCTTGACTAGCTTCCTCAAAATTATTAGCCTCAAAAGTTGCTAAAAAATCAAGGTGGGCTTGTTATGATGAATGAAGCTGTCAATTTATTCTAGTTCCAGTTCCTTCATTTATGTTGCTGATGATTTGATTTGACGAATGATTCTTTTGACACCATTCTTTTAAAGCTTTTGGAGAATTTTCTTGCACATCCTACTGATCATTTCTTATTTCCTCTTGGTTGACTATTCTTTCCTTATTTAATTGGTCTTGTTTTGGAGCTTCTTCTTCATCCTTCACAGATTCTCCCTCAGATCCCTCAGATTTTCTTTAAGGGACAATCTCATCGTCACCCTTTGTAACACAATCTTCATCAAAAGTAACATTTATGATTTTCAGTATTTGTTTTCGCTTCAGATTGTAGCATCTATAAGCCCTCCTTTTGCGTGAATAACCAACAAAAATACCTTCACCGTCACGGGAATCGAACTTGTTCAATTTTTTTATCTTCTCTTTTGATGTAGCATTTGCCTCCAAATATTTTGAAGTATTTGACGTTAGTCGGTCTTCCTTTCCATAATTTGTAGGGAGTCATGTTACAGTTGTTCCTTAACAACCTCTGTTTATAATGAATATAACTGTATAAATTTATTGAACCCATAATTTATCATCTAATTTTGATTCATTTAACATATTTCTGGCCATTTCCTGTACGGTTCTATTTTTTCTTTCAGCAACTCCATTTTGCTTTAGTGTTCTCACTATTGAGAATTGTCTTTTTATTCCATTTTCATCACATTACTACTGAAATACCTTGGAAGTGAATTCTTCACCATTATTTGATCTTAGACGTTTGATCTTCAGATCAGTTTCATTTTCGACCAATTCCTTTTAGATTCTAAAACACTCGAATGCCTTAGTATTTTTCTTTAAGAAGCCGACGACCGTCATTTTGGTGCAATCATATATCATTAGCATAAAATATATTTCTCCATATAAACCTTTTGTTCTCATAGGACCACATAGATCAGTATGTACTAATTATAATGGACATGATGCAAAGTGTTCTTTTGTATTGAACTCAAATTTTTTATTCTTTTCGTGCCGACACGATTCACATATCATATTGGTAGGTTTTGAAATTTTAGGAATTTCTCTTACTGCTTCCTTCTTGTTGATCCTGACCAAATTTTTGAAATTTATATGTCCCATTCATTTGTGCCATAACCAACTTCTTATTTCACCAAAAAATACCCTTTATGTGTCTCATCCAAAATATATATGTGATTTGGAGCTCTTCTTATTGTAGCCATAATTTATCAAACTTGCCTTTCCTAATTTCACATTTCTTAGAGTTAAATAACATCGTGTGTCCTTGATCGCACATTTGTCCAACACTGAGTAGATTGTGATTCATATGTTCAAACAACAACACATCTTTTGCTAATGTATTCTTGCTTCCAAGTGTGACTGTACCTACTCCTATGACGTTTGAAGACCTGTCATTTCCAAAAGACACTGTTCCATCCTTATTTTCCTTCAAGGATATGAACTTATTCCGATCTCCATTCATAGGATGTCAACAACTAATATCAAAATACCAAACATTTCTATTTCTTTGAGACTTGAGAGCAATAACACATTTTTCAGTCTTATTTTTCCATATTTGTTCATTCTGATTTTGTGAGAATTCCTTTTAAGAACTTCCAAGTATGCAATCTTTAGCCAGGTGTCCAAAATGGTTACATTTGTACCATTCGACATCATCTCTCAAATGAAAAAATCTGTTAATATTTTGCTGAGTTCTGGAATATCCAGTTTTGAAATATCTCTCGAAACTGTATTTATTCCGAACATACGTTGGACATTTGATAGCTCTATGTCCAAACCTTCCACATGCATAACAATGAACATAGAAGATAGGTTGATACCTGGGAGGAAAACTTCTTCGACGAATTGTATTCCATGGTTCTTCCTGTGAGTCCTGATCTCTTGACTTGGCTGGGAGGTCTACCTACTTGTTATATTTTGCATATCCATATTATTTTGTTGTCATAGAAGGACTTGGTTCCTTTTCAGATTTTTCTTTGTAACCAAGACAAGTATTGTCATTGTTTGATTGCTGATTGTTGATGATTTATTCTAATACGTTGGATCTGTTGGTGTAGTTTTGAAGAGTTTTTCCATTTTTACTTTCGTAGAGAAACTATTTCAACTTCCAATGCTTCTCTTTCCTTGTTTCTTTCCTTTAATTCTTCCCTGAGCGATTCTTCAACTTGTTTGTATTCTTCAACCTTGATTTTAAGTTTTAGGACCTGTTCCCTTTCTATCTTTAATTCATATTCAAGAGTGTTGACATGCTTCTTCTCTACCTTGAGCTCTTTGATAACCCTGATCACTTCGTTTTGAAATTGAACCTTGGTAATCTCTTCTTCTTTGTTTCCTTCTTCGTCAGATCCTTCTAGCTTATTATGCTTGGCCATAAACAATACTCTTCCATTTATTTCTTCTTCGTTATCACTGTCTTCATCATATGAGGAGCTATCTTCTTTGGAGAAGAAACTCTTCTTAAACCATTTCTTCTTGCCTTTCTTGTTGAACTTCCTCAGACCTTTCTTTCCTTTTGTAACAACCTCAATTTTGTGAGGACACTTGGCTGCAAAATACCCAACGTCACCACAATCAAAACATATCAATTCTCATTTTTCACGTGAAGTAGGAAAATTCTTTGTCTAAAAATTCTTCTTCAACTTCTTCCTTTTCTTCTTCCTTACAACTACAAGTTTTCACTTTTAGAGTATGCTTGTCCTTACTAGTCTTCTTGGATGTGACGAATGCTGTTTATAGGTGAGATGTGTCGTCCTCTTCTTCAATCCCCATTTCATATGCCGTAAGAACTCCATGCAATTCATCTTTGCTGAGATTGGTTAGATTTGAACTATATTTCAAGACAGATACCTTTGGGTTGATTATTGCCGGCAAGGTTCTAAGGATCTTTTAGAAAACATTTTTCATGTCAACAGGTTCTCCCAAACCTTCCAATTCATTTTTTATTTCATCAAAACGCTGTAAGTATGCACCAATATTTTCATCTTCCTTCATTTTGAGTTGCTTAAATTTTTCCCTGTAAATTTGAAGCTTTTCTTATTTCACGTTTGAGTCACCTGCATATATATTCTCAAGCTTGCCCCATACTTCTTTAGTAGTTTTTCAACTCAATACCTTAAGATAGTCAGATTCGATAAGCCCACTGATAATGAGATCTTTAGCCTTTGCATCATATACCATATTTTTCTTACCTTGTTCTTCCTGGGTCGTTGTAAAGCCTTTTTCAACGATTTCCCATATTTCGTATCCTTGCGCCAGCAAATGAACCTCTATTCTTCCACTCCAAAGTGCATAGTTATTTCCATTGAACATAGGAAATCTATTCTTAATATACTCCATGATCTCCTTCCACTTGTTAGATTGCTATTGAAGGAACCAAGCTATGATACCAATTTTTGGAAATATTGAGGGGGGGGGGTGAATTAGTATTTCTTATCAATTAACACTTTTAAATCTTTTTAGAGCATTATTTAATCTTCAATTATTCTTGATGTTTATCCAGTAACACTAGTAAACAATAGAACACAATAGGCACACGAATTTTAGGTGGAAAACCCTCTCTAGGTCAAAAAACACTAAACAATTTTCTAATAATTTATTTAACCTTTAGCCCCAACTAAAATGAAAGGTGAAAATTCCAAGAATTCTAGAAAAGCATTCTTCTCTAGCTCCCTCTGGAAGGACGCCCCAATGCCCTGGTTTCTTCAGTATTCAACTGAATGGATTCCCCGACATCATAGATCGACCTACCACCCTGAAGTGTTCACAGGTTCCAACCTGTAGGCAACTCCATGCTCCAACCTAGCACCTCCCTCCCACCCTATACTAATCAGAAATAAGACAAGAGTGTGGAATCCCTTATAGGGACAATGATCCACGATACAATATGATTCAAAATGATTTTCTTGAATAGACCAATCACCCAATCACACTATGACTTGCAACCCAACCATAACATTATCCAACAATGACACTTATACCTCCCAAAAATACCTCTCCAAATCTAGGAATATTGACTCTTTTACAATTTTACAATGATAATTTTTACAATACTGACTTTTTCCACGACCCGATACTTGACTTGACACTGCTTCTTTGAACACTAGCAGCCGCTGAGGTATTGTTGTGCTTGCTTCAAGTAATGGTACTTTGGCGTTGCATTGTACTTCTAGTATGTGTCTGAGTTGTAATATTGTGTGCTCCTTCCTACACATGCATTATTGAACAAGACCCAAACCAATATACAAAAAAAATACTTACACTGTCCTACAAACCATATGTCAGAGAAATATTCAAAATTGAAATGTAAATATGTTCAACATTTATGAACAAAACTCAATCAAACATGCATACAAAATACTTACACTGTCATGAAAAAACACATGTCAGAGATGATATTCACATTAAAATTCAAACATTAATTATAAATTGTTGTAGCAGACTTACCCGTGACTGTTGATGTTTTGTCCTTACTGCAGTGATCCTTGAATGCATATTGTTTCTTGTCTTCTAGAAGCTCAATATTGAATTTTATGTATCTATGTTTTCGGATCTCCAATGTTTGAAATTGCGCCCTGTGGTAGCCCTTTGAGTCCTCTTTCCAACCTCGCATGTTTGATCAATATTGAATTCTTAAAGAAATAATTATGCACAATTTGCTATGATGACCTGATTATAGTCTAGTTCAGTAGGGCGAACTTGTACGAAGTGCTACATGTCACTATTTCAACCTTTAGTCCTGAAAATGATATCTAAAAAACCAAAATCTATCATCTTTCTGTCACTTTTTACGATATTTGGATCTAATGCTCAGAGAGAAAGTTATGATGATTTTCCCAAGGTCACCTGTTTGACATGAAATTCAGGAGCCTACAAAAACCCTAACTTCCTTAGATCATATTTGAAAATATAACGAACCAATATCTGAAATTCAGTCATGTGCTTCATCCAGTTTTCGGCTCAAATGGGTTTTTTTTCAGCATCTGAAGCTTCATAGGAAAAAAAAGTTATAGCGATAATGCCACGATGACCTGTTTTTAAGTAGCGAAATCCTTGCATCAGGAGGATATGGGGGTCACAATTTATATAAATTCTTAGGCTGAGAGGGTTTTCAACAACTGAATGTTGGAGGGATTTTAGGAGTTTAAAAAATGATTTATTATTAACTATTCATTGACCAAAACCAATTATTAGTGTCATAGCCACAACCCCATGGGGTTTTAGCCCACTAACTCGGTTACTAACTTCAAATATGTATATCTCTCATACCGTGAAGAATTACGTGGCATGCCATATATCAATGGAAACAACTCGACAATTAGAAAACATAAAAAATATCCTTGACTCGGAATATAGTAAGTTTTCAAGTCAAAATTCCCATGCAAGATCGGGGTAGTCCCTGGTACTTCTTGGGTTGACATTAATGACAACCAATGATCAACAACTATGACACAATTCCTTTGGAAATTACCCGAACCAATGATATTTTGATGGAACTCCATATAGAAATCAACCTAATCGTTCATAAATACAATCACATACAAATTGTTTATAGCCAAGCATAAATTATCAACCTTAGAGATTGGGTTTCATAACAAATCATATGGTTGATCTCCCATTGTAAATTTAATTACCTTGATTATGGTGCAAGTAAATTAATTTGAATTACCAATGTCCAGTTTCCGATACTTCTCAACCATTGCTGAAGATGGATAGACCAAGCACCATAACCGCAAAGCATCAAACTTTTAACATTATACCATGTAATATCACATTGAAAATTAAGGCATAGTCATTATATATATAAGCACCATAACCGCAAAGCATCAAACTTTTAACATTATACCATGTAATATCACATTGAAAATCAAGGCATAGTCATTATATATATATATATAATGACTATGCCTTGATTTTCAATGTGATATTACATGGTATAATGTTAAAAGTTTGATGCTTTGCGGTTATGGTGCTTGGTCTATCCATCTTCAGCAATGGTTGAAAATTCCAGTATATATATATATATATGAAAAACACACATCTTAATGTATAGGCTTTAGCATATATTACACCACAATGTGTATTCTAACATCCTTCAGCAATGCACACATGAGCTCACAGCACATAATGTATTATGCATTCAAAACATGTTTTATGTCCAAGTTTTGGATTAAATAATGCCCCTTTATGAACCTCAATTCTAGGTTAATAAAATATGTTCTCATACTTTCTAACAATGAGTACATAGGGTCATTCAATATATATCCATATCCATATCCACACCATAATGTGTATATATCATGGATTCAACAATTTCTTTGTACGACAACCTTCTTATTCGATTATGTAAGTATATAGCCACTGATATTTTGTCCACAAAGTATGTCCACTATATATATATATATATATTGATTACATTATATGAAGAAGGGGCCCCTTTCAACCTTAAGATGCCATGTATATAAATCCATGTAACTCGTGCAATTAAAACCCATTGTAACTTTCTAGCTAATATGGGTATTGATATTATAACATACTAGGTCAATTTTTGCAAAAACATTTTAGTGTGATTAGGGGAGAATTAGTTAATGTGACCACAATGATTTGCAGAAGTTGATTAACATTAAAAAGTGTCAACACCACTATCAACAATCTTCAAACCATTTTTTTTAACTCTTAAAGAACAAATATTTTAGCAGGATTTTTTTTTTATAACTATAATTTTTTGGGAAAATGTGATTAACCAATGAGAAGGTGCTCATGGTCAATTTCTCACGCCATTCTTACTGTTATGGATTTATTCAGGGGTGCTTCCTTATTTGTTATGTAAATTCATTATTAATGGAATATTATTTTATATAAAGTATTAGGTAAAGGATAGGAGGTGTCATTATGAGCCAACCTACCATGATCATGAATCCTTATGGAATGACATTACCACATCGAGTCACCAAGCCAGGGTAGTGGTTTTCACTAAAATAACTAAAGGATAAGAGTTATCATCACAATATGGCTTTCTCATTTCTGTTATTATTTTTGAATAACATTACAAATAGATAGTCACCAAGCCATAACAATGACCTTCAACTAAATCCTTGAATTAAGGAAACTATAAAATTCCGACATTTGTGATAAAAGCATATAAAAATGGTTAAAGTGTATCCTTGTAAAGGATTTGAACACTTGCTAGCAACTGGTAGCCCTGCACATGGTATTGAAGTTATTTTTTTAAATACCATTATATACCTAGTTTAGCTTACATTACTTACATTTATTATTGTTGTATTTTATTGTTCCCGCTGAATTAATAAAACATATTTTCTTCTATCAATTGCTTGATCATGTTGATGATTATATATATATAAATTCTATTGATAACATGATTAGACTATTTCTATACAAATTGGAGATAAATATCTTTTAGTCTATTAAACTTGAGCATTTTATCTTTCCTTTTTTTTTTCAACATAGATAACTGCTTCGTCCAATGAGTCATCATTTGTCGGTTTCCCAGCAAATCACCTTACATTTTTCTAAATATGAAATGGGACACCTTTTTCTTATATTTATTTTTTAGATTATTTGATTGTCATACTGATCTTTGACATCATTTTTTCCTTCTTATTGGTCATTTGATCTTTTGATAGATGTAAAAGGTCTTCATTTCTTAATGACTATTTTCTTGAGCCTTTAGATAGGTTATATTTAGATTGCGTGTATGGTTTATTTTCATGATTATTATTTTTAATGAATTTATGGACCTATTATAATTTATAATCTTATTATCAATGATGCATGAGTTAGAACTTGTTTTTATTCCTGTTTGTAAGGTTGAATGCATTTTTTTGGGTTTTCATTACCTTTATGTTACTTGGACACCATTAGTGTTTAGTTGTAACATCATGAATTATATAATTAATATGGAATATGGTCTGTTTATATTTACCTTACCCTTTTAAATTATGGATTAAGACTTAAGTGATTTTAACCTATGGAATGTTGGTTATTTAATTTAACGTTTTATTGCACGGAAACTTATATTTATGAACCTAATCATGCATGATCATGTCATAGATGGAGTATTCAATGTGTGGTAACGCTGGTGAGTAATAGTTTAATTGGACTCTTTGGTTGTGTGGAAATGATGGTATAAGTGGCTCATTGCATGCTTGAAATGCAGAGGGGTTACAGTGATCAATCTCCAGGTCAGATTTTCTTTACCATATTTCAGAAGGACAATTACTTCGTCCCTATACTATTGGTTGTTAATTTTTCAGAATGTTCTATGTTTTATCAATTAATTTATCCCAATTTACTTCTTCATTAATAGTGCATCCAATTATTAGCAATATAACCAATCATAAACTATAACTAAGATAGAACAATATATGTAGTGAAAAAGAAGACAACAACACAACCATAAGAGACAGGAAATTTGTCTAAGACAAGTGAAAAATCCCACAAGGGGGAAACCATCTCAAATCTTTTTCTTTAATAGATCCCCATAAAAAGTTTTCAGCAGAGAGTACAATGAGCCCAATACATAAGTTTGCAGCAGAAATATTCAGAACATATCTAAAAATCTATAGCAGAGAGAAAACCTGATCCAATAGATCATCAAAGCCAACTGAAGGTAAAATTAAAACCCTAGATCAGAATCTAGGACGTTACCAGAAATACTGGCTGTGTGCATATAAAATTCGGACGCTCCCTTAAGCTTCTATGCCAGCATTTGTGATTGCTCGTATGCTCCCAAGAAGACTTTGTACGTGCATCCAGGGTCAAGCTTACCCAGATCCACTCCAACCCCTTAGCTACACCCTTATAGTTACTTTGTGTGCATCTATGGAAGCCTAGACACTACCAAGACTACTCTGTGTGAGTGTCTAGGGACTAACACTTCCCGATCTACCTCTGAAGCCCTATACACACCCTTATTCCTCTATGCCAATGTCAAGGGCTTCTTGGACGCATGCATAATCCTCTATGCCATAGTCCAGGGATGAAAATACTCTATTTTGTGCTTGCATTCGAGAAACATAAAACCATAGATCCGAGTGAGCCTCGCTCCTGTGATTTCAGAGCCTTGTGTGAACTCCTTCCGTCAGGGATGTGTGAACCAAGCAAAATACAAGAATAGAATATAGCTTGATCAATGTGTGAGAATGAGCTTGAGTTCACTTCTATTTATAGGATTTCATGAGAGTCCACTTGGGGTTGAGGACAAACTAACCAATTCCACATGTGCTTAGGGCCTACCCATTCCATTATACATTAATAAATAAAATAATTCAAAAATTAACTTCCGCTTAACCAAATAGGATGATCTTTAGGTCAATTTTGACCTCTCAAAAAGAGGAATTTAATGCAATCATGATCTCTATCATCTGAGCTTTCCAAGGTGGAATTTTACCCTAGTTGCAAAAATTAACACTCCCTCTCAACTAAGAAGAATACCGCCTCCCAATAGCTTCCTATTGATATTTACATCATTCTTTCATGGTGTCGTTAAGCTTTGGTTGTCTCTGCTCAACTATATTTGTTGAAACTTTCTCGGATCTAAAAGAAGAAGAATTGGGGAGCAATCGATCCACCCATACCAGAAATAGGATAACTCATCATACATGGGAGCACATGTTTGACCTTGAAATCTCATTGAGGAACTCATTCTCAACCCAAAATCTCAAGAGGGGAGAAATTCTCAACCCAATCATATTGGCTAACAATCTTCCCATCAATGAACCTTAATAGCCATATGTTAGAACATCTTCATCATAATCAAATTTGGTTGTACACCTCAAGTACACTCTCAACTCATTGGCCAAATGATGAGCAATATTCCCACCAAGCCTTGCTTGACAGTATGATGCCAACTAGGGTATACTCTGCAAAGAAAAGATAGGGGAGAATCATTCTCTGACCCTATGAAGATAGGGGAGCAACATATTCAACCATATGGGTAACATATAAGGGAATACCCTGTTATACCAATATCCATCAACCCCAGGAGCCCTCTATCTCTATTCCTTACCCTCGGAGCTCAAGCAAGGTAGGAAGAGTTGGCTCAATATCCTCCATCAACACTGCCCCTTATCCAAAGGGGATACATCCAGTCAGTCCAAGCTTCTCTTTGAAGACCAAGAACTCTCCTTTTGGTAGTTCCTTGGTGAGAATATATGTTATCTGCCCATCTGTCGATATGTGATGGAGTCTAACAACTCCTAACTTCACCATGTCTCTAATAAAGTGATATCAAATCTTGACGTGCTTGGAGTTGTCATGAAACACATGATTATATACCAAAGAGATCCCACTCTTATTATCAAAGTATATCAATGTAGTGTATAGGACCTTCTCAAATAGCTCTCCAAAGAGATTCCCCAACCATACTGCTTTGAAACTAGCCATGCTTGTGGAAATGTATTATGCTTCGATAGTGGTTAATGCTACATAACTTTGTTTCCTACTCATCAAGGATATAATGGCTGATCTAAGGCTAAAGAAACATCCAGATGTACTCTTTATGGAGGTAATATTTCCTACCCATTTAGCATTAGTGTAGCCATGAAGTTGGACTTCTCCAATAGAATATCTCAACCAAGTGTGATCAACCCATGTAGATATCAATACATGTTTGGCAACAATCCAATGTGCATGGAGCGGCTCAGTCATGAATTGAATCAATGTGTTTTTTTCATAGCATATTTTTGGATAAGTGTTCACAAGGAACATCAGAGCCCCAATTAGTTGTCTATAATCAGATGGATTTTCTAGATCGGGTCTTGCTTCTTTTCCACACAATTTCTTGAAGTTAATTTCCATTGGAGTATCCATAGATTTTCATTCAGTCATTCCAAATCTTTCCAACATCTTTAAAACATATTTTCCTTATGATAGGAAAATATATCCAAGTCTTTGCCACACCTCAAGGCCTAAAAAGTAGTGCATGAGTCCAAGTTCCTTCATCTCGAATTCAAAGGCTATCTCTCTCTTGCACTCGATCATCAAAGGCTCACTACCTCAAGAATATATCATCAAAATATAAAACCAAAATCAATGCCATACCTTGAACTACCTTGAAATAGAGGTTGGGATCAACATTGTTTCTTTTCAAGCCCAACTTCATTAAATAATGCCAATGCGTGCATACTAAGCTCGAGAAGCTTGCTTCAACCCATACAATTCTTTCTTTAACCTGCAAACATGGGTTCTGCGATCTTCCATATCAAATCCTTGTGGTTGTTCAACATATACTTATTCCTGTAACATGCAATGAAGGAAAATGGTCTTTACATCCATCTGATGAAGAGTCCATCCTTGACTAGAAACAAGGGAAACTATTGAACATATGGTTGTGTATCGAGCCACGAAAGAAAATATGTCATCATAATATTCTCCCTTTTTTTGAGAGAAGCCTCAAGCTACAAACCTTACTTTGTATTTCTCAATGCTACCATCAATTCCATGTCTGATCTTGAATATCCACTTTAAAGTCACAGAAAACTTCCCATTCGATCTCGACACAACATCCCATACATAATTTTTCACAATCGATTCATATTATTCTTCGATAACATCCTTCCAAATTTGTTATTTGACTTCTTTTTTGAATGAGGATGGTTCGGCTTTAATCATAGTGCTCATGGTAGCTACATAATGAGCTTTTAATGGATTACATAATTGACTAATTTTTAGATATGTAAGAGCTGAATAAAATAATCTTCCTTATATCCCTCACTATGATCTCTTATAGGTGCTTATCTCTTAGAGAGGTGGTGGTGAATTAGCTTAATGCTTTCAATACCTCTTTATTAATTGTTATGTATCCCTGATACCTGCATGGTTGCTTCCCTTCTCTAAGTGATTTGCTTATGGGAAAATTTATATCATCCTTATGTAGAGTGTCATAGAGCCAAAGTGGTCTCTTCCTAGTAGGAGGATTACTTCGAGGTGGGTCTAAAGGATGCATAGGATACATGGTACCATCAACATCATTGGACTCAGGCATAGAAGGACCATCTAGAATATCCCAGTCATCATTTTCCTCCTTGGGAGGAGGAGGCGAAGGAAGGTCTCTTGCTTTTCCAAGAGTTGCATCTTCATCAAATGTTACATCCCTACTAATTTTGACCTTCCTTTGACTAGGAATATATATAATACATGATTTAGAATTTTCATAGTAACCCATAAACGTACCTTTTCTTCTTTTAGATTCCAACTTGTTCCTCTTTTCCTTCGACACTTGAAAATATATTGGACATCCAAATATACGAAGATGGCTAATATTGGGCTTGATACCTGTGAATATTTCTTCAAGGGTATTATTTTCTAATGCTTGATGAGGAATCCGGTTTTGGCCATATACAACAACATGTGTGGCTTTGGCACCTTTTGATCATGTAGCATGGCATGACCAGCTCTAATATAAACATGTTCTTCCTTTTTGCTAGGCCATTCTGTTCAGAGTATATGACACAATTGTTTCATTCTTGATCCCTTATTTCTTGCAAAATGATATGAATTCATTTGACATGTATTCCCCTCCATTGTCGGACCTAAATACTTTGATCCTCTTTCCTAATTGATTTTTGATCAATGCTTTGAATTCCTTGAACTTTTCAAGGGATTCATCCTTGTGCTTAAGGTAGTATATCCATGTTTTTCTTGAGAAGTCATCGATGAAGGTGACTTTGTAGAGATGACAAACAATAGAATGTACATGCATCAGACCAATATATCCAAGTGAATGAGATGGAGGATGTCATTTGTCTTGTTCTCACTAGAGGGGAATGGTCCCCTTGTTTTATTTCCCCACGCACAACATGTACAAACTCCATCATGATGAGCTTGAACATCGGGAATATCTGTGATTAGTTTCTTCAATTTCAGAAGAGCATCATAGTGTAGATTAGCCAGTGTGTGGTGCCACAATTCACTCAGATGATTGGTATTGTGAACCAATGCTAGAAGTGGCCTTCCAATGAATTTAAAGAGTCCTTCAAATATTAATTCTAATGTGAATGCATCTTTCATAGGTGAATTAGAAGACCAAGTAAAAAATTTTCCATTGATGAAGGCAACCCTCATCCCTTTATCTTTCAATGCGGATATATATACCAGATTCTCCATTAATCCTAAGACATACATAACATCATGCAACAAAACTAATTCCTGAGAATTTAACTAAAATTTAACAGATCCAAAGCCTTTCACGGGATGATTGGAGTTGTTTCCAATAATAATCTTCAGTTTAGTCTCCCTCTACTTCCTTGTATCCATAGAAGTGATGAGTTTCCCCACTATCAACCAAGAAAATATCCCATGAATTTGGTGGAGAAGAAATAGTAAGTGGAGAAATAAGAATGTATTCAGATTTATTGACAACATTTCTTTCATATCTGGGAGCCCTTGTCTTCTTTTGAGGAGGATGTTCTTCTTCACGACAGCTTGAGGAATCTCTTCTTCTCCTTTCATATTTTATATCACGGTTTTTCCTTTGATTGTATTTTCTTATTTTATTATTGTTGTTGCTTATGGTGTTGTAACGTGGCCTGTTTGTCTTCTCAATACAATCACGTGCATAATTACCTTTCTTGTGGTAGTTATAACATTCAATATGATATAACAATTTTTCATTCCTCCCTTTTGTATTTTGATAAGGAGGCTTTCTTGATGTACCTCCCTTTACCTTCTTCCTTTTGTCATGAGAAATGTATTCAACGGGCTCTTCCTCTTCATGCTTTTGAATTTTTCCTCTTGCAACCATTCTTGATTCTTCTTGAGTAAGCTTCCCAACAATTTCATCAAATTATGGGAGGAAATTTTTGTTGCTAATTGTAGTAATGAAGGTTTCCAAAATAGGAGGGAGACCTCTAAGAGTCATGACTACCAATTCTCTGTCAGGAATATTTTCTCCAACCCTCTGCAGTTGATCTCTAAGGCCATATATCCTCATAATGTAGGATTGAACAACTTCTACTTTGTTCACCTTGATTTCCTTGAGTTGATGTTTCAATGTGATAATATAATTGATATTTTTGATTTCAAACATGCCAGCTATCTTGTCATACATGTCTTTACATTCTTAAACTCATACAAGTAAATTATATTATAAACCATCAAATATAATTTTCTTTTCTTTGTACTCACCTTTCTTGTACCCATTCTTGCGAGAAGCAGAATCATTTTTTGGAGGCTCGAGCATTCTTCCTTGAATGTATTCTAGCACCTCATTGTTGTCAGCTATGATCTCCAACTTGAATTTCAATATCAAAAAGTTTGATGTGTCACCCAAATTTTCATGCTCCTTGACGGTAGAGGAAGACATCTTGATATTGGCTAGTATATCTTCTTTATGATAATGAGGGATTCAATACTTTTCTTCTTTTGGGCTTGTCCTTCACCTTAGATTTGATTCATTCATTTCTCATCCTGAAGATGGATCCCCGTTGGGATTCGAAACGTTGACCATTGTTCTATGATACTGTGGATAATCCGGTTTCTGATGACAATGTTCTATGTTGTATCAATTAATTTAGCCCAATTTACTTCTTCATTAACAATGCATCCAATTATTAGAAGTATAACCAATCATAAACTGTAACTGAAGATAGAACAATATATGTAATGACAAAGAAGACAACAACACAACCATAAGAGACAAAAAATTGGTCCAAGACCAATGGAAAACCCCACAAGGGGGAAACCCTTTCAAATCTTCTTCTTTAATAGATCTTCATAAAAATCTTACAACAGAGAGTACAATGAGCCCAATACATAGTTTGTAGTGGAAATATTTAGAAGATATCTACAGATCTACAATAGAGAGAAACCCTGATCCAACAGATCAATCAAGCTAACAATAAAATCATAGATCAATATCCATGAAGCTACCAGAAGGATTGAATGTGTGTGTTTGAAACTCCTTGGGTGCACCCTTAGGCTTGTGTGTCAACGTCTGTGACCACTCAAACACTCCCAGGAATAATCTGTGCATGTGTCTGGGGTCAAACTTACCTAGATCCACTCCAAACCCCTTATCCGCATACTTCTAGTTAATGTACATGTGTCTATGGCAACTTGGACACTACGAGGACCACTCTGTGTGAGCATCAAGGGATTAACATAGTCTGATTTGCCTTTGAAGCCCTGGATGAATCCTTAAGCCTCCGTGTCAGCGTCAAGGATTTCTTGGATACACACATAAGCCTATGTGCCAGCATACGAGGATGAAAATACTTTGTGGCATGCCTACGTTCGAGAAACAAAAAACCCTTGACTAGAGCGAGCCTCACTCTTGTGATTTCGGACCCTTGCGTGAACTCCTTTTGTCAGACCTGTGCATACCAAGAAAAAATACAAGAATAGAATATAGCTCGATAAATGTGTGAGAATGACTTTGCAGTTGCTCCTATTTATAGGTTTTCATGAGGGTCTCCCTAGGGTTGAGGTCGACCTAACCAATTCCACATGTGCTTAAGGCCGACCCATTCCATTATACATTAATAAATAAAATAGTTCAAAAATTAACTTTCGCCTAACCAAATAGGGTGATCTTTAGGTCTATTTTGGTCCTCTCGAAAAGAGGAATTTAATGCAATAATTATCTCAATCATATGAGCTGTCCAAGATGGAATTTGACCCTAGTTAAAAAAATTAAAATTAGTACTCGATTCTTGTTGTTGTTTCAAACAACCTCATACCCAAAACCTACCTGACTCTATATGCCACTATTTGTTTCACCCATTCAAAAAACCACACTGTTTTCTTTGCAGATGTATCTGGCATATTGTCGTGCCAACATTCATTCTATCCAAACCTTAGCTGTTTGATTTTTTTTTTATTGTCTAAAATATAGTCGAACCCTTCCCATCCTCCTATGAGTACCCTAGGCACATTTTCAATGACCCCAGCTGTTGTGAAACCAGCTCCAAAAATACAAGAAAAGAGATATCAACGCCTTAGAAATAAGCCACTTTGAGGGGGCAACCTCCAATACATTACATGAATGAACAATTCTTGAATGATACAAATAACAAAACCTCCTTTCTATATATAGGAGTCCATGGGGCCACAATGTAATCCTAGCCGACCCAACAATAATAATGTAAGGGCACAATAATAACAATATGGGGATTACAGGGGTACAAAAATAACAATAAGGGGGGCTACACTAACATAATAAGGGACTACACTAGTAATATAGGGACCTAACATGCTCCTCTCCAAACAAGTGTTGTCCTCAATGCTTGATTATTTCTTGATGCTTCTATATAAAATTCTCATCCTCCCATGTGGAATATTCTATAGGAAAGTTCTTCCACTTGTTGAGATAATCTAAAATTGATCGTACTTGTTGAGTTCTTATTTCTGTGACTGCTTTAGAAATTCTTTCAATGTGATGTTGATCTCCCTGTCATTTCATTTCATTCTGCACCAAAGTTAGGTTATCCTTTGAGAGTTGGAGAACTTGTTGTTGATGGTCGATGTGATCTTCCACTACTTTATTATCCATATTATCTTTTATTTTATCCTTTAAACCATCCAACTTAGCCTCCATTTCTGCTTTTAAACCATCTATGTCATATTTGGTTGCTCTTCGTAAGATCGAAATTTGTTGCACTTGGTACCGTAATTTTGATATCTCATACTGCAATTCTTCCTCTTCATGTGTCATAGTATAGATTTCCGAGGGCTTAATGGGTATGGAATTATTTTTTGGAGGCATTATAGAACCCAATACTGATAAAATTTCTTCAATATTCCCTTGGAACCAATTCAAACTAATTTTTCAAACAAGACATGCAATTTGAAAAAAATACACACCTTTTTCTTGATTTTTAGGCGCTAGATATTGAAACTGAATTATCTCTATGAATTCAGATCTTAAATATTTGAAATTTGGCCCTGAAGTAGTCCTCTGAATCTTCTTTTGAATGCCACAGGTCTGACCTGATTTTGACTCTCCAAGACAAATTTATGTCCAATCTCCCACAATGACCTAATTATGGATTGGTTTAGTAGAGTGAACTTGTACGAATTGCCTTGTGTCATTATTTTCTCCTTCATCTCTGAAATTTATAGACAGTAAACCACAGTACGTGTACTTGTGGCCAATTTTTATAGAATCCCAATCCGATGCTCAGAGAGAGAGTTATGATGTTTTTCCCACGATCACCTCTTTGAGATGAAATTCGGGAGCCTAAAACAATCCTAACTTCCACAGATCATATCTCCAAAAATATTGCAAACCAAGATCTAAAATTTTTAAGAGGTTCTTCAGGATTTCGGCTTCTCTCTACGAAAATTTCAGCTTCTGAAGCCTTGTAGAAAAATATTTATAGCAAACATTCCACGATGACCTGTTTAGGTTAAATTTAGGAGCCTGCAAAAAGACCTAACGTCCACAGATCATATCTCCGAAAATATTGTGAACCAAGCTCTGAAATTTTGCGACGATGTTCCTTAGGAGTTTGGCTTCACACTCTAAAAATTTCAGCTTTTGAAACTTCGTTGAAAAAATGTTATAGTGAAAATTCCGCGATGACCTGTATAGGTTAAATTCAGGAGCCTGCAAAAGGACCTAACTTCCACAGATCATATCTCCGAAAATATTGTGAACCAAGCTTTGAAATTTTGTGACAATGTTCCTCAGGAATTCAGCTTCGCACTCTAAACATTTCAGCTTTTGAACCTTCGTAGAAAACAAGTTATAGAGAAAATTCCACGATGACCGGTTTGGAGCAGCGAAACCCTAGAATCCAAAGCTCTAATACCAAATGTTGTGAAAACAACTCCAAAAATAGAAGAAAAGAGATATCAACGCCTTAGAAATAAGACACTTCGAGGGGGAAACCTCCAATACATTACATGAATGAACAATTCTTGGATGATACAAATAACAAAACCTCCTTTCTATATATAGGAGTCCATGGGGCCACAATGTAATCCTAGTGGGGCCACAATGTAATCCTAGCCGACCTAACAATAATAATGTAATGGCACAATAATAACAATATGGGGGTCACAAGGGTACAACAATAACAATAAGGGGGGCTACACTAAAATAATGAGGGACTACACTAGTAGTATAGGGACCTAACACCGGTTGTAAGAGTCAAACCCATTTGAGGTGAAACATTCAATTCCTACAAGGAATATTTAGCTCTATTTAAGTAGGTGATATGGTGGGGGTTTATATAGTATTTTCGAATACACAATGTTGAAGTGATGAAGGCATTGATACAAACATACAATAGTAAGGTCACATTAGTTGGGGATGTAGAAGTTCCAATAAATGAGGCTTTTATTGCTCGAGTTATGAAGAACCTTAAAAAATGAGAAAAATGGTTCAAGAATCATCCAATAAAAAATGTTCTTGGGACAAGTTCTTCATCCCTAAAAAAATAGGTTACAATGTGAAAGGTATGCCCATGAACTTGTTAAAACATAAATGACATTATCTGGTTTTGATAGTCAGATGATATATAACATGTGAGGGTCGCTATGAAGTTTCTATTTTATTACCATTTTCGGTTTCTCATGGTGTTTTTAGGTTGCAAGTTGAATCTCCCATATTATTTTCATAAATTGTCAACCTTATAGCTTGGGTATCGTAACACATCATATGGCTGATTTCCCATTGTAAATTAATTAACTTGCTTATGCTATGAGTAAATAAAATTGAATTTCCAATGGCGAGTTTCCGATATGTGTTAACCATTGCTAAATATGGATAGACCGGGTACCATAACCCCAAAGCATCAAAATTTAATAATTATACCATTTAATATCACATTGAAAATCAAAACATAGTCGATATATATATATATATATATATATATATATATATATATATATAGGAAAAGCACACATCGTAATGTAGAGGCTTTACCATATATTACACCACAATGCATGTTTTGGATTAAATAATGCCCCTTCATGAACCTCAATTCTAGGTTAATAACATATGCTCTCATACTTTCTAACAATGACTATATAGGGTCATTCAATATATGTCAAAATCTGCACCATAATATGTGTATATCATGGATTCAACAATTGCTTCATACCCAAACCTTATTTGCTTATGCAAATATATAGCCACTGGTATTTTTTCCACAAAGTATGTCCACTCCATATATATATAAATATTGATTAAATTAATATGCCACATATATAGATCCATGTAACTCATGAAATTAAAACCCATTGAAACTTTCCAACTATCAACCTGATGATGGGTATTGATCTTATAAACAAGATACTTTCTTTGATAGAGGGTCCCACCTACTAGGTCAATTATTCAAAAAATATTTTAGTGTGATTAGGGGATATTTAGTTAAGGTGAACACAATGGTTTGCACAAGTTGATTAACATTAAAAAGTATCAACACCACTATCATCAATCCTCAAAACTTTTTTTTAACTCTTAAAAAAAAATATTTTAGCAATATTTTTTTTTACAGCAATCAATTTTTGGGAAAATGTGACTAACCAATGAGAAGGTGCTCATGGTCAATTTCTCACTCCATTATTACTCTTATGGAGTTTTTCAGGGCTAATTCCTTATTTTTATGTAAATTCATTATTAATGAAATATGATTTTATATAAAGGATTAGCTAAAGAATATGAGGTCTCATTATGAGCCAACCTACCATGATCATAAATCCTTATGGAATGACATTACCACATATGGTCACCAAGAAAGGGTAATGGTTTTCACTAAAATAACTGAAGGATAGGAGTTATCATCACAATATATCTTGTTTATTTTTGTAATCATTTTTGAATAACATTGGAAATAGCCAGTCACCAAGCCGGAACAATGACCTTCAATTAAATCCTTGAATTAAGGAAAATCTAAAATTACAAAATCTGTCATAAAAGCATTTGAAAAATGGTTAAAGGGTATCCTTGTAGTGGTTTTGAACACTTGCTAGCAGAAATGTCCATGCACATGTTATTGAAGTTATTTTTTTAAAGACCATTCTATACTTGGTTTATCTTACATCCCTTAGATTTATTATTGCTGAATTTTATTGTTCCTGTTGAATTAATAAAACATATTTTCTTTTATCGCTTTCTTGATCACGCTGATGATGATATAGAAATTCTATTGATAGCATGATTGGATTATTTCTATACAAATTGGAGATAAATATCTTTTAGTCTGTTCAACTTGATCATGTTTTCTTTCCTTTTAGTTTTTTTTTTCTTTGCAGCAGAGATAACTGCTTTACCCAGTGAGTTGTCATTTGTTGGTTTCCCAACAACTCCCCTTACATTTTTCGAAAGATGAATGGGCCACCCTTTTCTTATATTTAATTTTTATATTATTTGATTGTCATATTGACCTTGGACATCGCGTTTCCCTTCTTATTGGTCATTTCATCTTTTGATACATGAAAACAGTCTTCATTTCATCATGATTATTTTCTTGAGCCTTTAAATAGGTTATCTTTACATTGTCTCCATGGTTTATTTTCATGATTATTATTTTTAATGAATTTATGGACCTATTATAATTTATAATCTTATTATGAATGATGCACGAGTCAGATATTCTCTTTATGCCTGTTTGTAAGGTTGAATGCATTTTTTTGGTTTTCATTACCTTTATGTTACATGGACATCATTAGTGTTTAGTTATAACGTCACGAATTATGTAATTCATATGGAATATGACATCTTTATATTTTCTCAAGCCTTTAAAATTATGGATTAAAACCTATTTGATTTGAACCACTGGGATGCCATTTATTTAATTTAATGTTTTATTGCATCAAAACTTATGTTTCTGAACATAATCATGCATGATCATGTCGTATATGGAGTATTCAATATGTGATAAGGCTGGTGAGTAGTCAATTAATTGGAATATGTGGTTGTGTGGAAATGATGGTATAAGTGGCTCATTGCTTATTTGAAATGCAGGTTAGGGTTATGGTGAACAATCTCAAGGTTGGATTTGTTTGGCTATGTTTCAGAATCTCAATTACTTCACCCCTATACTATTGGTTCTCGATTTATGTTTTTGTTTCAAACAACCTCATACCCAAAACGTACTTGACACTATATGCCACCATTTGTTTCACCCATTCAAAACTATGAACTATTTGCTTCATAGAGGTATCTGGTATATCATTGTGCCAACATTCATTATATCAAACCCTAGTCGTCTGATTTGTTGTTTCATTGTCGAAAATATAGTTGAACCCTTCTCATCCTCCTGTGAGTATTATAGGCATATTTCAATGACGTCGGCTGTAAGATTCAAACCCATTTTAGGTGAAACAATCGAGGCCTACAAGGAATTTTTAGCTCTATTTAAGTAGGTGGGATTGTGGGAGTTTATATAGTCTTTTCAAAGACACAATGTTGAAGTGGTGAAAACATTCACACAAACTTACAATGGTAAGGTTGCATGAGTTGGGGATGTGGAAGTTCTAATAAATGAGGCTTTTATTGTTGGAGTTATGAAGCTCCTTGTAAAAGGATAAAAATGGTCCAAGAATCATCCAATAAGAAACATTCCTTGGGACAAGTTCTTCATCTCTAAGAAAATGGGTTACAATGTGAAAGGTATGCCCGTGAACTTGTTAAAAATTAAATGGAATTACTTGGTTCTGATTTTCAGACGATATATAACATGTGAGGGTCGCTACAACTTTGTATTTTATTACCATTTTCGTTTGCTCATGGTGTTTAGGTTGAAAGTTGAGTCTATCGTACTATTTTCATAAATTATGAACCTTATAACTTGGGTATCGTAACAAATCATATGGATGATCTCCCATCATAAATTTAATTACCTTGATTATGCTACAAGTAAATCAAATCGAATTACCAATGTCTAGTTTTTGATAACTATCAACCATTCCTAACAATGGATAGACCAGGCACCATAATCCCAAAACATCAAACTTTAAAAATTATACCATGTAATATCACATTGAAAATCAAAACATAGTCAGTGTGTGTGTGTGTGTGTGTGTGTGTGAAAAGGACATATCATAATGTAGAGGCTTTAGCATATATTACACCACAATGTGTATTTTAACATCCTTCAACAATGCACACATGAGCTCACAACACATAATGTATTATGCATTTTATGTCCAAGTTTTGGATTAAATAATGTTCCTTCACGAACCTCAGTGTTAGTTTAATAACATATGCTCTCATACTTTCTAATAATGACTACATAGGTTCATTCAAATATATATCCATATCTGCACCATAATATGTATCTATCATGGATTCAACAATTTCTTCTTACCCCAACCTTCTTATTCGATTATGCAAGTATATAGCCACTAATATTTTGTCCAAAAAGTATGTCCACTCCATATATATAAGTATTGATTACGTTATATTACGAAAGGGTGCCTTTCAACCTTAAGATGCCACATATGTAAATCCATGTAACTGGTGCAATTAAAACCCAGTGAAATTTTTCAGCTATCAACCTCAAGATCGGTATTGATCTTATAACCCAAATACATTCTTTTATGGAGGGTCCCACCTACCAGGACATTTTTTGCAAAAATATTTTAGTGTGATTAGGGGAGAATTGGTTAAGGTAACCACAATGGTTTGCAGAATTTGATTAACATTAAAAAGTGTCAACACCAGTGTTATCAACTTCAAACATTTTTTCTTAACTCTTAAAGAATAAATATTTTAGCAAGAATTTTTTTATAGCAATCAATTTTTGGAAAAAGTGTGATTAACCAGTGAGAAGGTGCTCATGGTGAATTTCACATGGCATTCTTACTCTTATGGAGTATTTCAAGGCTACTTCCTTATTTTTTATGTAAATTCATTATTAATGGAATATTATTTTATATAAAGTATTAGGTAAAGGATAGGAGGTCTCATTATGAGCTGACCTACCATGATCATTAATCCTTATGGATTGACATTACCACATCGGGCCACTAAGCTAGGGTAGTGGTTTTCAGTAAACTAAATGAAGGACAAGAGGTATCATCACAAGATGTACTACTCATTTTTGTAATATTGTTTGAATAGCATTGCAAATAGCTAATCACTAAACCAAAACAATGACCTTCAATTAAATCCTTGAATTAAGGAAAATGTAAAATTCCAACATTTGTGATAGAAGCATTTGAAAAATAGTAAAGCGTATCCATGTAGAGGCTTTGAACACCTCCTAGCAGTAGTGGTCATGCGCATGGTATTGAATTTATTTTTTCAAATACCATTCTAAACAAAGTTACCAATCAAACGAGAACTATTACCTCAAAATGAGAGCTCCAGCCCAAAAAAACTCAAAAAACATGAAAAAACACCCCCAAAACGAAAAGTGTGTATTCCAGAATGATATTTTTTTTAGGGTAAATTTTCAACATTATATTAAAAATCAATTATTTTTTTGAAAAAAAGGATGGAAAAAACACCCTCGAAACAAAAAGTGTTGATGCTGGAATAACAAAAAAAAATGGGTCACAAATTTGACACTTTTTTACAATGGAATTAAAGATAAAATATTAGGAAATTGAAAAATCATGAAATTCCAACAATTTTGAGACATGATGTTAAAGATAAAAATATAATGTCTGAAAGCCTTATAATTTCCAATAATTTTCATCCATCTTGTTAAAGATAAAATATATTGACTCCAAAAAACCCTAAAATTGTAGTTCTTTTTGACAATAACATTAAAGATAAAATATAATAACTCAGAAAAACATTAATATTTTGACAAATGCTCAACCATGGAATTAAAAGTATTAAGTTTTTAACATATTTGAACCATGAAATTATGAACAAATTATATGAATAAAACAATTTTTTAAAATGAACAAGTAAATGAAAGATTTATTATTCCAAGAGTAATTTTTATTTTGAAGGCCAAAAGTATAGATATTTTCAAATCTTAGCCTAAGACAACTTATCTTATTGCAACAAAAACCTAAAAATCAACCATCAAATTGAAGTGTCCCCTTTCCATGAGACATTAAATTTTCAAAACTTTTAAAAATATCTTATACCAAATGTTAACAATAAATAATATCATGGAACTATCAATGTATAATTTAAATTTCAACATTAATTTTTAGTACTTTTTTAAATTTTAATCAAATTATCAACAAATGATATCAGTGAATAGTATCATGTAAATTTCAATGCTTAATTTAAAAATTCAACATTAATTTCTAATATCTTTTCACTTTTAATCAACCTATCAACTTTGGTATATTGAATATAACTTAAATTATTTTTGTAATTCATTGTTGCATTTTGGATATTCTAAAGAGATGAATTATTCATAATTAAAACATATAAACCAACAAACATAGAAATGACTCATAACTTCATGTAAGATCATATGGAAGTCAAAATATTTATTTCAAGTTACTATGCAAACATCATTTACATAAAATGTCTTAGACATATATTCAAAATCAGTCATTGGTTCTAGCACACCATCAGAACTACGTCTTTAGATGAATGAATTGATGCAAATGAAGATGATCCATATTATTATCTTTCATCAACTAGTAATCCATCTTAGTCAACAACATGCCCACTATTTCAGGTTTCAACAGTCTTCTAGATCTACGACTAGATTCAACAAACTCTCATCTCAACGCTATTTCTTTTGGTAACAATTTAGTCAAAATATCTATGGTCTTCAAGAGAAGAGTTTCTCCCTTTGTTAAATTGAAGTCATACAAAAGTATGCAAACATCCTCCAATTTTAAGAGGTATGTGTGGTGACGATTTATATTTGTGCCCTTTCTTTTTCTCTTTCTGTACTTCAACAACTGTAACATCTTAATTTTCTTTAATGACCTTTATAACCTTGGAAACCCATAATGTATAGCCAAGTGGATCTCCATCTACTAACACTTCTATCATGCAACCCTGCTTAACATCATGCACAAAACCACTGTAAAGGTCTTCCATGGCTTCACGTTGTGCATGTGATCTTCTAGAACCAATATATATTTCTCTTTCCTCTACCTGTAGAAAATTAATTATTCCTTGAAATTGTTTTTGTTCAATAATGTGCCTTTTCTCATGTTCATTTTGCATATTTTGTGGCCAAATAAATGGGGTCTTAAAAAATGTATTCTCATTTATTGATCTTGAAATCATATCACTTTGATTATTGAAAAAATACTCCCACAAAATTGAATCAACAACATCAAAGTACTCATATGTATCTATAATACATATTTTAATTTATTCTAGGCATTCATAATAATTTATATCTCTCTTATGCCTTGGTGCATTATGGAGTTCAAAAATTGATTGTGATAACAATATATTTGATGCAAATATTGGATGCTTTCGAATGAGCTTAAAAAATGCTAAACCTGATGACGACCCCCATACTGCAACTGTTGAATACTTCTTGCCCCTTATAAGTGTTCCCATCAATTTTTTTGATACGAAATTGATGTTGGAAGCTAATGTCATTAAGTTGCTTAATGCATTTATCCTCACCACGCGATCACAAAATAAAACTTCACATGTCAATAGTTTCTTCCAACACATGAAAAATAGGATATGAAATGTATGATTTTTTAATATATTCAATTAATGACGGAAAGATCCAAACATATTTCTTCCTCAATGTTACTGAAAAATGACTAAACATCTGATCAATATGGTCATGAGTATACCCAACAAGAAGGAAACCAAACTTTAACTTTTTAAAAATTCACAATTCAATGAGCATGTTTAGATACCCAAAAATAACTTGATTTTTGTTTTCACAACTTGCGTTGTCTAATTGTAGATACAAAACTTTAGGAAGAATACCAAACCAATGATTAACAATATCATAGATTATAATTATGGTCATATTTGCTTCATTATGAGTATTTGGACTTATGAATTAAACCCTTGGCAACATCTTCCCATTAAAGACCATATAACCAACCAAGTGAAACTGAATATAATTTTCCTTTTGTAAATTTTTTTGTTCTGTGGAAAAAATGTGGAAAAGGTGTTTTCTTTTAGTCCATACCATCAATTATCAAACCCAAATATTTATTTGGATTATCATAACACTTCTTTCAATGTTTATACAATTTTTGTCTTTTATTTGTTTGCTAATTGCGATGCTCTGGAAGTCTTTTGAAAATATAATCTGCACATAAAATAAGAAACCTATTAATACATATATTTTAATAGTTGATAACTATTCAATTTTTAAAAATAATGTTATGAACGCATACCTCTTTCTTCCCCTTGAAATTTATCCCTTTTTTCTTTAAGAGAAACACATGTACTGCAAACCTCCATCCTTGTCTTCTTAGGAATACAAAAATTGTTGAATTTGTTCTTCCATACCCCTATAAAATATGAATATGTAACAAAATTTCCAATTCCTTCAACACCTTCTGCATATTTTTTGTATAGGTTGTAGATTTCTCGCCTCGAGAAATTATATGGAATACGTATTGTGTCTTTATTTGGCATACACTCTCCATGCTTTGAAAATAGGTATTTCATCCATGACATAACAGTTTTTGTTAATGGCCCAACCTTCTGTCTATAACACACTTCTGAATAATATCTAGGATCCTTTTCCAGTCTTTCTTGGATTTTTGACAAATGGAAATTACCAATTGAATGCAACCGTTTTGAAATAATTTCTACATAGCAATACATTCCCAATATGATAATCATAAAATTATAGAGAAGATTGCAGGAAACCTACTAAATATTAATTTTTCATGCTTTTATTCATTGGAAAATATCTATTCATTTTCTCCAAAGCATACTTGAAATCCACATCAATCCTTTCAAAAACATTCACTTGAAATCAGATCGTCGATAGAACTTCTACATGTGAGATATGTTGTCCTAAGCCTTGTATAACTGGAATATTTTGGATTGATATGAAAAGGTCCACTCCTACTCCTAGTTACAATATTTTCTTGCAACGACTTCATAATTTCATTATCCTTTGTAGAAGCATTTTCATCACCATTAGGAGGAATATTTTCTTCACTATGATAATTCTGAACATAGTTAAGAAATTCATCATCATCATTGCTTGGAAAATATTCATTACCATCCTCACTTGAAGAAAATTCTTCACTACCATCATATGGATATTTGAAATCTTGACTCGGACGAAATTCTTCACCATATTCATTCATGCTTTCAAAATATTCTCTTGGAGGATTCAATTCTTCATCACCATGAGTTCCTTTGAAACAATCACTTAGAGAAAATGCATTATTTAGATCTGTGCCTCTAAAATTATCATTCGCAAGAAAATATTCATCCTCTCCTTCATAACTGGTGCTCTCATAATCCTTAGGATTAGGATTTATTGGAAAATATGACTATCTATTTATAGTCCAATTATCATTTGCATGAAATTCTTCATCCTCAAATTCATTAGTGGCGGTCTCATAATCCTTAGGATTAGGACTATGTGGAAACATTGAATCTCTATTTAATGGAAAAGTTTCATCCACCCTATTGTGGATCATCTACATATCCTTCTAATTTTATATTAAAAATACAAAAAAATCTGAAATTGAAAGAAAAGAAAATATGTTAAAGTATTATAGTTTTATACTTTGGCATAAAAAGAAAATGTTTTTAGTTTAACGTATTAAAGATTAACTGCTTTAAACTTTGTACAAGTGGTTTTTGTATCAAAAGATTAAAGGTCGATCAATTCAATCGACGGAGAGTGCTGATATTCTAAGTCTGAACCGGATGACCCAACATGCGAGCACGGACAACACGAGAGTTAACGGAAAGGGGTGCCCTCGTAGTTGACTGGGTTGACTATGGAGGCGATGAAGATCAATGGTGGATATCGACTGCGGGGGCACAAGCCAAAGTTTTTAACCGTACCCCGAGACCCCCCACAATGACGTCATATGCTGAATGGATAACAGCTATTTTCTGTGTCAAATCAAACCAACGGTTAGGTGACACGTTGCATAGGCATTTAACACAAAAACCGCGCCACCTATTTAGCGGTGTTTTTCGTTTCATTTTCAAAATACTCTATAGTTTATCGCGTTTTGACCTATTTCTTTCTCCCGTCACCTTTCTGTTTTAGTCACCTTGCAAGAGTATTCCTTCAGCACCTTTTCTAATCATGGCTAAAAGGTCTTCTTTGTCTAGTTCATCGAGCCACATTCCTCTCATGGATAATGAGAGAGACATTCAAGATACTGCGTCCTCAGTAATTCATCTTCCATTCTATCAACAAGTTGTATTGAATAATGATAATTCCCCTATCTATTCCGCCATGAATGAATCCGGGGTCCTTTCTGCATGCATCTCAAAGACACATTTATTCCCAGAGTTTATCTATTGGTTGGTTTCCGCATTGTAACCTGGAAGATGTTTCGTGATGAATTCCCAAGGGGAAAATGTTCTGCAGGTGTCTACCCAATTAATCTGCCAAGTCTTGTGTTTTCCTGAAGCCGAATCATCAATTCAATTTTAAGAAGATTCACTGGTTACTTACTATGAAAACCTTGCAGGAGAAGAATTAAATCAGTTTATGTTCCATTTAAAGCCCAATATGAAGCAGTTTCAACCAGAATGTGGAGAATTTAATATGGGAGTTTTCAATGAAGACACTCGACCTATATTAAGTAGCATTGCTAAAATATTGGGCAAAGAAAACGACGTTACAGTGGACAGGTCAGTTCTAGGAATGTTCGCCATGATGATGAAGCCAGGCATGGTCCTGGATTTTCCATCCTTTTGGAAAGAAGCAATCAACTCGCAATTGATGGGTCTTTCACTGACAGGTTCTTTTAAATTTCCCTCACTGATTGTCTACTTATTTTTATACCAAAATGTTGAAGAATTCATGTAGCTAGGTCTAAATATAATGGATGTAAACAAGCAAAGACATTTAGTTGTATTCTGGACAGATATAATCAAAAGGGAGAAAAATGAAGAGGGGTTATTTGATTTTTCTAGTTAGTATATGCCCATTGCATATAAAATATTAAATGGAGTTTACCCCCCTTGTTTTTTACCCAAAGCCCAGGAGTTTCTACATTTAGGAACTAGCTGTAAATTTGGGCACTGGTTTATATTTGAAGAATATTCAGAAATAAGGTTGTATGGAGCAAATGTTGAACCTTACAGGATCCCAACGTTTGTACCAATGAGGCTTTTCGCCTTAGAATTTATCAGACAGAGCCTGAATGTTGATCATGTGCACTTTGTCCCTATGAAGAAGAGCCATATGTATAAATTGCCTATGAGTGTGGGACCTTTCATAGTTAATATGAGGCATGCGTTTGAGGAAGTAACAAAATTGTTGGAGGAAACACATTTGCTACTAGGAGAAAAATGGGCTTATGATCCCCATGGTGTAATTTCACAGAGAAGAATTAAGAACATATACTCAACTGTCATTCATGAAAGTAGACCTGAACATGAAAAGTTGGTAAACAAAGGTGAAATAAGTTCAGTAAATAAAAGCATTCAAACTCCTGTTATAACTGAAAAAACAAATAAAAGAGGTAAAGAAGCTATTATTGACTTGGATGATGAGGCACCAAGGGGTGAGAAAAGTACAAAATTTGCTGAGGATCATTCTTCTAATTCACTTGGTTTTTCTTTGCATTTGGCTGAGGAGAAGAATGCTCCCTCTTCCCCTGGAGGTCATGAATCCTGTCATGAACATGTTCCCTTAATCAAATAGGTGTTTTCGCAAATTGAAGAGAGAAATCAGAAAATGAAGGTGAGCATGGAGGCCCAAGAAAAACATCAGCTTACTACTGATCAAACGAGGCTGTTGACTGTAATGGATCTTGAAAAAGATCAATTTATGATTTCTCTCTCACATCCCACAGGAATGTCAATTGGGTCCTCAAACATTTTTAATACTGTAAATGTGACTATGGATGTTAAACATATTCCACTGATGGATAAAATTAATTTGCATATGCAGACTGGGCAGTTAATTGTTAATGCTCTCACAAAGAAAAATGCAATGGCAGTTAAAGCTAAAAACATGTTAGGGAAAGTTATCAAACAATTGAAACTGGAAAAGGCTAATTTAGGAGCCTTAACCATGCAAAATGAAGAGTTGAAGAAGATTATTATTAAGATTGGTGTAGACCCTAGTGACAAGACTGCTGTGCAAAAATTATTGCAAAGTGTTGAAGTAGAGATATCTACATTAAGGAAGAAATTTAGGTTACCTACTGGTGAACACTCAATGGCTGTAGAGGTTGCAGAGGTAGAGAAGGAAAAAGAGAATTTGTTGCACCAACTTATGCAGAAGGATGAAGAACTTACCAAAGTGAAGCAGACTACAATTTCTTTACAAAATCACATTGACAATCATAACTATACTTTTGTTTTTCTACAGATGATGCCGATCCTCAAGAAAAAATTATTCAATTAAATACTCAGTTGCAGATGGCTGAAAGAGATAGGAAAAAGGCTCAAACAGATTTGGAGACTGCTACAAAATTGATGAAGGTCTTAGAGAACGAAGTAGATAAGTACAAAATGGATTTCAGGAATGTTGAAGCTGAGATCAAGAATCTCAAAGAAAGAATGAAAGGTAATGTGTCATTAATACAAGCTAAGGATATCATTTGGACTGATATCATCTCATAAATGAAGTCCAATTGGTGCTCCCTGATGATTATTGCAAAAGAAAAAAGCCTTATTGTGGAGTGTGAAGAACCGATTATGTCTGATAAGCAGAAAGGGATTAATAGAGCTATTTGGGCTAGAAGGTTTATTGATTATATCAATTCCAAATCAGATCAAGAATTAAAGGAGAATGATATGCAGGATAGAATGTTGTATGCAGTGGAAATTAATAAAATGATTATCAGGAATGATCTCACAAAGGCTGCAGAAAAGAAATTAATAGAAATTAAAGAAGCAGTAAGTGAATTTGATAAATCTTTTGAGACAATGACAAGGGTAGGCCTGCCATCATGTTGGGGAGCTGAGGGGAATCTTCTACCATGGAGCTCTTATGAGAATTTACTGGTGATGACAAAAAGCAAGATTGACAACAGGCATGAGAAGACTTAGGTACTTAAAGGAGAGACAATGGTCAACTTCTTGCAAAGACATTTTCAACTCTTGTGGATGGTAAAAAATCTTTTCTTGGAAAGGCCATCTTATGAATAAATTACTACATTCAGATTGGAGTATCACAATCTGACACATTCTTCCAAGACGAAGGTGGAAATATGTAAAAAGTGCAGAGCTTGTACTATTGACTTGCCAAAGCGATCAACAACAAAGAAAGACAAATCAGTTGATCAAGGAAAATAAGCCACTTCATCAGCAATTCCTATAGATTAGGATATTTACTTTATGTTATTGTATGAAGTCAATGTAATTGTAAAAAGACATTTTAGAGACATATAATAGACAACCTTTTGAAGTCATGAATTAGTTTTGGTAGTTAAAATTGGTTACAATAGTTCCAAACTACTTTTTATTGTATTTAATGTAATTTCCAAGAGGAAGGAAGGTTCCGATTTTTGGACCTTCAAGGCCTAATTTTTGTACTCAGAGATTGACAAGTTAATGAATGAATATGCAAGTTTCTATCATATTGTTAAAGTTGAAATGTATTCTCAGTTTACATTATGTTTTTCCATCTATGAATGAAATAGAGTTATGAGCAGCCGACCTCTTTATACTTATGTATTTAAAAGTTAAAAAACCTTAATTTTCGCTCCTCTGTTTTAATTATTTCTTCATATAATTCTTCTGGATTTTGAAATGATATTTTTTGTATAAAACAACATACAAGTTTGAAGTTATTCCTTCTGTTTCTTCTAATTCTTTCGTTCAACATTGGCTAAAGATAGCATTGCAGAATGTTCATATATTTGATATTTAAGGGTTTGATTTTTAATATTTGAGGGTTAATAAGACAGAGACAAATATATACATTCGTGACATAATCAGATGGATGTATTAAGCACTGATTCCTTATCACAGCTAAGGGATTGTCTCTTAAGGTACAACATTAATTGGCGTCGTTGCCAGGGAGCGAAGATTCAAAGTTTTTCCTGGGTTTTGTTCATATTTCCTCTGGTTGTTTAGAGAGGAGGAAATACTAAGCTGTGCTTCTTTAAAATAATTATGGCTCCTAAGAAGCCTCACACGAGGTCAGATACCTCTCAACAAAAAGCTCCTATTTTTTCTGATCCAGAAAAGCTACTTTCAAAGAAGGGCCAGAAAACAAAAATATTTTCTACACCTGATGTCACATTGCTTGCACCAGGTAGCAGTTCACATACATTTTTGTCCAAGGATATTTCTCGGAAACTCATTTTCTCGGAAAAAGAATCCTCACCTTCACCCATTCATTTCCAAGAACCAACATTAGAGGAACAATATTTTGAGTTTGTATCATTTCCTCTTACAGAAACTCAACCTCATACAGTTGCCAGTTCTTCTGCTATTGTTCATACACCTACCCCTATATGAGTTGTTCCACCTCATTCATCCCCACCTACAACTGGTATCCATTTTACCCCCGCTCAAGGAGCAGTCAATCAAGGCATAAACATGGCAGCCCCTGCTTTCTTGATGAATAGATATACACAATTAAATCTACCCCAACCAATGAATGCAATGCCTCAGGAGTATCTCAAGTTGCTCCCTAGATTTACTGGTGAAGATGAAATAACTACAGAACAACACTTGCCCTTGTTCTGCACATTTGCAGAAAATTTTAATGTAGAACATCTTGATGTTGTAATGAGACTTTTTGTATAGTCTCTAAGTGGAGAGGCAAGAAAATGGTTTAAAGGATTACCCAATGGTTCAATCAATGATTGAGAGATGGGGTGAGAAAAGAGACCATGGTTATTCTTTAATATAATTTAATGCTATAAAGAAAAAATCAAATGAAAGTATGAGTGATTTTGTCAAAAGATTTAATAAGTTGTAAAATATTCTACCTGTGGAAATGAAACCTCCTCCTATTGGAGCAAGGGTTGTTTTTGATGGAGCTTTTGAGCCGAATTTTAGTTTTACATTGAGAGAAAGAAGATCCCCCACTCTTGAACAGATTCAAATTGATGCCTTAGAGATTGAGGCAAATATGTCTGCTGCTGGGAAAGTTCAAGATAAAGAAGGAGCCTCATCTCAAGATCAGAGGATAGATGATATGAAAAAGCTCATAAATTTTTTTTCTAAAAAATTAGTAAATATGGAAATAGACAACAATAAACCTGCAAAAAAAAATAGAGGGCTTTTTAATCACCAGTTCAGAAAACAACCCCTATAGATTTTGCAAAGAGAAAGAAAGGATCAAGATCAAGTGCAAGCACCTTTATATATAGAGGCAGCACCATCACATTTTGTTGATGGTAATGAAAAGGAAGATGAAGATCAAATTTCTGCTGTGTATATGGAGGATGGTGAATCAAAAGAAGAAATTGAGAAATAATATGAAGAGGAAAGTAAAGAAACTGATATCTCATCTGATCAAGAAGAAATAGATGATTACTGTAAAAGTTCACTGATTTTATGCAATCATAATTGCATAAAAAATATGATTTGAGGTCAAAGAAGAGATTGATAACTCAAGATGATTAAGAGAAAGAATCAGAATCAGTACCTACTCCAATGGCGACTCCACTACAGAAGAACCAAATTAAAAAATCAGACAAGGGGAAACAACCCATGAATCAAGATAAAGTAAAAGAAAAACAGTAAGATGATGCTTCCCAATTAAAACATAACGATCCTAATATGTTGGAGAATATTGTCACTGTTTCTAATCAAACTGCAAATTCAAATAGAAACCAAGAGGAACCTGAAAAGTTGACAAAACAAAATCAAACTTTCAGTTTGTCAAAAGAGTTAGAAAAAGTGAAGATTCAAGTACCACTTCTCAAGTTGGTAAAAACCCTTGGTTATAAGAAGGAAATTGCAGAGTTTATTAATTTATCTCAGTCTGACGAGGTGGGTGATATAGTGAACCTGCAAGAGGAGAGTCCGATGGTTACTTTTGGACCTCATGTTGAAGAGGTAGATTCTTCTGCCCCACCTTTTTATATATCAATTATGCTCCATGATTTCATTTTACATAATTGCATGCTAGATTCCGGTGCATCACATAATCTAATGCCACTGTCTGTGATGAAAGAGTTAAATTTGCAAATTACCAAGCCATATAGAGACCTTTATTCCTTTGATTAAAAAAGGGTAAAGTGTGTGGGTCTTATCAAAGATATGGTTGTTTCCTTAGCCCAAATTCCAACTAAGAGTATTATGATGGATGTGGTAGTAGCAGATATTCCAGCCAGATTTGGTATGTTGTTGTCTAGATCTTGGGGGGAAAAACTTGGAGGAGTTTTGAAATTATATTTCACATATGCCATTATTCCTGTTTTTAATGGGGAGGAACGAAGGTTATACAGAGACACCAGATTTTTGAAAACTACTACCAAGAAAGATGTAGGTAATTCCCCCATTTATGGTCAAGAGAAGGAGGATCTCTCTTGTTTCATGCTACATGAATATGCAGAATTTGCTGAATATTCACAAAAGAAGCTCCCTTCAGCCATTGTACATAAGGAGTTGCATTCAAATAAGCTTTGGAAGTGTTATTTCGATGGTGCATTTTCTAAGGAGGGCACCTGAGATGGATTATATTTGTATCACCTGAAGGTAACCTTCTACCTTTTTCTTTCAAATTGGAATTCGAATCCACTAATAATATAGCTGAATATGAAGCATTGATTTTAAGTCTGCAAATAGCTAAACATATGGGAATTCAGTCTATCTCTATTTTTGGTGATTCTGAATTGATCATAAGGCAAATTAAGAATTGGTGTTAGACTAAGCATCCCATATTGAGGTCCTATAGAAATGAGGTATGGGATCTAGTTGAAAATTATTTTGAGGCCTTTAATTTATAGTTTATTCTAGGAGAAGAGAACAAAATGGCAGATTCATTGGAAGTTGCAGCCAACACATTCAAACCACCAATCAATCCAAGGTTGAGATATGAGATTCAGTTGAGACACAGGCCTTCAATTCCTGATAATGTAAAGCATTGGCAGGTCTTTGAGGATGATGAGCAGATTAATCAGTTCTTGACGATGATCAGAAATTTTGAAGGCAGTCAAGTTGATTTAGAAGTGGATGAAAGTGATCAAGGTGAAATGTCCAAAAATCTGAAGCAGGCAATTGGAGAACAGAAGATAATTCATTTGAAAGATAATATTTTGCCCAGAGGTTTACCACCTCTTGAAAGACTGTTTGATGCTAATGATGTGGCAGTAAACCAGAAAAAGGTAGCCCAGGATGGAGAAATGGAGGACTGTAATTTAGGAAATCAACATGAGCCTAAAATGGTCAAACTATTTAAAGGAGTTCCAAAGGAATACAAAGAAAGGTATGTAGATCTTTTCAAGCAGTTTCTGGATGTATTTGCATGGTCATATAAAGATTTGAAAACTTATGATAAAAGTATTATTCAACATAAAATCCCATTGAAAGATGGGATTAAGCCTCATAGACAAAAGCTCAAGCAAATTAACCCATTATTGTTGGCTCTAATTGAGAAAGAGGTAAAGAAACTTTTACAAGCAAAGATTATAGTTCCTCTAGGATATTCAGATTGGGTTTCCAATATTTTACTGGTCGGGAAGAAAAATGGAGAGATAAGATTATGTGTAGATTTCAGAAACTTGAACAGAGCTTCACTGAATGATAATTATCCTTTGCCAATGATAGACTTTGTCTTGCAGAAAGTCACTGGAGCATACAGGTTATCCATGGTTGATGGTTTTTCTGGGTATAATAAAGTTGTTGTGGAGAAGGAAGATCAAAAGAAAACTGCTTTCACTACACCCTGTGGAACATTCATGTATGCCAGGATGCCATTCGGCCTTATGAATGCAGGAACTACTTTCCAAAGGGCAATGGATATTGTGTTTGTAGGGGACAAATTTGTAGTTATTTATCTTGATGATGAGCACCTACAACATTTGCAGAAATCCTTTTTAAAATGCAGGAAATATGGATTATCATTGAATCCTAAAAAATCCTTGTTTGCTCTAGAAGAAGGAAAATTGATGGGCCATATAGTTTCAAAGCAAGGCGTAAAGATTGATCCAACAAGGGTTGAAGCCATACAACAATCCCACTGCCTCGAAGTAAGAAGGATATTCAAATATTTCTTGGAAAAATCAATTTTCTCAGAAGATTTGTTCCAAATTATGTTGAGATTGTCAGGAAAATAACAGATATGTTGAAAAATAATGCGGAAGTAAAGTGGGACAAAGATGCAAGGGAATATTTTGGAAGAATTAAAGAAACTCTCCAAGAAGCTCCTATTTTAATCAGTTCAGATTACTTGAAGCCATTTAAAATTTTCTCATTTGCATCCTCTTCTACAGTTGCTGCTGTGCTACTACCAAAAAATGAATAAGGAAGTGAGCAGCCTGTAGTGTTTTTTAGCAAAGTGCTTCGAGATGCAGAACTGAAGTATAATATCTTGGAGAAACAAGTATATGCTCTGGTTAAATCATTGAAGGCTTTCTGAACTTATATAATTCATTCTCAAATTGTAGCATATGTGCCTAATTCTGTTGTAAAGGATGTATTAGTACAGGGTGATGTTGAAGGGAAAAGAGGGAAATGGATTGCTAAAATCCAAGAATATGATTAGAATATCAAACCAACAAAGCTAGTCAAAGGACTAGGACTGGCTAAATTGTTAACAAAATCCAATTTCCAAGCTTTGGGAATCAGTTTACTTTCACCTGTAGAAGAAGTCACTGAAAAAGCAAATCACATTAAGACAAAATCAACAATTAAATATAAATTCCTCTGTTCAAACTGGTATAAAGATATTATTCATTATTTGTGTTTCCTCTCTTGTCCACCTTCAATTAACAGAGCTAGGTATAGAGCCTTGAAACTTAAAGCTCAACCTTATGTTATAATTGAAGCTAAGTTGTATTGGAAAGATCCTGCTGGTGTGTTGCTATTATGTCTAACAGAAGAGGAAACCATAGAAGTGATTAAAGAGTATCATGAGTGCTTATGTGGAGGTCATTACAATTGGAAAGTAATTGCTCATAAGATTCTTAAATTAGGTTTTTATTGGCCCTCTTTATTTGCGGACGTATACAATACTGTTAGAAGTTGTCAAAAATGCCAGTTGTTTGCAGAAAAGAAAATGTTAGCTCCTTTATCTCTTCTCCCTGTTTTTGTTGAAGAACCTTTTAGACAATGGGGATTGGATTTCATTGGGGAAATCAATCCACCAGCAAGTGGGAAATTTAAATGGATTTTGACTGCAACAGATTATTTTACAAAATGGGTAGAGGCAGTCCCTTATAGAAGAGCAAATGATTTGGTTGTAATGAAATTTTTGGAAGAAAATATTTTTAGCAGATTTGGATGTCCAATGAAGATTGTGACAGATAACGCTCAAGTTTTCAATTCAGTCAGGTTTATAAAATTCTGTCAAACTTATAATGTGGTATTGTCCCACTCTACAACATATCACCCTCAAGGAAATGGATTAGCAGAATCCTCTAATAAAACGTTGGTGAAAATCTTGAAGAAGACAATAAATGAGAACCAGAAGAATTGGGATTCAAAGCTGGTCTTTACTTTATGGGCAGTGAGGATGACTACTAGGATTCCACTGGTAAGTCACCTTATGAATTAGTATATGCTACCCAGGCATTATTTCCCACTCAGTTAGTAAAGCCAGTAATATCTTTCCTTCAAGATGCTCAAGAGGAACCTAATGCCTTGATTAGAAGAATGAATAAAGTGATGGAATTGAATGAAAGTAGAAATAAGGTTAGGGACAATTTGGTCACATATCAGGAGAAAATGAAGTCCATTTTCGACAGGAAAGCAAGAGAAATCATGTTTCAAAATGGAGATTTGGTACTGAGATGGGATACAAGAAAGGAGGATAAAGGGAAGCATGGAAAATTTGATCCTTTATGGTATGGTCCATATAAAATCATTGAAGCCAGAGAAAATAACACTTTCATGTTGGAAATTCTTGATGGAGAAGTAGTAGAACTGCCTGTTAATGGGCAGTATTTGAAACAACTATTTCCAACACTGGAAGCAGTCATCATTGTACATATCCGGTTTCTTATCATTATATATTTTTCATCAAGAATTTTTTGACTCCATGTCCGAAGTGAAGGCACTGATCTGCAGGTTCTTAGTGTTTCGTGGCAATAAACACTATCCCCAAGTGGAGCTAGATGTTGTGGATCATCTGAATATCCTTTTAATTTTATATTAAAAATACAAAAAAATCTGAAATTGAAAGAAAAGCAAATATGTTAAATTATTATAGTTTTATACTTTGGCACAAAAGGAAAATGTTTTCAGTTTAATGTATTAAAGTTTAACTGCTTTAAACTTTGTACAAGTGGGTTTTGTATCAAAATATTAAAGGTCGATCAATTCAATCGGCGGAGAGTGCTGATATTCAAAGTCTGAACTAGATGACCCAACCCGCAGGCACTAACAACACGAGAATTAACAGAACGGGATGCCCCCGCAGTTGACTGGGTTGACTGCAGAGGCGATGAAGATCAACGGTGGATATCGACTGCGGGGGCACAAGCCGGAGTTTTTAACTGTACCCCGAGACCCCCTGCAGTGAAGTCATATGCTAAATGGAGAACAACTATTTTCCGTGTCAAATCAATCCAAAGGTTAGGTGACATGTTGTATAGGCATTTGACACAAAATCCGCACCATCTATTTAGGGGTGTTTTTCGTTTCATTTTCAAAATACTCTGCAGTTTATCGCGTTTTGACCTATTTCTTCCTCTCGCCACCTTTCTGTTTTAGTCACCCTGCAAGAGTATTCCTTCAGCATCTTTTCTAATCATGGATAAAAGGTCTTCTTTGTCTAGTTCATCGAGCCACATTCCTCTCATGGATAATGACAGAGACATTCAAGATACTGCGTCCTCAGTAATTCATCTTCCATTCTATCAACAAGTTGTATTGAATAATGATAATTCCCCTGTCTATTCCGCCATGAAAGAATTTGGGGTCCTTTTTGCATGCATCTCGAAGACACATTTATTCCCAAAGTTTATCTATTGGTTGGTTTCCGTATTGTATCCCGGAAATTTTTTTGTGATGAATTCCCAAGGGGAAAATGTTCTGCAGGTGTCTACCCAATTAATCCGCCAAGCCTTGTGTTTTCCTGAAGCCGAATCATCAGTTCAATTTTCAGAAGATTCACTAGTTACTTACTATGAAAACCTTGCAGGAGAAGAATTCAATGAGTTTATGTTCCATTTGAAGCCCAATATGAAGCAGTTTCAGCCAGAATGTGGAGAATTTAATATGGGAGTTTTCAACGAAGACACTCGACCTGTATTAAGCAGCATTGCTAAAATATTGGGCAAAGAAAACGTCGTTACAGTGGACAGGTTAGTCCTAGGAATGTTCGCCATGATGATGAAGCCAGACATGGTCCTGGATATTCCATCCTTTTGGCAAGAAGCAGTCAACTCGAAATTGATGAGTCTTTCACTCACAGGTTCTTTTAAATTTCCCTCACTGGTTGTCTACTTATTTTTATACCAAAATGTTGAAGAATTTATGCAGTTAGGTCTAAATATAATGGATGTAAACAAGCAAAGACAGTCAGTTGTATTCTAGAAAGATATAATCAGAAGGGAGAAAAATGAAGAGGGATTATTTGATTTTGCTAGTCAGTATATGCCCATTGCATATAAAATATTAAATGGAGTTTATCCCCCTTGTTTTTTACCCAAAGCCCAGGAGTTTCTACATTTAGGAACTAACTGTAAATTTGGGGACTAGTTTATATTTGAAGAATATTCAGAAATAAGGTCGTATGGAGCAAATGTTGAACCTTACAGGCTCCCAATGAGGCTTTTAACCTTATAATTTATCAAACAGAGCCTGAATGTTGATCATGTGCACTTTGTCCCTATGAAGAAGAGCCATATGTATAAATTTCCTATGAGTGTGGGACCTTTCATAGTTAATATGAGGCAGGCATTTGAGGAAGTAACAAAGTTGTTGGAGGAAACACATTTGCTACTAGGAGAAAAATGGGCTTATGATCCCCATGGTATAATTTCACAGAGAAGAATTGAGAACGGATACTCAACTTTCATTCACGAAAGTAGACCTGAGTAGGAAAAGGTGGAAAACAAAGGTGAAATAAGTTCAGTAAATACAAGCATTCAAATTCCTGTTATAACTGAAAAAACAAACAAAAGAGGTAAAGAAGCTGTTATTGACTTGGATGATGAGGCACCAAGAGGTGAGAAAAGGACAAAATTTGCTGAGGATCATTCTTCTAATTCACCTAGTTTTTCCTTGCATTTGGGTGAAGAGAAGAATGCTCCCTCTTCCCCTGGAGGTCATGAATCCTCTCATGAACAGGTACCCTTAATCAAACAAGTGTTTTCATAAATTGAAGAGAGAAATCAGAAAATGAATGCGAGCATGGAGGCCCAAGCAGAACATCAAGTTACTACTGATCAGACGAGGCTTTTGACTGTAGTGGATCTTGAAAAAGATCAATTTAGGATTGCTCTATCACATCCCACATGAATGTCAATTGGGTCCTCAAACAGTTTTAATACTGTAAATGTGACTATGAATGTTAAAAAGATTCCACTGATGGACAAAATGAATTTGCATATGCAGACTGGGCAGTTGATTGTTAATGATCTCACAAAGACAAATGCAATGGTAGTTAAAGCTGAAAACATGTTAGGGAAAGTTATCAAACAATTGACGCTGGAAAATGATAATTCAAGAGCCTTAACAGTCCAAAATGAAGAGTTGAAGAATATTATTATTAAGATTGGTGTAGACCCTAGTGACAAGACTGATGTGCAAAAAATTCTTGCAAAGTGCTGAGTAGAGATATCTACATTAAGGAAGAAATTGAGGTTACCTACTAGTGAACACTCAATGGCTGTAGAGGTTGCAGAGGTAGAGAATGAAAAAGAGAAGTTGTTGCAACAACTTATGCAGAAGGATGAAGAACTTTCCAAAGTGAAGCAGACTGCAATTTCTTTACAAAATCACATTGCCAATCATAACTGTACTTTTGTTTTTCCTACAGGTGATGCAGATCCGCAAGCACAAGTTATTCAATTAAATACTGAGTTGCAGATGGCTGAAAGAGATAGGAAAAAGGCTCAAACAGATTTGGAGACTGCTGCAAAATTGATGAAGGTATTAGAGAACGAAGCAGATAAGTACAAAATGGATTTCAGGAATGCTGACGCTGAGATCAAGAATCTCAAAGAAAGAATGAAATGTAATGTGTCATTAATACAAGCTAAGGATATCATTTGCTCTGATACTATCTCAGAAATGAAGTCCAATTGGTGCTTCCTGATGATTATTGCAAAAGAATTAAGCCTTATTGTGGAGTGTGAAGAACCGATTATGTCTGATAAGCAGAAAGGGATTAACGGAGCTATTTTGGCTAGAAGGTTTATTGATTGTATCAATTCCAAATCAGATCAGGAATTAGAGGAGAATGATATGCATGATAGAATGTTGTATGCAGTGGAAATTAATAAAATGATTATCAGGAATGATCTCAGAAAGGCTGCAGAATTTTTTTTTAATAGAAATTAAAGAAGTGAATTTGATAAATCTTTTGATAAAATGACAATTGTAGGCCTGCCATCATGTTGGGGAGCTGAGGGGAATATTCTGCCATGGAGCTCTTATGTGAATTTATTGGTGATGACAAAAAGCAAGATTGATAATAGGTATGAGAAGACTTAGGTACTTAAAGGAGAGACAATGGTCAACTTCTTGCAAAGACATTTTCAACTCTTGTGGATGGTGAAAACTCTTTTCTCGAAAAGGCCATCTTATGACCGAATTACTGCATTCAGATTGGAGTATCAAAATTTGACACATTCATCCAAGACGAAGGTGGAAATATGGAAAAAGTGCAGAGCTTGGACTACTGACTTGCCAAAGGGATCAGAAACAAAGAAAGACAAATCGGTTGATCAAGGAAAATAAGCCACTTCATCAACAATTCCTATAGATTAGGATATTTACTTTATGTTATTTTCTGAAGTTAATGTAATTGTAAAAAGACATTTTCGAGGCATGTAATAGACAACCTTCGAAGTCATGAAGTAATTTTGGTAGTTAGAATTGGTTACAACAGTTCCAAACTGTTTTTTATTGTATTTAATGTAATTTCCAAGAGGAAGGAAGGTTCCGAGTTTTGGACCTTCAAGGCCTAATTTTTATACTCAGAGATTGGCAAGTTAATGAATGAGTATGCAAGTTTCTATCATATTTTTAATGTTGAAATGTATTCTCAGTTTACATTATGTTTTTCCATCTATGAATGAAACAAAGTTATGAGTAGCCGACCTCTTTATACTTATGTATTTCACAGTTAAAAAACCTTAATATGCGCTCCTTTGTTTTAACTATTTCTTCATATACTTCTTCTGGATTTTGAAATGATATTTTTTGTATAAAACAACATATCATTTTGAAGTTCTCCCTTCTGTTTCTTCTAATTCTTTCATTCAACATTGGCTAAAGATAACATTGCAGAATGTTCATATATTTGATATTTAAGGGTTTGATTTTAATATTTGAGGGTTAATAAGACAGGGACAAATATATACATTCGTGACATAATCAGATAGATGTCTTAAGCACTGATTCCTTATCATAGCTAAGGGATTGTCTCTTAAGGTACAACACACCCCTTCCTCACTACTTCTCTCATAATATTTAGGATTAGGCCTAAGTGGAAGCTTTGAATCTCTATTCACTGGAAATTGTTCATCCTCCGCCTCCTCTTCCTCATTGCTGCTCTCATAATCCTTAGGATTAGGACTAAGTGGAAAATTTTAATCTCTATTTATTGGAAATTATTCATCCCCCCCTTCATCAGTGGTGCTTTCATAATCCTTAGGATCAAGACGAAGTGGAAAATTTGACTTTGGAAATTATTCACCCCCCTTCATTAATGGTGCTCTCATAATCCTTAGGATTAGGATGAAGTGGAAATTTTGACTCTGAAAATTCCTCATCATAACCTTCATCATTGGTTCTCTCATAATCCTTAGCATTAGGACTAAGTGGAATAATTGACTCTCGATTTAAAAAATTTCTTTTTGCTTCCCTTCATCAATGTTGTTTTCATCATCCTTAGGATTAACACCAAGTTTAAAATTTGAATCTCTATTCATAGTGAATGAACGCCTATTATATTCATCAATCTGAGTAGAGTTGTTGTGTGATGAAAATGTTGATGTTGTAGAAAGAAAAACTTCACTATCAAAAGAATCCATGACTTGCAACAAGAAGACATTGAATGATACAAATTCACTCTCTCCCAATGACAATATATAGCTTAAAGACTAAAAATTTCCCTTCTAAAATTCCCCCCCAAAAATTTTCGCTAAAATTTTTTCCTCCAAAGTTCCCCCCCAAATATTTTTGCTAAAACATTTCCCTCTAAAAATTTTGTTTGAAATATTTCCCTCCAAAATTTTCGTCTAAAATGTATTTGAATTTTTTTTTCTAAACCGTTGGTCTTGAAATATTTCACCCTAATTTCTATTCAAAATATCCACAAAAATATTCCTTTCATGCATTACTTCGAAACTAAAATAAAATTTTTATTTAAATGATTTAACATTGACTACGTAGTTAAAATATTTTTTATAATTTATATATATATTTTTAACTGACATTGAATAAAAGTTAATATAAACCTATAATATTAACTACATATTAATTTTCATCATTTTAAGTTTAATCCCACATTCACGAAACGCCAAAGCAATCCCACAATCTTCACTATATAAAAACAATAATTGTTTCTATTCCTCACATCACATCAAGTCTTTTGGGTTTTGTTAAAACGTTTGGAGAAATTTTGCGGAGGCGCTGCATTGGCATCAATCACACATTGAACACAAGTTTTTCGCATTTGAAAGGTTAGTTTTCCTTCTATTTTCATACTGCTTATATATATATATATATAAAATAATAATAATGATAATATAAAACAATTTGTTTTTCAATTATGTATAATTTAAATTATACATAATTGAAAAACAAATTGTTATATATATATATATAGATATATTTGGAAAATTTCTATAGTTATTTATTTATTTTTTAAATTTAACTTATATGGTTTTAAAAAAATTGTATTTTTTATAAATTTAATTTATATAAATTAAATTTCGATTAGTCGTAAAAATATATATAATTATATTTTTACAAATTTTGATTTATATAGTTAAAAGAAACAATTTTACTTTTCTTTCAAATTTTAATTTATATTGGTAAAATTTCAAAACAAAAATTCGTTTAATTAGATATGTGTTTTTTCATTAAATAATATATATATATATATATATATATATATATATATAGATATCAAGAAGATGACATCAAAGAAGATCTATGTGAATTTTTCTGGACCAAGGGTAACAATTTCCAATCTAAAGTTGCAGTTAGACGCAATATGGATATTGTTGGATGCACCATGGATATTTTTAGACGCACTATGAATATTGTTGGATACACTATGAATATTCCTGAACACAAAAAAACTAAGAAATGTAATAAAATTCAAGAAAGTGGCCCATTAAATACATTCAATATTTTTTTAGAATGGAAGAATGCACAAGAAATAAAAAAAACAAAATTTTCATTGCATCTTCAAGATAGTGAAACAAATGATGGTGTACATATCTATCTGTAATGTAGTATGATTAACTTTGGTGAATCATATGAGGTGATGGGCAAAGTATGAGACACATGTTTGGTGTCGAATACAAATACTACTTATGTTTTTGCAAGATTGACCAATACATGTGAAAAGGTTAGATATCGTCTCTCAAAGGTCTTTATGACACATATGAAGAATATACACAAATGTGTATAGAAATCGCAAGCAAAATTTCAAATAAAATTACAAGTATGCTTATTTATATTTATGTGTTATGCATTATTGTAAGGATTATTCAAATTTTTATAAATTATTGATCATTGACATATTGTATTTTGTTTCATAGGATTTTGTGGAGAATTTTTCAATCATGTTGGAGGGTATTTATTATATGGAGCCAAATATTATGACTGTGATCAACACTTTCCATACAGAGATAGAAGAAGAAAGGAAGGAAGCAAATACCAATAGATCGTGACACTGTAATATTAAAAAGAGGTGATCAACAAAGAATCACTAAGGTGGGTCAATATAGTAAAGATGAACATGTTGCTTTTGAATATGTGCAAGATGAAGCTAAAAAATATGTTAGTATTAGTGAGGAGGAGATTAGATCCGTTGTTGAAAAGGATAAAAGAAATCAAACACCAAAAATAAAATTGGACAAGTATGTCTCTCTTATAGCTGATGATGAAGAGATTGTTTATAAAAAAGAAGATATTTTAACCGCTAAGAAGAATACATCAAATGTTGGTCAACCTATAAAATTCATGAGAAACAATGAACAACAAACTAAAAGCTCTAAAGGTAGTAGAGAAATCATAACACTAGGAGCTGAGTTATAGGATGGAATTATTAAAAAAAACAAAATTCCATTCAATATCAGTTGAGGAAGAATAAAGTAATTAATGGTGGACAAACATTTGAGCTTAATGTCAGTGAATTCGATAGGCCAGATGAAGGAAAATCTCAATATCACATTAGAAATACACATCACCTACATGTACATAATTTGACAACATTGTTCAGGTTCAATCCATATGCGCATATTGTGGATTATGTGGTTCTTGTTGATCCAAATAAAGTTCCCAATAAACATGAATTTTACAAGGCACAATGTTTGAATATAAATATTATGTAATTGGAGGGAACCATTCAAGAGGGGCTAAAAGACGATTTATTGAGGAATATCCCAATAACTTTGTCTTTGAAACAGTGAAATCCATCATTACATTGGTTTAAGTGAAGCAGAAGCAAAGTTATTGGCATGGGATAATAATGCAGATAATGAGTAAATAATTTCTATGATTTTCATCCAAAGGGTAATACTTATTCATAATGAATTTGTAAAAAAATGTGGTGGAGATAAGGAAAAACTCAGTCTAAGCTTTCAAAAGGAATGTTTAATGGAAACATGTTATTAAATTGAGGATAAAATCAATTCAAAAGGTCGCAAAGTACATTCAAATATAATCAGAGGCATGGATAACATTTTTTAGTTTCCATTTAGAACTGGGGAGATATGAAAATTGTTTGATGATATTTTTGAGCAGTGATAGAATATTTCCATAAATAATCAAAAGGTTAAAATGTGTAAACCCATAACATGTACCAACAATGAGACATGTCTTGAAATTAAGCAACTTCTAGATGATATAAATATCACACCTTGGAGAACAATGCAAGGAGTGAAGGATCAGAAACTAGTAAAATCAATACTATGTCTTGTGAAGCCAGGTGAATTATCAATGGATGAAATGTGTGCATAATTTCAAAAGTAAGTTTGTTAAATTATTTTTACTTTTTATTTGATTATAATTTTTTTTAAATATAACATATTGTTGTTGGTATAATTTTTTTCAGAATATTTATATAAAAATACAAGAACATATGGTTAAAATGTTTAATGAAGACAATTTGGATGATGTTGTGCGCAACTACCCAGAATCAAGTTTTACAACAACACTCAAATATTTTTATCTTTCATTCGATAAGGTATGTTGATTTATCCATTCATTTTATTCATATTCAAACTATTATTATTTTATTACTTATATATATATATATATATATAAATATTTTTTTTTTATGTCATT